>RJWH01000914.1:0-525482 GCA_004363575.1 Solenodon paradoxus
GGGGGAGAGGGGAGAGAGGGGAGAAGGGGGAGAGAGGGGAAAAAGGGGAGAGAGGGGAAGAGGGAGGGAGGGAGGGAGAGACAGAGAGAGAGCGAGAGAGAGCGAGAGAGTGAGAGCACCCCAAGAGCAAGAGCACTCCAGTTTCTCATTCTTCTACTGTTAGGACACTAATTCCATCATGAAGACATCTTTATGACCACACCTAAATTTAGTTTACCTCTAAGGATCTCACTTCCAAATAGTGTCAGACTGGAGGCTAGAGTGTCAATATGCTGATTTTGAGGGAACACAAACATTCAGTCCATAACAGATGGTTACATTTTCTCTTTAGGTGAATTCATTTTAAAAGGCCAAAAGAAGATTCCAGAAACCCATTGATTTGGAGATCAGTTATCTTGGACAAGACCCATTTTCTCTTCTGCTGCTATGTGATTACGTTAAACTCAGAATTATCTACAGTGATAATACCAATGGAACTATTTCTCATTTGGATCACTAAAGAGTTTTCTTAAATGGTGCACCCTGGTGGGGTAGTGGATAGGTTCACTGCCTCCGGCTGAACACAGTTCACATACATCCCAAGGACCCAGGTTTGCAGAACACCTGAGTTTGTGTCCCAGGGTCAGAGGGCACAACCAATGATGAACAACTAAATAAAAATAAATGCTTAAAAAACACTATAAAGTAGAAGGCAACACGAAAAAGAAATTTTCACAATGCTATATAAATACTAAGAAACAGTTCATAAGGGGTTAATTTTTGAAGCTAAACTGTCGGAATTTGAATTTCTATTGTTTGACTTAGTAATTCTGTGATAATACGAAATCACTAAACCTGTCCTTTCTTCAGTTTCCTCATCTCTACTATGGGAAGGAAAATAGCATCTACCTTCAAGGTAATGGTATTATAATTAATTGATAAATGGCTAGTGCTCAAAATAATTCCTGACACATCCTGACAATTGAATATCTGCTAGTGGGGAATGAAATGACAAAGTCTTAATGGACTATGTTCTCTTAGCAAGAGTTCTCCAAATCCATATATTCACAGGGGAAATCTTCACATTGGTAAAGACCACGAAAGAAGTCCCAGAGCCGTGTCCCCAGATTGTCCAAGTGCCTATGACACAAATGAAAAGAGGAAAAGCAAGTCTTATTTCAAGTCTCAATAGTTAAGCTTCATTTGATAATACAGAGCATACACATTCTTTAAAAATCTCTGACGTTCATTGCCAAGTATTAAATAATCACATCAGACATTAGGATATGCTCCTTAAGTATTATTCAATAGTTGTCACATTTTTCTTTTTTAAAGAGTTGATTAAGTATAACCACTAATGTCAGATTTAGTACTTACTTTCTAGCAAACAAAAAATAACAAAATTTATTCTCGAAGTTAAAGCTAAATCCAACTAAATCTATTTAACTTCATTTATCATCTAAAAACATAAAAGCAAAATTGAAGAGAAAGCTATTTCAGTCAAGTCTAGACATACTGAAAGACTGATTTGCCAAAATTATATTCCTTAAATTTATACTACTAAGGTATATTCCTCCACCTCAAAATTAATATTTCCTGTTATTTTTTTCTGAAATAAGGAACATATCATTTTTTTCACAGACAATTATGGATTTCAGTAGAAGGGTTGATTAATCCAAAAGCAAATTGGTTTGGCTTAAATTAAATTAAATCAAATTAAAGCATTACATTTAATGCTTAAAGCATTAAACTCATTTTGTTCAGGTGAGAAATATAAGTGTCTGATACACACTTCAGATTTCTGAATCTACTGCATCCAACTGAAAAAAGGAAAAAGATCTGCTGCTCCAAATTGTCCCCATTTGAGGTATCAAGTAAATGATTACATAGCATATAGGGCTCTTGGGGAGTGGGGGACACTTCCATAAATCATAAGCTCTCTATCAAAGGCTCCTCTACCACAGCATAATAATGCAAAAGATTAAACCTGTAAAAGAAAGTCTCTAGTATACAAATGGTTCTCTGGCACACAGATGTGTACGTGTTCCTATCAGTGGGTGAACCCCAATCACTATTCCCAACAAATTACAAACCAAGATAAACTGAATTTTATGGACACATGCAATTTATGTGAAGAATGCCAAGATCTTCAGAGGATGAAGATGCCCCAGACATAAATAGATCATAGCATGTGTTTGGGAGTAGAGAGAAATGGAATGGTTGCCCTCAAACACAAGGGATCAGTTATACCAATAACAAAATGGTGGTTACTCTGAAACAAACAATAGAAAAAACGGCAGACTGAAAAGAACAGTATCTCCTGGGACATTCACAGGCCGTTCCCTGAATTAATCATAGTTTTTGAAGCGCCTCCTCCTAAGGTCCACTGGGAGGAGAAAAATCATTTCTCATGGGAGATGCAAGGCTTACTGGCTCCTGGAATAATGTTTCTGTATATTAATGTTTCTATATATTAAAACATTATTAAGAAATAATGTTTCTTTACAGAATGAAGACAGCACATCACTGACCACCTCAAGACCAACCTACTGTAGAAGCTGAGCTGATTAACCACCTCTGTCCATTGCCATGCCCTCATGGTTCCTATCCTAACAAGGAGGACTCCCCTGCCATTTTCCCAAAGGCCTAGCTCCCAGGATCTCTACTACCCTTCTTCCCCGACTTTTGGGTTCTGGAGACATGCAAACATTGCAAACTTATATGCATAGTAAATGCCCTCAGGCATAGTGCTAGGTCATATTTTAAACTGATATAAGAGAGGGGAAAGGACAAAGTGATAATTTCTCCTTTCCAAAGCTCTAGGAAAAGATCTAAATTGGGGACACACATGCAAAAGAAAAGTGGGATCCACATCAGAAACAATGAAAAATTTTAACTAAGTCTAAGGAACATGAGATTAAAGCACAAACAATTAGTTCTTATTTGCCTGAGGACAGTAATTCTAAGAATGAGGAAGAAAGGAGTGGGGAAGTCCTATCCACATTGTTTACAAACAAGGTAGATTTAAAGGTGAGCAGCTGTGGGACAGTCAGGAGACCCATCTCAAACTGTCTGATGCCCTCAGGAAGCAAAATGCCTCTTGTTCTGTCAAAATAGACTCAGGGGGGACTGGCTGTGACAAACTTGTAAGACCCCAAACAGGGCTCCTGGAGGACGTGGGAAACATGAAACAAAATCTTCATCATGAAAATTCCCATCCCAACTCTCATTTAATCTTTACTCTTTGGGGGCTGCCTTATCTTCTGAATTTGCATTGTAAGTATTTCCCAGTCCAGATGAAAGCTGGAAGAAATAAGAGACTCACTGTAATTTAAGATCGCCATCCTCAGCAACCTCCAAGAAAGTTAATTTCTATTTCAAATTTATTCAGTCTTATCAATGAGATTAATACTTTGCACAGTAAATAGGGGAGAAAACAAACCAAAAACACTTCCTATCTCCAAAAAGATAATCTAACATGTTCCAAAGAATTCAGAACAAATAAATGCTCTAAAATACAGTAGCAGGAAGTCCAATGACATTCTCCAATGTTTAAATTTGTATTTTTAACAAGATTTTGAGGGATTGCTTCTATGAAATCGTAACAGTACTAGGAAGGAAAAGAGATGAGACAGGGACAGGGAACTCATTCAAGTGTTTATTAATCGGCTGCCCTGTGGCAGGCAGAGGCTAGCTCTGAGGACATCCTTGTAAATGAAGATGACATACTTCCAGTTTTAAAAAACTTGGTCTTTAGATGGCGAACTATTCACTTAATCCCACTTAATTAAAACATATCACAAGTATGCACAGCACCGTGGAGGCCAATTATATCACAAGCACCACAGACAACTGGTTATTGGCCCAGATGTAGAATCATTTTGCTTCCCTGAACAAGTGACATTTAAACTTAGCAAGAAAACATGAGCTGGAATTAACCAAGCAAGACTTGGGGAAAATATAAAGCAGGTCAAGGAAAAATCAATGGAAGTACTGAAAGTGTGGACAATAGTTGAGTCAAAGGACTAAGAAGTCAGGAGGTTAAGAGGAGAGAAGCAAAGATGTGAGATAAGAGTGGAGAGAGAGGCAAGGAATGACTCATCCAGGGTCTGGGAAGCTATCTTAAGGGTTCTGAATTTTATCCTAAGACTAATAGAAGCAACTGAAGAAACCATAAGCAAGAAAATTGCAACTTTGTGGAGCAAAGGCAGGCAGAGGCTAAGAGAAGATTTGAGAAGACAAGTTAGGAAGGTTTTCAAGCAAAAAAAAGAGGTGAGAGGTGACGGTTATGTGTTGTAGAATGGATGCGTCTATATAAGTTGAACTCACTGGAACCCTGAAATAATTTGTGAAAACAAGTCTTATTGTCAACTAAACGTCGCAACTGAGGACAATGAACAGAAATGGAATAAAATGATTTCTGTTGTAAGTAATGTCACTCCTACATTTAGAGGAAAAGGCAAAAAGTATAAAATATGATTAGGGAAATATGATTAGGGAGGACAGGCCTAAAAAACATTGTACTTTTAGGGAATTGAAGAGACGAAAATGGCCAAATGGAAAGAAAAAATGAAGAGAGAAACAGTGTAGAAGTATTCGAACATACAAGAAATATTATTCAACTAAATAAATGAATTATCAAGGTACAAAAAGACATGGAGAAATTTTTTAAATATGCAGCTAAGTGAAATAAATGAGTCTGTAAAAGATATAACCAAGATTCCATTGATGTAGTATTCTTCAAGTCAAAACTAGAGATAGTAAAATATCTGTCAGAGGTTCCAGGAGAAGGTGTAGAGGTAAACAGCTGGAGTACAGGGTAATTTCAAGGCAAAAAAAAATATTCTCAATGATTTTGTATTGTTAGTTTTTTGGGAGAAGCCAAGCGAGCACTCTTTGGAAGTATTTTAGGCAGATTTATTACACACGTGATCTCAGCTGGGATTTCTTCCTCAAAGAGCTGAGCCCCGGTTTCTGCTTAGAACATGCTCATAAAGGGTAGAGCAACGCGGGAAGAGAGGGATGTAAATGAGGGGAAGGGGTTTCAAGCTTGGGAAGTTCTTTGCCTGCTGTCTACATTCCAGCAAGCTCAGGTTACAGGAGGTGTCATGGCTTTTCTTTATAGTTGCTGGAAGTGGTAGGCAGGCCTTTTCCCACAGGCCTTTTTCCCAGTGTAAGTGAATACAAGTCATTATACATTTGTCAAAATCCAAACAACTACACAATACAACGAATGACCCCTAAGGTAAACCATGAACTTCAGTGAATGATAATGAATCAATACAAATTCACCAACTGTAACAAGTGTTGTACACTAACGAAAGATGCTACCAGGTTAAACTCTTTGGGTTAGTCAGGGTGGGGAGAAGGCTAGGATGGAATCTTAGTGCTTTCTGTGCAATTTTTCTGTAAACCTATAGCTTCTCTCAACATGAAATCGAAGAAAAATGAAATAAAATATGACAACTTTCCAAAGCCAAATAAAGTCTTAGAATTTAAAGATAAAAGTGTTTACCAAGTATCTGGCAAAATCATTTGGCCCTGAGTTTATGACACCAAAGGAAAGTAAAGCCAGACTGAAAAATGAGGTGTTTGATAGTAATAAAATCAGGAAAAAGAGAAGGGAAAAAGGGTACAGGAAAAAAAATGGTGCCTGTGGATCATTATGATTACCCTGTAAAATAGGCTCAACACAAGGAGGAAAATTTCCAGAGTATCTGAAAGGAGAAAGTGGAGCTTATGTCAACCATTGGTCAGAGCGAAGTGCATGTGCAAAGCCAGCCTTTCCCTGGGCCTGGTGTACACGGCCCAACCAGGGGACTCTGAGGGCAGGTGACAGAAATCTAGCTGAAAATCAAATCTGTTGGGCACAAGCAGGTAATTAGGCAAGACAGAAATGAACAGAGATAATACCTGGAAGACGCAAACAAATATAGAAAAGAGGATTCCCACAAATGGCTCCTCACAGTGAGTTGACAGATCTGCTGTTTGGTACAATTAGATTGGTTAGAAATGTCTGCTTAGCAACCATAAACTAACACCATAAACTTATCTTACTCTTTCCTGACTTTCTCCAAAATAATTTCTTTTGTTGGAACACAGTTTTTTTTAACTGTTTCTTCTGTTTCATTCTGGGTAAATCAGTTATCCCTGAGAGGTTGTGCTCTGCTACTCATCCTAGGGATAAATCTTTTATCTGTTTCTTTATCAAGGCAAAGTATTCCGCAGGTCTCTGAGCAGTCTGTACAGCAGTCTCAGCTACTCCTAGTGTTTTTCCACAGTCAGAGGAACTGAACTAGCAAGGGTCCTAGAATCTCTTTGTAATAAATTGACTGAAAAAAACTGGGTATTTTTGAACATCAGAACTTGAAAGGTAGCACTGGTAATGCAGCCCGAATCTCATCATTCTCTTACAAAGTTCTAAAACCATTTATGCATTAGAAAAGTTGGGAGGATAAAATACTCAGGAAAGCTGAGTGGAGTAGATCCCTTTGGTGCCTCTCCCATTGAAAAAAACCCCTTAATGCATAATTGCTCACGGTAATGGCAGAACTTTTTAAAAAATCATGATTACAGAGAAACAAGAAAATTGCCATAAAAAGAAACATCAAGCAAATTCACTTTATCAGATTTGTAATTTTATTTCAGATGTTGAGTAAAGTTAAATTTGCCTAGATCTAACTCTCTTAGCTGATGTCCATTTCTCCTTGTGAGAAAAGAAGAAAACGCTTTTAAGTATCAGTCATTTTATATTCCTAACAAGGATTTTGCATCACTCGATACTTCCCTAAAGGCAATTTTAAGGCAGACATAGTATCCAATAAATTGAATGACTGAAAATATTTTACAACAAAGATATACTGGATAAAAGTCAATAAAGCCCCTAAAAAATTCTTCTCTGCTTATGTATAGCAGAAATTCAGTGAACAGAACATTGATTTTACACACACATATATATATCGATATATATCAATATATATACGTTGTGTGTGCATGCTTGCGTGTGTGTACATGCACCAATTATTATTTCTGTGAGACAGAGAGAAAATGAGATCATACCGCCTCAGGAGCACTGCAAAAACTTTTTAATGAAGCAACCACAAACAGAAGACTCATGAAGGGTGGGCAAAAAATTCTTGAGTCCGTCTTAGCTGTAAAGTAAGGAAGATGGAGACAGACTAAAGAAACCTTAGTTTGAGTGTTGAACCAACCAGATTTCAATGTCTTAATGAACTTATACAACTTTCTGAATCTTAGCTTAAAAATAATAACTACTAACAACAGCCCCACAGGATTGTTTTTGGAAGCTATATCAAGTGACTGAAACATAAGTGGTGAATATCAATTCATTTAAATGACACTGAAGGACAGCAAGTCCAACTTTCAAGAACAAATGGTGCATGGAGCGACCCTTGTAAACGTAAAAATTTAACATAATAAATAAGGCACATGGCTTCAAGTCTATGGCCAATCTTTGGTTCAATGAGCTGTGAACAAAGCACAGTGACTTATAATTTAAAAACTGTCCACTCTAGCCAGAAATCTTGCAGTGTCTTAGAGGCCATGGGCCTATACTGGTTTATAAATGATTAAATCCGATCAACTCTTTTGAGGACATTTAATCTGAGGTCTTCTCACTCTTTCTACTGTTTCTACCTATCTTTCTAAAACTGGTCAGCTGGGTTTCTATTACAGCACCAAAGGAAAGGAATAATAATGCTTCTTCTGAATGCTGAAAGGCTAGAGGATCAGACCATCCTAACATTGTCTTATTTTGAATATCATTTGAATAACTCTAAATCATAAGTAAAACGTAACTATGAAGCTATTGTAAAGTATCCTTGCTTCCCTGCATTTATTTATAATAAGGTCCATTACAGATAATAGATACTATGAATATATCCAGTTAATGTTACTTGAAATCACCAAGTATATTAGGGTATAGTCTCCCAAACTCATTGACTCATAATTAGATATAATGAAACACATTTAAACAAAATTCAACATTTTTACTGCAAGACTTATCAGAGTCTTCAATATCAGAAGGTAAAATGTGGGTGTTGAGAGTCTGTTAAATTAACATTTGAGCAGAGACTTGGGGTGTCCAATGGTTCAATTAAAGGCCAACAGGGAAAGTGAAATAAAGAAGTTTATTTACTCTCAGGTACTAGGAAAGCTACATCACACTCCCCAAGGGGCCAAATAGGAAGTCAAGGGGGAGTGAAAGAGAAGAGACAGGACCTGGGGTACATGCTTTTATGAGGGCTCATGGGAGTAATTTGCAGTTCCCAGGCCAAGACAGGATTGATCAATCAACCAATAAAAATAGGGTTTACGTAAGTTTCACTCCATGGGAATCTTATCTAAGGATGACAAGAAGAAGGTATTAGGAGGGTGGGGAGACCACTGCTCCCAAGGGCAGCCTGGGGAGTCACATCCTGAGTCTACTAAAAACTCTAAGCTGTTGTGGTCACATGCTCTCCAGAAGGGGTGCTGTCAGTTCAAGAGCCCTGCAGGCTGCTTGGCCACATATGATATTGTGTGGGCCAAAGAAAAGTTACCCCATTTGTCTGATGTTCTTCACAGCCTGGACAAGCAAGCAATATTCCCCATGATTAGTAAGAGAAGAGCCTAAATTTAATAAAATATGTATGGAGAATTTATATGGCAGTGAACTCTGAGGTAACTGGGGCAGCACCAAACACTGTTATCTCCTGTGACGCAGCCTGAGAAAGTGGCCTACGGTGTCGTGAGGAGATGGGGTGCGGGGGTTCTTTGCATCCTTAGAGAAGACTCACTTCCTTCTCCTAAAGGAAGGTGGGTCTACTTGAACTAATCCTTCTTTTCTTCTGTTAATGACCTGGCCCCCCCTTCCCCCCAATTCTTTTTGACTATAAAGTCCTTCCATTTTGTACAACTTCTTGCAGAGCCTTTGTATGTGGTAGTTAGGAGGCTGCCAGATTCATGAATCACTTAATAAAGCCAAGTAAGTATTTTAAGTTATCTTAGTTGGACTTTTGTTATTTAAATAGACATTGTTTACATTGCAATTATATTTTTTCAAAAACGCTTCTAAAGAATTGTAAAATAGTTCACTTTCTTAAATACATCCCTTAGAAACAGTGCTCACTTTAGTTATTTGCTTAGGTGCCTGGTCCCTGTTATTTGGACAAAAAGAAAAGCTATGTGAATTATTCTAAGTGAATGAGGCGTCCTATAAATCCAGGGCAGCCTCAGGCTCTGAAAGAGCAGCAAGAACTGCTGAGAGAGGGGACAACTTTAAATTACCCAATAAAGACATGTACTTTCCATTTACACCTAAAACCTTAAAATACAATTCTCATCATTTTTTTCATGTGTTTCAGGTGTTTGATCCTCCCAGAGCTGGCAACTTGGCTAGAGATAAATGATTCCTATTTGTAAAAGATAATTTCCAGAATATTCCAGCAGCAAAATTGGTAGACTTCTTTAAAAATGCATGGCAAAAGAACTCTTCCATTAAATGGAAACAAATGCTGCTATTTCTTTAGCAGATTACAGTTCTCTGGTTCTCAAAGTCTAGCAAAATATTTATGTACAGATGGAGGCTTAGGTAAAGAAGATTAACTGTCCTGCTGGTTAAAAGAACTCCCCAGGTCAAAAGTTTCATCTTTAAAAAACTAGATAAACAAATTTTGATGAAACTTAAAGGACTTTCACACCGCTTGGTTAAATATATAATAAATAAAATTTTACCACCTGCCAAAATATATTTCCTATGAAAGCAGAGGTGAAAAAATTACAAAGAGCACATCTATTCTCATTTATGTGCAGTTTCTGCAAGACTAAATGATAGGTTCACTGCTCTAACACAGTCAGGGACTTCTTCAAAAGGTAAAACAGCATTTATCATTTTTTAAGTCTATAAAGTATTTCTAAAAGATATTCATTCATTGAAAACCTGTTAACTCTGTCTTAATTAAATTACAAGGTCAAAAGTTTGTGCTTACTCTGTAAAAAATTTTTTAAAGGATAGCTTCTGTCAAAGACATAATGCATGAGAAAACGGAGGCGATGGTTTCATGTCAGCCATTGTACTGAGAATGTTCTTTAATGAACATTTCACAAAAGGAGAGAACAATTAAATTTTATAAAAGAGGGAAGGAAGTGTGGAGGCGAATGTTTTGGAAGAATACTCAGGGGAAAAGTGACCCTCTAACATGAGCAGTTTCTCAAAATACTAAAAGATAGGGGGATGTCAGAAGAAATCTAGTGAGGAGTTTCTTAACTCTTGTTATTTTCAGAGGAATTCTGGAAATACAAGCCTCAAGGAAAGTTTCACATTGTGGCTGTTATCTATTGCTTTAAAAATCTTGCTACAGTATTCACACACGCACCCCCCCAAATTCCTTAAGATAGCACTCAGCATCCCCATTTTGCAGTTGCATAGACATAGGTCACTTGGAGTAATTTGAATTCACCTACCAGCTACTAATGTTGAAAAATTTAACTTGGGTGTTGAGAGTAACAGGTGAGTGACCTCAAAGCAGATCACTTCAAGTCTCAGAATTAATGTCCTGGTAGACGCCTTGCTCTGATAGAGGCAAAGGAGAAGCAAGTGTCTTCCTTCTAGGCTTTTTGATCTTCCCTAAATCTAGGAAGAGACCACCATTCCCTAATGGAAAAAGTGGTAAATGTTCTCTTACCCCCTACAATAATGTAGTTGAGGATTTAATCCCTATGTAAGTTTACCTCTGAACAAGTCCCCTCTAAAAAACCTATACAGTATTCAGCTTGCCCTAGTTACCTCAGAATATACGGCCATGTAAAATTCTCCCCTAAGTAGGTCATTAGATTTGGGCTTTTCTCTTTGGTAATCTGGTCTCATGTCAATTTGTTTTTACATCCCTGAAGAACCTCAGAAGAATGAGGGAAATTCCCCTGAATCCCAATAAAGGTTGTTTTTTCATCTTCCTCAGTATGAATAAAACTTTTCCCTAACAGCAATAGAACGGTCATTTCTTAAAATTTAATTTTTATCAGATCATGAGTAAAATAACATTAATTTTGCATTTAATGAAAATGAAAAAATTTGAGATTTTAAGAAGTTCTGAATGACACAGTAGGTTTCTGGGGGTGCTAGATGTCTCTCCCGGTAGCTTTTTTTTTTTTTTTTTAAGGAACAGTGCAAGAAGGAATGAAGGCAAGTAGGCAGGCAGGCAGGATGAGAAAGGAGAATGAAGCATCTTTAGTTATGTCTTAGTTGTTCATCTCGGTTGTTCCCCTCGGGCCCGGGTCTTGAACCAGGGACCTACAGTGGACTGTGCACAGGGTGTACTAGACTGCCAGGCCACAGGTCACACCATCTTTCTCTATAACTTCTGACTCACATCTTCTGAAAAGTTTTTAACATCATAGTATTAACAAAAATCCAACCAAATTAATGCTGAAGACCTAGTTGGCTTTATTAAACAATTTATTATCTGGCAGTATGTCATCTATCAAAGAGAAATGTTCTGCAAGAATGTATACAAAATAGAAGACATTTGTAGTGAGATAGAAGGTGGGACAAGGTCATTAGCAAAAAAGATGGAGAATTAGTTCAAGTAAAACCACTGTCCAGGAGTGGAAGGTAGAATTTTATCAGGCAGTCACCTCATCTTTGCAGAAGAGGAATCTCCGGATTAGTTAGATTGAATTTGTTCTTTTGGGAGAAGCTGAAAATACAGTTAGGTTATAGATTTGAGTTTGGGCAGGGGCTTGCTATGAAGAATTCTATATGGGGCCTTTTGCTTTTTTTTTTTCTTTTTTAAACTATGGTGACAATGAACATCCTACGATGATAACACACAGAAAGTCAATCAATCAGTTCCAGGTGACCTATCCACTTGAAGAGAATAGGTGAAAGGTGGATTATTCAGAGAAGTCAAAGGTAGGGAACAAGACTCACATGGCCTATGAAATTGGAGAGACTCAAAATAGAAGGTATTTGTAATGTATTTGCAGATGATATCTGGGTCCCTGGCTGTCTTTCCTAAAGCCCAGTTCTGAGACTTCCTGACATCACTGAACTCTTCTCTCTCTCCCTGTCTTTCTACCTTGAGGCTATTTCCGTCAGCACATTTGTAAGAAACACACTCTATCTTCTGGATGATACCAGTGGAACTACTAAGCAGTGGTAGCAAGTTCTTTATCTTCATGCATACAACTACTTACACAAGTCTTTTTTCTCTTCTTCTTTTCATTAGGAGGTGTAGGATGAGTCTCCTAAAAAATGTTTAGATAGGCTTTTTCCAAGATGTCCAGATCAGACTTTTTCTAATATATGTCACCTTGGGCTGGGGAGCTAAAAGTGAATAGAGGCTCTCTGGGTCCTGAGAAAAAATGTTAACATTACCTTTAAGAAGAAATGTTTCTTAGATAAAAGGTCATCTTCAGAAAAGTCTTTTGATCAGAGAAACCTTTCTTAAGGCAGGATAAACATCTAGAGGCAAGGTTTTATCAAATGAAGTCACCCTCTTCCATGAAGAAACCTCTTTTCTCTTAATGCTTCAATCTCCTCTCCCACTCAACCCTGGATAAAAACATTTTTTCTCATCTACTTCAGAACTCACAGCTAGGAGCTATGCAATCTCCTCAGAGAATGCCATTACAGTGGTCTTTTCTTTAGCTAATCTGCCTGATGTTAATTTGTTAGCTTGACCAACATGTGAAGAAAATCAGAAGAATGGAGGAAATTGTCCCTGCACCCTTAAAATTTGTATTTTCATTTTATATACTTGAAATTTTCTCAGCATGCTATGGGAAACAAGCATTTATAATCTATAACACCATTTTTAAGAAAAATTTTACTATATAGTTCAGAATGATCTCTAGAAAATCTTAGAAAAAAAGATTTGAGAAATTATATATAGAAAAGCTTGGTTTACTCTAAGGAACCAAGAGGCTTTTCCCTCTCTAAATGTGGTGATTACTTAAATGATCATATAATCATTTTTGTTTTAGCTTCTTCAGGAGCTCAGAGGCACATTTGAATACTCTTCCAGTCAAAATATTGGGGTATGTATATCTAAACAGACATTCAAATTCTCACATGAGTGTTATTATTTAGTGCATTCACCTTTCAGCAGGCATATTGCTACACAATTTAGCAATCACCTCACTAAATTATTTTGTATGCTGAATGAAAAGTTTCATACTGAATAAAAGGTGAAATTATTCTTATTACAGATGAGAATGAAGTTTGCCGACTTGCCCATGTTTACACAGCTAATAAACAATAAGCTACGATTCACTATCAGAGCTAAATAATCGCCATACACTGTATTCAGTCAACGACCCTCCCCTGCTTCTATCTTCCTTCTTTTCTTGCTCATCTTCGCTGTAATTGCATTTTCCAGTCTTATTTGTATTTCTCTCCAATCCAAATTTCATTGCATATGTTTCTGTAGAGGCTGCCTCCATTCTTCCATAATAGGAAGTAAGGAATAAACAAATATATGTAAAATATTAAAATAACAAAAAATAATCATCAACTAAATGCCTCAGGAGCAGTGAAAAACTCCATGAGCTTTGTCCAACAGGAGACTTGCTCTCTGTTAATGGGCTGAATTGAACTCTCCTAAGAATGAGACACTGAAGTCCAGGAGTTCGATCCTGGGAGCAGGGATAGTGAGGAAAGGCGCCACAGGAGATTAAGAAACTCAAGACAGTGTAAGAAGATAGGAAAGCTGGGGTCAGGGGACCAAACGGCCTCTCTTCTCTTGGACCAAAGGCCCTGACCATCCTGGTCTCCACTTATTGGGTTAATATACAGCATTGCTTCAAGCAGCTTACACGAGCAAGTTTATAGTCACACTGGGTTGTTTATACAGCCTTTGCTCTCTAACAAAATAACTATATGTGTCTTATTTTGGTGGGCAAACAGTCACAGACACACTGGCCCAGTGTTTTCACAGGGCAGCTTTTGCCAGGTGCCCTGGATTGGGTGTCCTTACATTCGGCCGGCTCCAACTCCAACCTTGCTCTGTTTTCTTGCCCCAACACTGAAGTCTTAACCTCAGTAACTGAAAATGTGATCCTATTTGGAAATAAGGTAATTGTACATGGAGATAGTTAAGACAAGGTCATACAGGAGTAAAGGCAGCCTCAAATCGAAGAGGACTGATGTCCTTACAAGAAGAAACAGAGAAACCCGCACACACAAGGAGACATATAAAAAGGCACAGAGGGACAATGTCACAGGTGGAAATGGAAGTGATGTATCTACAAGTCAAAAATTGCCAAGAGAATTTAGGAGACAGGCATGGAACATATTTTCCTCAAGAGCTTTCAAGAGAAGAGATGGATCTACTAACACTGATTTCAGACCCCTGTTCTCCAAAGCTGTGAGAGAATAAATATCTTGTATTAAGCCACCCAGTTTGTGACATTTTGTCATGGCAGCCCCAGGAAATGAAGACATTTCCGAGAAAGCATGCTGTTGGTATGCAGACCACAGCCCCATCTAGCATAAGGAAGTCCAGCTAAAGTCACTTTGATAAAAGGAACCTCACACAGTGTTTATATATGTAATTGTAAGCATTTCGGGTGGACGCTTACACAGACACTGAATGAGACCAAAAAAAAAAGAACATTTGGAGTTAAGAGTGGATAACTACCTCAGTAGTTGAGAGAAATTGAATGGCACCAGTATCGGTTATTATGCAGATGGAGTGAAAATCACATAGCACGGTGCTCAAAAATAATATCACCTTGACTCATGATAGAGTTCAACTCGGCAGATGCGTTTTAACACAAATTTTTAATATTGCTTAATTAAGTAACAACTGAATGGGGCAACAGAACTGACCAACTCAATTTATCAGCTTTTTTTTAAAAAAAGTGGACCTCTGTTTTTTTCGTACAGTCTGAATAAAAATGTCCTGTTTTAGCTTTATCGTCATTCAATCTGCTTCAAGATAGGATGTTTCCCACCACACATGCACAAAATACCTCGTTAAAAGTCTTTAAAAGCAAGTATATGGAGTGATTCAAATGAATTGGGAATATAAGGTAAATGCAGGAGGTGAAAGAATACACACTATAGCTGGGCTGTGATCTTGAAGCTGAGGGCAAGGAGAGGAAACAGTGAGTTTATTTCTAGCCAGATGCTTTTCCATAACTCCTGAGTATCTCATCAGGGCTTTACTGAGACAGAAATGACACTGTATTTTTTCTTTTAAATAAGGTATCAGTGAATACACGGTAATGGCTATTGAACCAGGAAACGTGTTTTAAGAAGGGCATAAATAAAGGTTAGGCAGAGGAAACTTCAGCCTCTTGACTACACCTGGCTTCAATTCCCAAGAATCAGACATTTGATAAATGCACCCTCTCAATGTTTTAATAAGATTTAAGTCTGCAATGGAAGTTAGATCCCATCTCTTCAGAGTGGCTCATTAAATCCTCCTATTGGTACTTGTCCACTATGGGACAGTCTCCAGCTTTCACAGAAAGAAAAGGATTTTTAAAAATTGTCTTCAAGTTGGTTATGTGAAAATATTGTCACTACATTGTAGGCTGTATTCATAATTTTCCTACTTTTTCAGTAACATATCCGTCACTTTTTTTTTTTTTCTTTTTAAAGACAGGTAAAATTTACCAAAAAAAAAAAAAAAAAAAAAAAATTATTAAGTTTACATTCATTATCTTCAAGTCTATGAAGAGAGTTATTTTCCGGGGTTTATTAGCAAGGAAAAGCTTCATATTTCTCTATATATTTTCAGTTAGTCCATCAGAAGTTGCCAGCTGCCTTGTTCATTAATATTTTTAAATTAAATGATAATAGTTTTTTGTCTACACTTTTGTTGCCACTAATTGTCTAAAGAGATCTTCCTTTTGAAGACTGCATCTTCGTAGTTTATATAAGTATTTCTCATCGACTTTAAGAAGCATCTAATGCTCAGGCATCCAAACTGAGAGCAAAATATGCTATTCCCGTATACAAAGGACAGGAATAAAAATGACTCAGTCCCTCCCACCCATCCAAAGCAAAGGAAAGAAAAACGGAGATGTCTATTTTTCAACTCCCTTTTCAACAGCCATCTTCTCCCAAAAGTCTTTAAATTACAGAACCTTGGCATGCCCTGGTGGAGCAACAATTTCGTCCACCGTCTTTGGGGAAGCACAGTCCACATACATCCCAAGGACCCTGGTTCCAATATGAACAACTAACCAAAAATAAAATAAAATAAAATACTTCTTCTTCCTCTCTATTCCTATCTGCCTGTCTACTTGCCTTCTTTCCTACCTACACAACTGCTTTAAAAAAATTATAGAACCTCATAATTCTAAGTCATCTAAGCCTGTTCCATGGACTCTCAACACAAAATCATGCAAATATAGAAAAATGAATGACTCTAGCATAGTTAGGCCATTTTTATGATTTTTTGTTGTTGTTGAATGGCAAAGTTTTGAAGGTAGGGTTACTTTCCACTATTTTTTACAGCTCTTAATAATGTTAATTATTATTTGATAATAAATCATTGATGCTTATTATTGACACTATTGTTAAGGTTTAAGATAATGCATTTTCTTAACATAGTATCAGAGAACTTATAGACATGATAGCCAAGAAAAAGAAACTACTAAATCAACTTTCTAAGTATGTTCTCTATGATTCTGCTTTGGAAACTCCGTTTCATATAGTCTGATCGAAGTATTATCTGACATATTCCCCACTTAAAGAATGCTCACCTATCTAGCTGGCATAACTGAGCCCTTTAACTAAAATGTTTAATTTTAAATGTTACTTACCATTCCTTGCTCAGCTTTTCTTACAACCATTCTGAGACGTAAGCCTTCCCTTGCCACCCAGTGAGTGAAGGATGATGTTGACCTTTCACTGAAATATTTTAAGATCTGTCTCTTTCATTTAATAGCTCTAGATTATATGTTTCTTTATTCATCATTTGTAGATCCAATAAACTGCCAGTTTTCTTAATAATTTACTTTTCATTCTTCCTGTAAAACAATAACTAGTTTTGAGAGACTAGACAAATAAGAATTTGTTTTATACACAATAAACTCGATTTCAATTTTTATTTAATACTTCTAAAAATGAATGACCAGAATTCCAATAAATTAATATTCAAAGTTGGTAATTCAAGTTTATTTTGTGAAGTCACAGGAATATTTATCAAATAAATTTGAATGAATTCCCATTTAATTCTGCATTTAAAGTTTGCCTGTTACTGTGTCAATAAAAGCTTCTAACATTCTATTTTCTATAACATTTACAGAAAAAGTATATTACAGTATCATTTTTAAAAGTACCAATTTTATAACTATAACATACATTACCATGAGTAAAAAGTTAGAAAGATACAGTGAATAGGAATTCGTTTATGTATTGAACGCAAAGGAGAGTATTTTTCTTTTTATGAATCTAATTAAGCATAATTGGATCTGTGAAGTAGAAGTTTTAGATGCCAAAAATATAGCTTCTGTAAGCACAGAGCTAATTCATTTATGAAAGCTAGATATAAATTAATGAGTTTCTGCAAGGCCTAGGAAGAAACTTTTATATTCTAACAAGAGTTAGGTGAAGCTAATATACAAATTTTATTCTTAACAATTACTTATCAAAATCTCTTCTTAGTCTGTTTCTCAATTCTTATAATTAGACCAACTGGCATATATCTTGTTTCTTTCCAATAAATAGAACTCTTTCTTAAATTGTAAGGGGAATTTGGACATCTGCTCTGAAATTTTCTATGGACTTGGAGAAAGGGTAAGCTTCTATACATATTTTCGATATACAGAATATCCATATTCTATACATATTTTCACCCCAAATCCACTGGCTATCAACCTTGTGATAAGTACTGTGCAGATATTGGAGCCATAATATAAATAGGCAAAAATACTCTATCTGGGACATGGTGATTGAGGAAGAAATTTAACTGTCTTAAAAAAGTGTTAAAAATTTTCCTAACATAAAAAAAAGGTTTACCAGAAAAACCCATCAAATAACTGGCTTAGTAGAGAACCACATTAACTTTTTTACTTACCAGATTTGCTCCAGTGACAATTAATAGGTTTTAGATTACTAGGAATAGAAACAAAATATTTAAAATTTATTTTAGTTTTAGGTTAGTTGTAGATAAACACAGTCATTATAAGTGAGTAGGAGAAAGGGGTAGGGAGGAAAATAGTAATGTGTGTAAATCCTTATTTATTCGAAGAATTAAAAAATTTACATATTTTCAACAAGCCCTCTGAGATAGCAATTACCCCATTTCTTCAGATGAGAAATCTGAACCTTTAGAGATTAGGTAATAACCAAAGTTACTCAACTAAGAGATGTTTTTCAAAGACTTGAGCTCTTATCTACAGAATACAATTAATCAAAAAATGCAAACAATCAACAAGCCAACCAGGTTTGTTATAACAAATTGATTACATGCAGTTTTTTGAAATGTAAAGATTATAGAATATGCTTAAAAGTTATTGCAGAAATAAGGGAAGATCCCTCTCCTTCCAAATGACAACAGAGGTTATTTATTGGGAGACTCTGATAGTAAGGGTGTCAGCCATCCATCATTTGTATTCTGCAGAATCTCCAAGGTCAGCAGGAGATAGAGACAACTTTCATAATGGAAAAATTCAAAGATTGCATTTTCGTTTGCTTATCTAGAGGTGTGTTAGCTTTGGGAAGCTGGAGCCAGGCTAACTAGAGTGGGGCATCTTTTGTGACTAGTCTAGGAAACGTATTTGGCTTTCTCTGCTGGAAGTGAGAGCTAAACAGAGAGAAGCAAGCATTCACTGACCAAGTTCTGACCACTCTGCAGAGCTGGTGCTGTGGCCTTCTGGACTGGTTACTGCAGAAGCTGTGAGCCATGGTCCTATGGCCTAGTCACTGTCCATTTTGTATATTCAGTCCCAGTCTGAAGGGTTTGAAATCATTATTTCTGGGAATTCAAAGCAAGATATTTAATGCTGTGATCAGAGTGCAGTAATTCAATAATATACTTAAGAGGATGCACTTTGATTAAACTCTTTCTATGTACACTTTTGTACATATGTCAAACTTCCTAGTATCTCTTCTTTTTGCAAACTTCCAACTCCTAGTCCTTGGACATAATCACTCAATTGTTGACCGTGTTTTCTATTTTTCTGAGAAAAAGGCATAGATAGCAAAGAATATGGTTACCTCCCATGACTTCCTCTATCCATCTCCCTACATGTGTGCCATGCATTCTACCTTCCCCCCAGTTACTCTTGTTAGCGTGGTGCATCACTATGGCCTGTCCTGCTACCCATACCCTGGATTCCCTCCTCTCTCACCTACACAAGGGTCTCTTCTAGCAAGTGCCCCCTCCCCTTCATAATCCACTTTCCCAATTCTACTCTATCTTTTCCAGTATATTCTTACATGCTCTAACTCCATCTTAAAGCCAACATCTTTACATCTTGCATTCCTCTCCAGCAGTTCCTCTTCCAAGTTCCTCACATAGTGAAATCCTATACAGCAAACTGTTTCCTAAATCCCATCATCCACACCTTCATGAATCCACATCTATTTGTTACTAATGAGTGCTCATTTTCTGAGGTTACAATATTGGAAGCTCACTTGTATTTTTGACATAGATAAATGAGATGGAATCAGAATTCTTCATTCTTATTTCAGAAAGTAAACAGGAAAAAACATAAATTAAAATACATATATAGGCACATACATACATACACACAAAGCAGAACATATTGAATAGGATATATCTTTCTGGTATTCTAGAAGAGTTTAGAGTTCAAATATTTAAATGTACTTTCTCTAAAATATGAGGAACATTTCCAACAAGCTTTCTAGGAGAGAAGCACTAAAGTGTAAGAAAACTCACCTAAACCACAGAGATGATTACAATTTATTCTATTTCTTGGAGCTTAAGAGGTTATTGTATTATTTTTATATAAATGAGCTTTACTAAAAGTAAATGTGTGTGATTCAAACATCCTAAAAATATTAGTCTTTGAATTCCCTTATCACTCTATGTCCCCCAAATTTATGGCACTTTTTTGGTCTTATATTTGAGATTTCAAAATTTGAAATACGTTATTTCAAAACTTTCTACAATTGAGAGTGGGTTATTGGAATAAATGATAAACAGAATTATATACAAACAGATCAAGAAAGACACTTTCACATCTTCCTGGCTCAGTGCTTAGTATTGCTGATAGTCTTTCTAAATGGACAGGATTAGAAATTTTAAAAAAAAACAAAAAAAAAACCAACCCATACGGTTTCGCCTCTTTTTACACTCTGTATAGTGTGGTATATTTGATATAATTGACGATGGCTACAGATACATTATTATTCACTAATGTCTATCATTTGCACTAGGGTCTAATGTTGTGTTATGAATACTGTCGGTTTAACAATAAATTTGTAACATGTCAATCATTACTCTATCATACAGAATAGTTTTGCTGTACAAAAAATCTCATTCTCCACCTATGTGTCATCCCTGCCTCCCCTTTCACTGACCCCTGGGGACAACCAATGATTATTTTTTTACCATAATTCTACTTTTTCTAGAATGTCATACGGCTGGAATCATATAGTATATAGCTTTTTCAGATTGGCTTCTTTGATTTAACAATGTGTTTTTATGTTCCTTCATATCTTTTTATGGCTTGATACCGCATTTCTTTTTATTGTTATGTAATATTCCATTTTATGAAAGTGCAACAGTTTGTTTATTCATTCATCTCAGTTGCTTCCAGGTTTTAGCAATTGTGAATAAAGCGGCTATAGACACTCTAGTGCAAGTTTTTGTGTGGACATAAGTTTTCAACCTCATTTGGGTATATCAAGGAGGATAAATGTCGGATCAAATGATGAGTACAGTTAGCTTGTAGACACTGCCAAACTGTCTTCCAAAGTGATTATATATTTGCGTTCATCTCAGCAATGACTAGAAGTTCCTGTTGTTCTTTATCCTCATTTACGTTCAGTAGAGTCAGTGACTGAAATTGAGACATTTTCCCATGTGTGTCACTGTATTTCATTGTTGTTTTAATTTGCAATTCCCTAGTGAATACGGAGTTGCATGATTTTTGTATGTTTATCTGCCATCTGTATATTTTTGTTGAAGAGCACATTATTAAAGAACACCCACTGTTTACTAGGCACTGAAGTATATATATCAGGAACATCTGTTAATATTTCACAGAAGAAATTACATCAGAATTTACTATATAGTTGTTGCTATTTTTTTTTTAAGTAAGCTTACTTTCTGAGGAAAGTGACATTCTAGTCAATGGCCAAAGCAATCTTTTTTATGAGGAAATTCACCATTAAGCTGCTGTTCTCAACTTAAATTATAGGAGCAGGATGCCATATAAAGTCCTGTGTCCTTCTCCCTTCCAAAATGACTTGTCATACTCAAAACGTATTTGCAGCAACTGAACACGTGTATATTAAATGGTAAACCAACTTCATGATTGGACTATAAATGACAAAAGTATCTCCATATATTTATTGAAACATGTAAAATAATGTTGTTAACAGCATTTACAGTGACCCCAAACTGGAAACTCCTGAAGTCTCATACCAGAAGATAGAATAATGTGTGATACATACTTTCATGTCATGGAACACACCAAAAAGCAAAGTCAATCACAAACTAAGGCTATAAGGAAGAGCCTGGATGAGTATGGCAAATATAATGTAAAACAGAAACAAAAACAAAACACCAAAGAAGAAAGAAATAGAAGCCAGGCATCAAATAGCAGTAAAACATACTTTGATGCAGATTTCACAAACTGAAAGAAACAATTCAGTTAGAATCCTAGTCCCCACTGGCACTGGCTCACCTGTAGGAGAGGGCCTCTGCAGGGTATGTAAAGGAGGAGCCTGGGAGGCGATGCTGGTATTTCTTCATGGGGAGCTCTTCACAAAGTTATGTTTATTTTGTCAAAACTTGTGAGCTGCCCACAGTGACCTGTGCACATCAACTATATATTTTAATAAATCTTTATTCTAAAACAAAACCAAAAACAAAGGTGCGATATTAAATTTTCAAACTATTTTAGCCTGTAAAATTAAAAATCTGTAACGTTAAAAAAAAAAAAAAAAAAAGCTTTTAATTGCTAGAAAATATTGACAAAGAAGTAAAATCACGAATCTAGTGATTTTTCTATACCTGGATTCTTGAAATAAAATACAGAAAATAGACAAGAGGGATGACCTGGTGCAGTAGCAGTTAGGTCTGCTGCCTCCGAGTGAGTGTAGTCCATATACATCCCAAGGACCCAGGTTCACATCCTGGGATGGGATGGTGGGGGAGAAGGGGGAGCAGAGGACAACCAAGATGAACAATAAATTAAAAGTAAACAGAAGTGCTTTTTTCGGTTCTCTTCCTGCCTGCTTGCCTAATCACCTACATTTCTGCCTATACTTTTCTTTAAAAAACATTAAAAAAGAAATACACAAGTATATACACATATGTTTACAGTCTACATAGTTTGTATGTATGCATACACATGTAGTTTTCATGTCTTAATTATCTTGATTTCTATTTAATTATCCTTTTGAATTTGAATATACTTACATACACACACACAGATGTAGTTATCAGTTTGCAACAAAGTGCCAACAGATATTATAGTTACATAAATACACAGCTAGTATTGTGAGAGGACATTCTAGACAGATATTCCTTCAGGGTATAATTGTGATTTTCCTTTATTCTGCGCATGTCTGGAAAAGTTAATGACTGGCTATGCTGAAACTAATGGAAAGATGAACATTTTGATCAGATGAGACAGTATAAAGCAAGTAAATACAACACGGTTAAACAATTCCATAGTGATGCTTTCTTATATAGTATCTTTAGTTTGGAAACTCCTGGATAGATGTTCCTGATACCACTGATACCTGAAGTTGTTTTCCTTTTCTAATTATCTTAATGCACAAGTTATTTAAAAATAATTTTAAAAGATTGTGTTCAGCTCACACATCCATTTTAACTTTCATTATATAATTACCATTCTTTCCCATTCAGCTATTTTCACATTGTTCTCTAGTTTCTCATATCATTAAACTAAAAAAGACTCTATTCATGTTCTTCTCAAGTCAAGAAAGAAATACTAGCTGAAAATATTTATTTCCTAGATAGGAAAAGCAAAAGACAAAAACCTGGAAAACAAGGTGTGATCTCAGAGCAGTGAATTGGTATGAAACTGGAATGGACAGATCAACAATAATAAAAGAGAAAAAAAGACAAAATCTGTTACTATTAATCTGACAACAGTTGACCATGAAGATTATTAAAAAGCCTTCTAAAAGGAAGGGCTTTAAACTACTTTCCCAAGTAAGTCTGTTTAACAACTGGGTCATTCTGTTTCCAAATTGATTAGGTCAGAACTCTACAATAATGCTCACTGATGCACCCAATTCCTTTGGCAATCATTAATGTAATAAGACATACCATCCAATAAAAAATACTAGGTACAAACACCCTCTCACTTTCATTTCAAGGCAAAATCTTTAGAAGTTTTAATAGCATTGCATTTAAAAATATTATTAGATATGATTAAACTATGACCATGATATTTAATATAAATCAAATAGAGAGAAAACCTTGAAGACAAATGCTATAAAATTATATATGTGTGTGTACATATATATATACACATATGCATGTATATCACACACGCAAACACACATCTACTTCTAAGAGTTACACATTACACCTAGGAAGCAGTAAAATGTTTTAAAATTCTTCCTGCGTATCACTTAAATTGCAGTCCAGACTTTCTAAATTCACTAAATATGCTAATCTGATGTGCAGGTCTTTTTGTACAATGAAGACACTGTTTTCAAGGCTTTTAGGGATGCATGGTTAGCCACTAAATCAGCTTCAATAAGAAATTCCCTGGAGCAGGATATTCCAAATCTTCCCCAAACACACAATCAAGCATTCCATGCATATGTACACACAAACATTAACATACTGCTCACTCAGTACATATGGATTTTTAAAAGATGATCAATTGGAACATACAGGACACTTGGAACAGACTCTCAGACCTTCAATAGGAACATTATCCTATTGAATAAGGAAATTCCTGATGTTTAGTTACTTTTCTGCCTCCACTGATCCTTAGAGATGAGGATGATAATGAGGATGAAGATGGTGATGGTGCTGATGACATTCAAATTGTACTTCGATTTGAGGCTGTTGTCAGTATTTTCACATGTAGCATATCAATTAATTCTATCAACGATTCTGACAGGTTACTACTGCTTTACCAAAGAGTAAGTTGTAGTGTAGTAATTTTAAATGTAACCTATGCTCACAGAGTTGGTAAGTAAAACCCTTCGGTACATAAAGGTTATTCAACAAATATTTGTAAAATAAATAATGGATGATGAAAGATGCCTGACATATAAAATTTAAATATAAGATAGTAATGTTAACAGAGAGTATCTTCTAAGCTACTTTATAATGTGTTCTAGATCTACCCAAGTTTCAGCTAAATTCCATTTATTGGTCTTGTTGTATATCAATGCCACAAATACTGACACATTTTTCATTCTAGTCAGCTCGTGTAATTGCCTGTTTTGCTTAAGCTAGATGCTTTAAAAAACAATGTATTAAGAAAAACAGCCTTAGAAACTCATTTTTGAAAAGAACACTGGGGTAGTACTGAATAAAGTTATGAACAGGGGATAGCAGAGTCACATATTCCTATAAGCACAGCAGATAAAGTGCTTATGAATGTTTCAGATACAATTCTCCAAGTGTACTGAACAAAGAAACATGCCTGGTTGAGTCTATAATGTGCTTTACATAAAACCAAATATGTTAACTATTCGAATAAATTAGACTCAGTACATTGCAAGAAATAATCTTGTTTGAGCAAGTGAATAGACTGCATGATATATGAGGTATGAGCTCCTTCACCTCTAATTTCTATTGTTCTGAGTCACTGTCACTTTTTCTGCACTATCCTGAGAAAATACATACAATAGTCAGCCCTGCAATTCACTGGGGAAAATTTACAGCTATCTATGGGATTAGAGGGAAATACATGCTAATATTACTGAAGGAAAACTACATTACATTTATTCTTCTATTTTGTATTCTCATATTTTTCACAAACAATCCAAGGAATTCGTTCAGATTATCTTATGAATGACTAAATTAAACGGAGCCAGTTTAATTAGACTGACCAATGGAATTACACTTGAAGAATGTAGTTCGCTTGTAACCTAACATTTACTACTCTTATATCACTATAGGGGTATTGCTTAGGTTATCACAGGGCTTCCCAAACTTTAGCACATAACAGAATCACATGGAAGGCTTATAACAACACAGATTATAAGGTTCTACTCTTGAAGTTTCTGACTCAGTAGGATGAATGTGGAGCTGAAGAATGTGCATTTCCATCAAGTTTTCAGGTGATGGTAATGCTGCTGCTCCTTGTGAAATTCTGATTACCACAGCGCAGAATATATGTCTACGTTCAATTAAAAAGAGAACATTTTCTACTGAGAATGATTTCTTCATGTTGACTGAGTGGACAAGAACCATTTCTAAGAATCGAGCAAAAAAGAAAAAAAATCAATACCTTTACTCCCACAATAAATAATATGGTATTGATGACATTACATCAAAATTAATATCAAGTTAACTTACAATATTAAAAAATTACATATTTACATTAATAAGTGAAAGGAAGATCATTTTTATAGGGAGATGTTGTTGAGAAGAGGTTTGGAATATTAGAACCATATATTAAATCCATGAGACCAGGATCTGTTGTTTTACTGAATATCTGTGAGGAAAGTAAACTACCTTAACTAGAGCAAAGAGTTCAAAGGTAAATTTGATAGTTACAAGAGAAATCAGTGGGGCCATCTCAAAAAGGAAAATTATGATCATGAAGAGAAAAAGATTAAGTTAGATGACAACCATTTGCTGGAAATGTAGACTTTATTGGATTATTGAACCGGAGATGCTAAATAGAAAAACAAATGCCTTGTCTTGTAAACTGACTATAAACATGTCTGAGGTCCTCAATATAACTTCAATAAAATAATTAATAAACTGTTAAACCTGACTATTCCCAGAAAACTTTGGGCTCCAGAAACAGAGGCCAAGTGCTTACTTGGGCTATTGAGAAGAAAGACAGAAGATAATAGCCCTATAGAGGCACTAAAGAAATAGAAGTAAAAATTCATGAATTATGAAACTATGATATAAAAGTATAACAAAGCCTTGTATTAAAAGTCAATTCTAAGACTAAATCAGAAAGAAACAGAACATCTAAACAGAAGAATCACAAGTAAGGAAATTGAAACAGTAATCAAAAGTCTTCCCAAGAACAAAAGTCCTGCATCAAATGGTTTCAATAGTGAATTCTACCCCACATTCAAAGAATATCAATCTTCCTTTCTCAATAATTTCCCCCCAAAATTTAGAAGAAGTTTTCAAACACATGTTATGAAGCCAATATTCTGATTCCAAAACAAGATGAGGGTCACGCTATAAAAGAAAAGTATAGATATATCTCTGATGACTATAGAGGCAAATATCCTCAACGAAATACTAGCAAGCCAAGTTCACTAACTCATTAAAATATTTGTGCACATAATATAGTGTAATTTATTTCAGGGATGCAAGGGTGGTTCAATATAGATAAATCAATGAATATGATATACTGCATCAATAAAAGCAGAAAAGTCAATACAGAAATCTGTATTGATGCAGAAATAGATGCAGAAAAAGCACTTGAAAAGATTTATCAAAAGTCCTCCAAAAGTGGGTATAGAAGAATGCACCTCAACAAAATAAAGGTAATACGTAACAAATCCATAGCTAACATCATATTTAATGGAGCAAAGCTTTTTTTGTTCTAACATGAGGAACAAGTAAGTATATCAACTTTCGCCAATATTATTCAATACAGTGTTGAAAGTCCTAGCCAGTACAATGAGATAAGGACACAAAAGTATCCAAACTGGAAAGGAAGAAACGAAACTATCATTACTTACAGTTAACAAGGTAATATACAGACACAATCCTAACATTTGCAGAAAACATTGTTAAAATCAGGAATATGATAAAGTGGCAGGCTACAAATTTAATATATGAAATTGTTTTTTTCTATATGGAAATAATTAACTAGCAGAAAGAGAATTCAGGAAAACAATCCCATTCACAATTTCATCCAAAGAAAGAATTATCTTGAAACAAATTTGACCAAAGAAGTAAAAGATCTGTACATTTACTGGTGACACTGTTAAAAGAAATAGAAGCAACACAAAGAAATGGATAGATACAGATTGAAAGAATTAACATTGTTAAAATGACTATATTACCTAAACTAATATACAGAGTCAATCCAATCCCTGAAGAGCAAACATAACCCTAAGAAAAAATAATAAAAATGGAGGTATCATAGTCCTGACAACACTATATCACAAAACAATAGAAATCAATCAGTATTAGAATAAAAACAGATATACAGATCAATGGAACAAGTGAGTTGCAAATATTTTCTGTAATCCATTAACCCCTTTTTCAACAAGGATTAATATCCAAAATATATAAAGAACTGATGGAACTGAATAGCAAAAACAAACACACACCCCAATCAAAAAATGGACAGATCTGAATAGACACATCTCTAAAGACACGTATATGGACAACAGGTACATGAAAAAAATGATCACTTCTTATTAGGAAAATTCAAATCAAAGTCACTATGAGCTATTATCACATCTGTGACAAAAGCCTGTATCAAAAAGACAAGAAACAAGTATCAGAGAGGGTGTGGAGATATTGAAACCCTAGTAGAGTACTGGTGGGAATGTAAACGGGTGAAGCCACCCCAGATGTAGCAACATACAAGGAACTTGAAGGGAAATAAATTATAAAGAGAATGATAACCACCTCGTGATTTCACTTGTCAAATATAAAGAAACCAAACCAATCCATCATAACAAAACAGAACACAGCAACAACAAACTTAAGATTCTGACAAAAGAATGGTGAACATAGGGAATGTAGGGAGAGAGGAACTGGTGGACGTCTCTACTAGGAAGTCATCCACTGATGACGGTGGATGGTAACCAGGCCTTTGGTGGAAGGTGTGATGTGGTGTATACATTTGTTCAAGTCGGAAGCTGAACTCCTAAAACTTACATGGTGTTGTAAACCAATGGTAAATTTAATTTAAATTTTAAAAAATGAAATGATTTCAAAAAATGAAATAAAGAAAAAAACACAAGTGGTGAAGTAGGACAACTAGACAACTAGATTAAAGGAAACAGTTAACTCTAAAACCTGTCCTTTTGGTAAATAATTCTATTCCCACTGAGAAAATTTGAAGGCTAGAAGGACATGAGTTCTATGTGAGCAATGATTTTGATATGTGTTTCTCCCCAGTATTTCCTTTAGATGTAGTTCATTTGGGACTCGGACTAAATATGATAAAGCTACATCCTCTAAGACACTTCTGCCTGAAACATTTTTTAAGTTTCAGTTTAATCAATACTTTATATCTAACCTATGAAAATGCAGGGCAGAAGAACAAATTCAATAACATCAAGAGAAACAATTTGAGAAAATCAGAAGATAGGATATCCTAAAAGTCAACAGGTTTGGTTTCTTCAAAAGTCAAATAAAATTTATAAAAAGGAGATATTAAATCAAATTAAAACAAGAAAAACTAAAAAATATAACTGTCTTTAATTGAATTCTATTTGGAACAAACCAATTATTTGATATTATCAAGAGAGTCTCTATGAAATTAAATCTGGAGTAGATGCTATATGTTATTAGGGAATTATTCTGAGGTGTGCTCAAGTATTGGGTAGTATTTAACATAGTCTTTACTTATTAGTGATCCCATAATAAAGTACGTAGGGATGAATAATCTTTATAATTTTAATAATCTTTATAAAAATTACTTTAACAAAAAACATGAAACAAGTAAGTCCTATGTTAACAACTATCAAATTTAGTAATCTTGATGCTTGTTCTATAATTTTCTTTGTAAATTTTTTTAACTTTTATAAAAATAAAGTACAAGAGAAAAAAGAATTATGTCAGAGTGGGGAAGTTTTTTTTTTCTAACCTCAATTTATGAATAATCAAGTATATCTAACTAGAAGTCTTAAATCTCCTAATCTATGGAACAGCAAATACTTTCTTATAATTGCTAACATTTTGAAATAGGAATTTCAGTTTTAATATCTAAGATACTTTTATTCCTTTTGTGTGATCATTATCCTGTCCTTCAATAAAGTCTAATAAGAAACAAGAAAGGGTGTGCCATGATGTAGTAACAGGTCAATTGTCTCCGAAGGAGTACAGTCACATATCCATGTGTTTGAGTCCCGGGGCGGGGTGGGGGGGGGGCAGTGACCAACCAACCAGTGTAAATAACTTCATGTAAGTAAAATAAATGTTTCTTCCTCCTCTCTCTGCCTGCCTACTCATCTTCACTCCCACCCGCTCCTTTCCTAAACAAGGATGAAAAAAGTAATTGTATATACTTGGTTAGGTGCAGGCAAAATTTCCCCATTAGTGTTAGTTAAAACTGTTGTCCTTGAAAGGCTACAGGAAAAGAGACATTATTCCAAAAGGCAAATGTCTCCTTAAAAGGGCATGCATTTTCTAAGCATTATCCAGGATTCAGGAGACTTCCTATTGATACAGTAGCTCTAAGAAACTTATTGCAGCATTTCTTACTACAGAGTTCACGAATATTGCTCTTTTGCTGTTGTACGATTGTCAATGTTATCATTGCTGTTGGTGATAAACAGCTATTGCTTTTTATTAAAGATTTTTTGTTAGCCAAAAATGCTGGGGAAATGATTGTTCCGACCAAATGAAATAGGCAATTTTAAGTGCAGAACTTTTCCAACCCTTTAATATAGTTTAAGAGGCAGTGCTTTCCAAATTTATTTCAGAATAAAACTTTTGTTTTTCTAAATAACATCTTGAGGAAGTTGTGTTCTACATAACATTTTAAGAAAAGCTGTTTCCAATTATTATCCCAGCCCAGGGAGCATGAAATGAAAAGTATCTTAGTCTGGCTCCCCCCATTAAAGCAGAGCCTGAGGCAAGGATTTTCACACAGGGAAATTTATTGTGGGAACTTATCCCAAGGAACAAGAAATGGAAACTAGTTATTCTGAAACTGGTAAGAAGGAAAAAAAAAAAAACAGTCCAGGATGAACTGAAGTGATCCCTATGATGTTTTTTTGGTGCCCTCAAGTGAACCACAGAGAACGGAATCAGAATTGTCCAACTGAGAAACAAAAGCAGGAATTACCCAGTGGGTCTTATTAGTCCTCCATTAAGAGCTGCTGATAAATTCTTAACTCGGTCACATTTGCAGACTTCCTGGGGCCTTGTGGTTGTGCATCATGCAACTTCAGTAAGATATGAGCCCCAAAGGTGTAGGGCAGAGCTTAAGAAAGATCCCACTTCAGTGATGAGTAGACCTAGGGCTGGAAGCTGATGACACTGAAAGAACACCAGACAGATGTCCGTAGAGAGAAGAGAAGAACTGAGCCATTCTTCCAATTATTCAAGGATCTGAATGAAGAAAGTATTCAAAAAACACATCCAGTAAATCATTAATGACTAAGTGTCTTTGGGGAAAGATGAACAGATAGAACCAGGTGAACTGAACTTATGAAATCTTTTTGGAAAGAAAATAAAGGAAACCCTCTCCCAGAACATTTTCGTACCTTCTTATCCTTGCAAGGCTATCTATCTGTGCCGTCATCAGTCTCCTGAGAGAGGACTGGCATTCTAATTGACTTCCTCCTGCAGCACTGAGGCAACAAGGTCCTCATAATGCAAAACCATCTTAGCTGACATTAGGTGAACTGTTCACAGAATTTACAACAGCAATAAACAGGTGCACAGGTGCAGTAAGTTTACTTTATGCATTGTCATCAAAAGCCTATGTTCTCTCAGTTCTTCTAACTGATCTTCTCCATCACGTTACATTCTTTTTATCAGTATACAAGATGTTTGATCCGTTATCACAACTCCTGTGTTATACTGCCAGCCTACATGCTGCTGTGAATCCTGTCATCTTACTTGCTCTTCACCGTGTTTACTGCCCCTTAGTCTTTGCTGCTCAGAGCCACACATCCAACGTCCCCACACATACAACGTCGCTGTCTGCTCTGTGATGGGGAATCTCTTAACCGGAATTAGAACTCCTTAAATCAGCCTGGATCAGTTTGATTCCTGGGCACTCTCAGGAGCACCCTCTAGTTACATGTGGGTACGTAACAACCAGTTTGCATTAGCCATTCTGGTAGATCCAGTCTAAACAGGTAGAAACGCATCTGTGTTTCATTCTACCATTCACACTCCTAGACAATGTCCTAACGGAAAAGAGACAGTGACCTACCTTGGTGGCTCTTAACCCATTTCTCCTCTTTGAATCCTCACTCAAGTTAAACAAAGTATTTTTATATTTGGAAAATATAGACTCTATAGATTTAAACTCCTAATTATTTGCTTATGAGAACATACCTCTCTCATATGCATTTTTATTCAGCAAGTAAAATGTCTGAATTTATAAATTGAGTTCATTCAAGCTTAAACCAGATTGGAGCTTGAAAAGCTCACAGCATTTGGTTTTACTTATAAATAGTGCCTGACACTTCCAAAATTCAATTAGCTTCAATTCTTGCAAAGTCATATTATAAGCCTATTTTAAAATGGCATAAGTATATTTTAGTGTGAGATTTTATTTTTTCAAATTGTTGCTGCATTTTCAGAGACTAGATTAGTTCATTTTTTATCGTGAATATTGCATTATTGGAAATTTGGGAGACTGCAGGCTTTTGTTTGATCATTTTCAGATTTTTTTCACTCTTTAATGACTTAATTTCAAAGGCTGAAATCAGCAAAACTATGATTCAGTTCTTCTTGTATTATGTAAGCTAGAAAGGCTTTGTTAAACAGGCCTGTATTTGGCAAAATCACCTATAAAGAGATTTACTCATTTATTTTTTTCCTCTTAAACATTCACCACAAGTATCTGTAATAAATGTATTAAGCAAACCTCATAGAAACTATGACCCAGTCTTAAAGCTACCTGTCATTTATGAAATGTTATATTTTAAAGGTGTCTTTTTCCTAAATTGAGTCTTGTCCTGTGCAAAAGCCTGATTGCAAGGAGAATCAAGACAGGAACAAAGAAAATCTACTATTTATCAGTTTTATTATAAGAAGATAAATTTATAGAATAACATTTAGGAAAAAGGAGCAGGAAAATAAAAAACATATTTATCTCAGCATCCAAAAAGAACTTTCATTAACAATCTTATACATAAACCTTACTTTTTCTCTATGAGTATGAGATAAAAATTAAGATGTGAAAATCACTGGAAAACTGTCCATCAGTGGTGGTAATTTTCACTGTTATCACAACTATACTTACACCCTCCACATTGGGTGAGACTCACCCATTCATTCAGCATGCATATTTTGAGTGTCTACTGTTTCAGGCACTACTATAAGAGATTAGGAAAAAACAGGAAAAACAAAAAAATCCCTATTCTTCTGGAGTTTATAGTCCAGTGGAAGGAGATATGAGAGAGAGAGAGAGAGAGAGAGAGAGAGAGAGAGAGAGAGAGAGAAAATGTTGTAGATCTTAAATAAAAAAAGAGTCAAATAATGATTCATGTTATGAAGAATATAAAGCAGTGAGGAAGAGCCCAGAGGCAACAGGTGGTAGGGAGAGGTTGCAATTTAAAAGAAATCTGTTGGGGAAGACTCATGACCAAGGGGATGTTTGTAGAGGCATTAAAAAGCACGAGGAAGCCATCACATAGAAATTTCAAGAACAGCATTCCAGAAAAGTTAGTACATGCCCAGTACATTTCAGAAAGGTAAGTGAGCTCCTGTGGCAGAGGCAGAGTGAGCAAGGAAGAAAAGAGCAGAAGGTAGGGTGGGATCTGACCATCTAAGGCTCAGTAGGTCACCACAGGCTTGGACTTTTGCAACAGAATAAAAGGGTTTTGCATTCATTATCTGAGCAGAGAATCTTGAACTTCTTTTTCTGGCACAAGAAGCAACAAAAAACAGTGCTGAGTCTTGTCTGTTTCATGAGATAAGAATTAGAGGTAGTAGGTGCAAGAATAAGTGCTTTTGGTTAGTTCCAAGTCATGGACTTCTTTTTTTTTAAGGGCAGGTACAGGCAGGAATGAAGGGAAGCAGGCAGGTAGAAAGAGAGGGGAGGAAGATGCATTCATTTTATTTAGTTGTTCATCTTGACCGCTTCCTTGGCCCCAGAATGCGAATCTGCGTCCTTGGGATTTGTATGAACTGTACTTCGGCAAGAGGCAGTGAACCAAACCACTACCCCACCAGGGCATGACCTATTTTTTTTTTTTTTTTAAGGAAGGCAGGCAGGGAGGAAGAAAGGAAGTAAAGAAAGTAGATAGGGAGGGAGAAGTGTTGGGAAGAAAGAAGAAAGGAAAGGAGAAGAATCTGGAAACAAAGAAGGGAGGAAGAAGTATTTAGAAAGAAATAAGGGAGGGATGAAGGGAGTGGGCAGAGAAGTATCTTTATTCATTTATCTTACTCTTCACTCTGGATGCCGGTCAGGAACTCAGTCCCTTAGGCTTTACATGATTTGTCCACTAGCATCCCAGCTGTCCGAGTCATGTCCATGAACTATTTTTATGTCACCCAAAATGCCATGACATCACGGTAGTGAACATATGGTATTCTATTATATAGACAAGAAGAATGAACTCAGTAAGTGTCTATTAATTGCCTAAGGTACTAGTCATAATAACAGGTGCCAGAGACAAGACAAAGGTAAGTATGGTCTTCATCTTCACTAAAATGTAAAACTCAGAAAAACGTGGAACGAGAGAAGGAATGAACATGTGCAGATCACTATGGTTGCTCCAGAGAGGAGAGGCTAGAGGGTGTTGAGGGATGGATGAAGCAGCTTGATAAGCAAAGAGATGAGTATTGACAGAATGAGAAAATGAACAGCACTTCAGGGAAATCAAAGGGTACAGAGGTGATGACGAGAGTGGCAGTGGACAGTGGCAGAAAGCGATGAGCAAACACAAAGCCCACAGCCTAGCAAATCTTGATAAACGGGTTGGTGTTTGTTTCCGTTTCACAAATATTACACACTTGGGGAGCTTTCATCTTTATCTACTCCATAGAATATGGTGCTGTTTGCAACAATGAAAATCTCTCAGATAAATCTTAGCACCAGATATACGACTCTCCCTTGGATATTCTACTGAGAACTGGAATGGGTAAGACGAACATGAATATTTTAACCTAACTTTAAGATATTGCCCCAAAATGCTGTCAATAATAAAGCTTCTCCAGCACTTTTCTCAAAAACTTGTACTATCAGTTTTCTTCTATCTAATGGTCTCATTATCTTTCCCTACTTGTGATATTGAACATTTCTGTTTCACTTAAATAGACCAATTACAATTCCTCTTCACTGTCTGGTATATGTCTTTTGTCTATTTTTACTAGAATTTTTTAGCTTGATTAACTCATTTTGAGAGGTTTATACTGGTTAGTACAATTAGGTCTTTAATTTTTGTGAACTTCCAGCTTATCTTTATCTTGACTATGGTATTTTGGCTATGCAAAATATGTCGATTTATTCATTTATTTCCTTTTATATTTTTAAGTTTTGTAGTCAAAACTTTTATTAGTGTTCTCATTTGTAATTAAATCATTTGGATTAAACTTAGAAAAGCTTCACATTCCCAAATCTGTGGCTCTTTTCCAGTACGTTTATAATTTCTGTGTCCTTTTATTGTTTTAATTCTCCTTTATAATTCTTATAAACAGACTAGATGAATGGAATATGAGGAAGGAATAATCAACACTCTCCCTAGACTTTAAGCCCAGGGATTAAGACGCTAAATGTGCCGTCATCCAACAGAGCAGCAGCAGTTCCAGGGAACCATTCATTCCAGAAAGGGCTTTTTGGGGTCTGGAAAGTTACTGATCTGCCCCAATTTTCAAACTTCATTTCCATAAAACAGCAGCATGATTCTAATTGTCTTTTAAGGTTGTTGTGACGATGTGTGACCATGTGCACAAAGTGCAAAACAAATGTTAATGACTGTTTTCACCATTTCAGCAGAATTGAATACATGCCTCTGTGATCACAGAAAAAAATACACTATTAAAAAGGCAAAAAAGTATACAGAGTTATTTCATTACTTTCGATCCTTTATTTTGGAAATTCGATCTACTAAAAAGTCTTGGTGAGAATATGACTGTTAGACAATAGCTTGAGAGAGTCATGAGTTGACTGGTATTCAAGGCGATCTCGACAAAACAACAAACACCTGGAAAAGAGCTCACCTATCAGTTACAGAAACTGAAAGCACATCTAGCGTATCTCTAAGGAGAATCCTGGTGCAAGTCAGTGTAAATCAGATAGGAAATAATTTGTCCCTTGCCCTTTATCAAAAGTATGCTAGGGACAGGCTACAGAAAATGGTGATGATATACCTTAGCTGGTGGTCATCTAAGTTAAACTTAAGGTAAGTGGTTCTGAAAGGAGATAAAACGAAAATTCATAAAGACTTTCACAAAAGGCATCAAGTTGGTTACTGTAATTAGCAGTTCATATCTAAATTATCTGTGTGGACTTTGCTAGCTCTAGTCTATCTACATATTTGAACGTATGGGAGAGCCTGTATTTCCATATTGCTCCATGTTTACTCAAGAGTCAAGAAATGAATATGTTGGGGTAATGATTCAAAGTCGAAATCTCATCACCATGATCAATAAAAATGAGAACTTATATAAAAAAGAGCTGCTGTGTTTGATTAAATATTGGCATTTATATTTCAGTAATGAGAACTTGTAAATGTCCTTTCTCTCCTTGAGTTCATTAAGTCCCAGAGAAGCTTTACAGACTCATTATCTTCCTTCATGCTGGACTTTTCATTTACGAATCTCGAGGAGTAAAAATGAGATAATGACTTTTGAGGTCATGGTCCTTTTCATGCCTGGAGTATTATACAAAGCCATACTCACTCTACTTGACTTTGACCTGCTTCAAAAATATAAATTCCACAGAGTTCCCTTTTTGTGAAAGTATGGTGCAAATATAAAAAAAGGCAAACATCACAAAGAGATAACTCAACGTATTTTTACAAAGTGAACACATTTCTCAGTGCCTACTCCATTCAGGAAGCAGAACTTACCAGAACATTTAGAACATCACTTAGTTTTAATGCAAAAATAAAGGAATCCTTTCCTTTTCTTTCATCCTCCCTCCCTCTCTTCTTCTCCCTTCCATTATTTTTAATCTAAACTAAAATCTTCATATTCACTGAATATTATTATACACTCATTCCTAGATAAAAGTTCCCTGAAATCTTTGAGTTGGGTAGAAATGATGATTTGTACTTTCTCTAAAACTGAAACTCCTGGCTTCAAAAATTGAGTAAAGATGGCAGAAAATTGTAGGCAGTGAAAAAATTTTCCATTTCACTGGTTGTGTTCAAAAGATCTATCTCTAAACATTCATCACTCTACCTTTGAACTTATAATTCTTAATTTCATAAACAATATATTTAATAGCAACACGAAATATTTAATTTGAATTTTAATAGCAGACTTTTAAACATTTGTGTTGACTTTAAATTTCAAAACTCTTGCTGTTAAATGAGGGTCACTGCTGAGTTCTCTGATCTGATCTACCCAAGATGGAGTCTGGCTGCTCAGTTGCCTCATTCATCTTCTCACAGATGCTACTTCATAAATAATTATTTTTAATATTTCATATGAAAATGAATGTTATCTCTGGCATCAGGCTCCAGCACACACACACACACACACACACACAAATCTCACACAAACCTCACCAGGTCTTCTCTTTATTAAAATCTGAGCAATGCATTTTCAACCCCTTTCTCCCTAAACTGAAACTACTGACGTATCTCGATTTTAAGGAAAATCATTTACTGATAATACTTTTGATAACATTTATATCACCTACTACAGAAAGTTTCATATAGAAATATATATCTAATCAACTGTCATATAACCACACAGACATAACTACATTTAATGCTTTTTGCGTTCAATAATAGCTATATAATATAATCATTTATAGATATATTGTCTTTATTGCCTTTTTATGTAATATCTTAAAATTTAGTGACTGAAATTTTATTTTAAAAGGTTTATTATATAAGCATGTTATTTACCTCTTGTTTTTCCAACATAATTTGTATTACTAATTAAATAATACTGTAACATATTTATGAAAACTAATACTTGTGAGCATCTCATTATTTACACAAAGCATATCTATCAATTATATAAGGTAAACAATACAGAACTTCCTAAGTGACTAGCTAAAACATTTAATTATTTTTTGTCACTATATAAAATTTAGAAAATATCAAAAGGTATAAAAAATTAAAATGACGCTTCATATGGGTTTTTTTGTTGAGTATAGATGCAATTTCTAAGAATAGCTAAACTAACAACATTAATTTCTAGCAAAATTTTACACGCAAAGAACAGGAAAATAGCGACAAGTTTTTGTAAAATATTAAATATTTTGCACAGATAATATTCTTAAGCAATATTATTCTCTCATTTATAAAGTATTAGATTAGTCTTATTTGAATTACAGACTTTTGATTAACACATTTTAAACTTTGATAATGTATTTGTCATTAGAAATTCATCATTGTTCAATATATTAGATCAATTATGTAAACATAAAGCAATTTGATCAAAAATAATTCTTGTTAGTAACTATTATTACAGCTTTCAACATGATTTTAATTTTAGTGAGGAAGATATTTTAATACTTAGACTTTAATTTTGATTTATGCTTATTTAACTATAAATTATTTTGTTTTTTGTTCTTATTATTTTTTTATATTTTGTCATTCTAATATCATTTGCCCTTCTTTTTAAAAAATATATAATTCATATTTACTATTGTGAGTGGAAACTTTCTTTTCGCTTAATTTCTAATGGGTAATTACTATGTTACTCAATGTAAAACTATATACACGTATGTATGTATATAAAATAATAAGTAAAAAGCACTTTGGGAAAAAGTTTGGTTAGATGTTTTAAATAAATGATTGATAAAATCAGTACCTGGGTCATTAGCTTTTCTACAAGACAAAAATCAATTGCAAGATCTCTGTATAAAATATATTTCATATTCTTCAATTTTATCTTTAACTTTACAAGACCTGGGTCCTGTTTAATAGCAAATAGTAAGTCAAATAAGTCACACACTCTGAGAAAGTCAGATGACTTAGACTGATAGGCACTTAGATAATGAAAGAGCATAATTACATTTTGTGCCTTTTTCCAGGTTCTGGTTGTTTCTTTTACAGATGACTATGTTTATTTTAGAAGTAAATACAACATGTAAGTTAATAACATACAACAAAATTTTTTCTAAAATTTTTATAAAAGCATTCTGCATTTTTAATACCTTAATTTAAAAAGCTGAATTTCTAAACCTCAAGAATGTAAGTCGCAGGCATACTAAATATAGGGTAAAAGGGCATAACTATATGATCAAAATTATACGTGCTTACATACATGCATAGGTATACACACATACATACGATACGAAAGTAACTGCTAGATTTGTTTGCTATCCTCAGAAGACTTATTGAAATCTTAGAATTCATGCTTGCTCTACAGTTTTAGAAAACACTTCTGGCCACAGTGCTGCTGCATTTAAAATGCAAAGCTGAATTACCTAATCTTACACAATTATTTTTTCTTAAAAAAGCTAATTTTTCAAATTACTTTCGATGTTTCGCAAACATTATCCTTCCCATTTTCTCATGTTGTCTTATCTATGTTCTGTTTTCCTGACCACATTAAACATACATATCTTTTTCCAGTGAAGCAAATTCACTTGGCAGGGCAGTAGCTTCATATATGGATCAATTGCCTGATTGGGTTCATTTACATCCTTGATAGATTATACTAACGATTACCACATATTTGGAAAGAGAACACAGAATTCCAAAAATATTATAAGGAGGAGTATGTTAAATGTTCAGTCTGGTTTGCTAATCCTGAGAGAGTTTCATTAAATTATTGCCATAATAAATCAGTGACTGCTTTCTTAAATGACTCAGAACTAAGCAGTATAGCTCAGCAGCAATCCCCAGTTTCAGCTATTTCAGGACAGTTGAAATAGACCACTTTTCTGATTAATCAGGTGATAAAACAGTGCATTAACATCCACAGTTAGAATTAGTTCATTAATAAAGAATATGTTTAAAGTCTTAAAATATTTTTCACTAGGCTCAGAAAACTAAGAAGTTTTAAGTCATGTTACTATTAAACTAATATTTTAGTAACAAAATCCAATCTTAGTTATCACCTGCTTTGCCAGCTAGGCATCGTTTGATTCCTTTCTGGTCCCCTACAGGAACCATTTATAAGAAAACATTTTTTAAATGCACTGTGGCTGAATAGATTCTAGCCAGGAATCTTTTTTAAGACAACAGAACTAATCTACAAAGTCTTTGTAATTACATCGACTCCGACTGACTATTTCAGTCATTGAGCCATTATTGTTGACTGATAAAAGCGAGCTCTATGCATCCAGAGCACAAGTGACAAATTAAAAGGCACTTTAGGCTACAAGCAAAGCATCCCTTACTTAAAAAGTCAGAAATAATACACATACTTCAGAATGCACCTTTCAGCAAAACCTGAAATTCACGATCAAGAAAACTTAGAAATTCAATCACTTGGAAACATAAACATGTGCAATGCTAGAGGTTGGCCATCTAATACATTAGCTACTAACCTGCAGGTGAGTACTTACATTGAAAATCAATTAAAATGAAATAAATATAAAACTCAGTTCCTCAGTCACATTAGCCAAGTATGCAGGTGTCAATCACCATGTGAGTTTCATAGCTACAGTATACAGCACAGTGAAAATCTCTCATTGCAGAATAGCCAGAACTTGCTTGTTTGACTGACTCTGAAATATGTCGACTAACATTTATTCCAATTTTATCTATATTAGGTGGAATTTGGATAGAATTACAATCTATGTTAGGAAGATATATGCATTCATTTTTACTGATTCAAGAATGTCCTACTACAACTTTGTTGCATCTTTTCCCTTTCAAGAAATGAAAGCAATGTATTAAAATTTACTTCGAATCAGTTTCCCATTCATTTTCACTTACACAGTTAACAGTCTTCTTTAAACGTTATATGACCAATTTATTTACTGCATAACACGGGCAGCAGTATTGTCTTCTGATAGACTTGCCTCTTTCATTAATCCCCAAACTCATCTCTCTTTAAAAAAATATTGCAGAGTATGAGGTTCACTTGGTTGAGAGAACAAGGATAAAGAAGAAAAATACTAGAAAACAATATTTCAGTTTATTTCATTTCTGATTGAGATTTGGAAGCAGGAACCCAATTTTTAATTGTAGTGGTATGTCTCCTTGCTTCCACACCTATGACTCATGTTTAAACTAAATTGTATGATTTACTATTTCCCCAGAAGAGACTGAATTTTCCGTGTATTTCTCTGTGTGTATTCTTCCTAAAATTCCCAATTCATTCCAACTCTACTTTTAAAATTACTTCAGCTATTAACAGTCTTAAGACACACTAGTCAATTTTATTTATGTAATTCAGTAATATCCTTTCTCAAAGAGTCCTTGAGAATAGGAGTTCATGGGTTACTGTTCCAAGTTATTATCAAGGAATTAATTATATATTAGGTGTTTAATATAGATGAGACAGATTTAATTGATTATTATCAAAGTGTTAATCAGCAAGGAGTAGGGTTTTTATCAAAACGGAGCACATAAAGAAAAGTAACATGCCAGTCTCTTTATACTTAAGAAAAATAAACTTCAAACAGACTGAATGAGATAAAAAGAATATAAGGCTTAATGTAACAGTACCCATATCTGGTAGTTAACCCCAAATTAACGAAGGTCATCCTCTGCCATATTTGCTACAGATTGTTTCTTTTAAAATAAATCCTGGAGATTCCTTTGAATTACCCTTTATAACCTTTCCCAAACTCATTTCCCACCTTTCTTTTCCTCAGGGAACTCTTACCCTAAAGTTGGTAGGTCTTATTCATGTTTTCAAACTTTTGTAGTGGCATGTTTTTGAGGTTAACTATTATGACAAAAACTCTTTTAGAGGTGGTTTCTCCATGTATACATGCAAACATCCAGTTTAATACTCTTCAAATTTTCCTTCTAAATGAACAGCTCTGATGACCATTTATAAGCATCAAAGATGATTTTTTGAACAAATACGTATTTTTGCTGCATCTTTTTATCTGAACTCTTTTAAGGTTAAGGAGAAAAAAAAAAACTTCCTTTGTGAGAGGTATGTTTTTCAGTTTGTTTTTGAAAATTTCTCTTCACTGACTTCAGATAAATATACAGTGGCTGCCAATTTCACTTTCAGGATAATTGATCCAAATTATCTAGGACAAAGCTCTTCAAAAAAAATGTAAACAGCAGTGGATCCTCAGAAATGAAATTGATGGCGCACCCTGATGGCCCAGCAGATAGTTCACATACATCCCAAGGACCCAGGTTCAAGACCCATGATGGTGGGTGGCAGGGAGGGGAGTGTGAGGGAGGTTGACAATCAAGGATGAACAACTAAATAAATGTTTCTTCCTCCTCTCTCTTCCTGTCTGCCTGTTCACCTTCATTACTGACTGTACCTTTCCATAAAAAAAAAAAAAACCCACAAAGCAAGTGATTGTTTAAAAAAAAATGTAATTGATAAAGGTTTAAGGATTTTATTATTTAAAAGCTATATATTTAAGCAGACCCAGACTGTGTTCTTAAATATGAACAGAATATTTCTTTAGAAACCTCAAGACTCAAAATCAGTTCATTAGCAGGGTAATTTATTGAGGTGTTTTTTAATAGTAGAAAGCTTTGCTTGGTGTTGGTGATAGAATGAGACAACTGAAACACTGGTGAACAATACTTGACCTTGTGTAACTCAATCTGTAAGACTCTTCTGCAAACTATAAATCCTATTGGATTTGTGTGTAAAGAAAGATCAATGAGACCTGCAGTAGCTAAAGATTGTGTAATGAGATTGATTTGCAGAATGAGTAGGAATCACATAAGTTACAGCAAGAAGATCATTCATGGCAGGTCAATGTCCTAGCCTGCTAGGTGATGGGTACTGGAGAATAGCAGAAAGAAGTTTGGACTGAAACTAAATGGAGAAGATAATGGAATCCATTGTGAATGATATTTGGTTTCTTTGAAAGTGTTTGACTTTTAGGATTCCTTTCTTTCTGTCATGGCCTTGATAAGCAATAATGAGGAGCTTTTAACACATAGGTGTTCTTCCCTTTCACTTTTTAAGAACGAGGCTTCCAAAAATATAAGCATGTCTTACTGTCAGGTGATAGAACTTTCCTGAATCAAAACCTGGGTGAAAATCTTTAGGGAAGGCTTTCCTTACAACCACTCCACCATATGTGTTAGAAGAACATTTATAAATGTATCAGGAGGAGAAATGAGATGTAGAGAAATAAAGTGGTTTGGTCACCACCAAACAGTAATTCTGCGACAGAGTTGAAGAGAATCCTAAGGTCAGAAGAAGCATTCAGATGTCATCAATTGTCATTCTCATTTGTCTGCTATGTTATTCAGTGCCCTCAAGAGGAGAAATTTCTATGTCCTTTCTCACTAACCTTTCAAAAGTTTAAAGGTTTTCACTAGCTATTGCTTTCTAAAACTGTTCCTGCCTGACTTCAACCCATTTAAACAGTGAATATCACCTCCCCCTGCAAACAAGTTTCTTAGGATTTCTAATTACCTACTCATACAGCCACAGTATTGGGAATTTTATTCATTTTCAAGGTAACTTTTAAAAGCAGGTCTATTAGAAAACCAGAGGTTTTAATAATAGCTCTTAGAGTCTAAGGAGTGAAATGAGGCATAGCAAGGTTGCAATACACAGGATTTGAATTTAAGTGGCTTGTGTTACAACTTGTTTCTCTAAAGAGAACTAAAGTTTAGTGTGTTCCTGTGTCAATCATGCTCTATGCTAAAAGCAGTTGAGTTGGCAATGAAAACATATGCCATTCAAGTAGGAGCTACTGACCCTGGTCCAATTACTCTCAGATTTTAGTATCACCTCATCTTCACACCTCAAGGATGTGTTTCAGACCCTATTATAGGGGTGTGATGTCACTACCAGAGATTTCAAGAAACTAACTCTCTGAATCAAATTTTAACAAAATAGAGCAATCAGCACTTTTCAACCTGCTGTACTTCTGTCCGACTATATTTAAGCATAATGACAGCATGACATTTTTATATGTTGCTGAAGTAAATGACGCCATGAAGAATCTGCAAACACTTCTAGATTGATGTACCAAAAAGAAGACTTTTTTAGGTGAGGAGGAAAAAAATGCTAGGGTTTATTTTCATAGGTTTTCCTCTAAGAAGAATAAATTTTATGTCACAAAACACATTTAATCAGAAAAGGAAACGGACTTAAAATTATATGCATGTATTCTGATAACCACTAGTTAATACTGTGTTGTATAAAGGTCATGTACATGCCATCGTCCTTCACCACTTCAAAGGGACCTCGCTTCAACAATTTTCCCCTCTTATGTATTGTTTTTTCACTTGCTACATGAATAGATGCTAGCCCGGGCTATGTCAGTATGTGCCGCTGTTGCAGAGATGCCTTACCCACCCCTCCTAGTAGGCATACATCCAACCACAAATGGTGCCAGGTTAAAAATACCCAGGTATTTAAGCTCCATGAAGAACACTTCACACTCCCTTTATAGGGCACCGTAGGATTGGCCAAAGCTTTTATGAGCCTGCATCACAGCTTAAATTCTTACTTTACTGTATATCCTTTGTCTCTCCCTTTCTCAGGTATCTATCCCTTTATATCCAACATGCCGCCATCTTAGCGTCTAGTTACATGAAATCTACCTGTAATAATAGCATTGCAGTCATCATGTGGTCTTCAGGCTGCTAAATTCAATGGCCATGTTCAGTTCTCATCTTCACTGGACTACTAATTGTCTTACCTCTTCTCAGACCCCATTTTCTTCAATCTGTGCTCACAAAGCAGAGCAACCCATAGAGTACACTATAAAATGCATTGTCCTCTTCTACTGAAGACGAGGTAGAAGCCAGAGTACTTACATCGTCTCCCAAAGTTCTATGGCAAATTCTTCACTCCTTAACACATTGTCCCCTACTGCTTTTCTTCTTGTTCATTTTTTTTTCAAATATATTCACCTTACCATTACTCCTTGAATGTGCTAAGCATGGTCCTATCTATTGGCATATCCTACATATAGCAATGCCCCTCCATTTCATCATCATATGTCCCGATGGTGCCTTTGCAAGGAGATCTTATCTAATTACACTATTATTCCAATTCCTCCTGCCCTCTTTGCATTCCCATTTCTTATACCTTTATCTTTTCTACAGCATTTTTCACTACACTACACATAATATGTTGGTTTGGTTGTGCCCTCCCACTAAAGAATAAGTTCCATAAGGAAACTGACTCCTTTTTTTGTTCACTATTGCAATGAAAGAGCAAAAATATTTCAATACATTTAACAAATGTAATAAAGAATTGTTGAAGGAGTGATTTAATTAAGATTAACTTCTAAGAGTGTAACTTACCTTCTTGGGAAAAAAACAGATCTACTCTCAGTGTCAAATATAAAGTAGCCTCCTATTTTACAGCATGTTGGAAATCCAGAGCAATGTCCTATAGCTCTGAAATGAATATCCAGAACACTTATTTATTGTTTCTTTCACAACACTCCTGGTTCAATGCCTTTCCCCAGTGGTGGTAATTGGGACAAGTAATGAACATCCTACGGTTTGGGAAATTTCTCAATTCCAGGCCTGTTCTAAATGCTGCCTGACAGATGGATATGAAAAGTGAAATTTTACAATAATAGAATTCAATTTGAAGAGGAGGTTAGGAGGTTCAGTTTCTCTGATAATGATCCTAACACTTCGGTTTTCAGGAAGACAGACTGTTGATAAGAGGTTCTCCTCAAAATGCCATCTAGTTTTCAAGAAAGTCTTGCTGTTACTAAATTAAGACCTCATGCCAACATTAGGGCCATTGACACTAAATCAAGAATGCTAAGTAGTATTTAACCAGCCAGACTCTGTGACTAATGGAGTGACCTGGTCAAGGCCTCGAAGGACCCAGGCCTGCCTGCCAGTCTACATCTTCTTGACTACATTTAAGGGGGGTGCATTGCAACAACAAAAGGACATTGCGACTGCAAGGACCCTCATGCAGCCAGGCGGTTCAATTATAATCATCTCTGAGGAGAAAAGAAAAGAAAAAAGGAGAAAAGCAATTTAGGATTCCCCCTTAAATGCTGATCACGCTGACAGCAAAATAAACATCTGGCTGCTTGTACCTGTGCTTCATCAGCAAAGCGCTTCAGCCTGAGATTCGTGGCTGGATCATGAATACATGATTTCTCATCTATGCACGTGTGGGGGATATTAGACTCTTTCATTAGCCACGAATAAAACACGAAGAACAACGGACTTGAAGAAAAACACACAAAAAAGGTTTCAGGTATAACAACTTTTCAAATGTAAAGGAGAAAGCAATTCTGTTGAATTTCAACAGAAAAGCATTTTACTGACTAAATCTTAAATTAAAAAGTGTGGAGCTATAGATGAAGAACTCAGAAGTCTGGAGGTAAGTACTAACAATATGTTTGCATTTAGATAGTAAATGTGACCTTTTATTCAAAAAATTTTAAATTCAACTTTCAACGTTGCCAGAGCTTTACTGTTTTTAAAAGGGTCCAATGCCCTAAGTATGAAGTTTAAAATAAGTTGAATTAAACATGCATGCTTGGGAAAAGCACTTTTCACTGATGATGACGGGTACTTTGATAGAACTAAGGGCTCTTAATAAAATTAGTAATAACAAGCATATTAAAAGCTAACATTTGTTAAATGCAATGTGCCAGTTGGTGTTTTAAAATTTTTTTGCCATGTAATTTCCTCTTTGATCTTCTTCCTCAGAAGTTAGGGATTCTTTTCTAAGGAAGAGAGACTGCTGATCAGAGGTTCTTCTCAAAACACAATCTAGTTTTTAAGAAAGTCTTGTTAGTAAATAAAGACCTCATGTCAACAGTAGGACCACTGCTACTCCATCAAGAATTCTAAGTACTATTTAAACAAGACTCAGGGATGAATGGTGTGACTTGGCCAAGGTCTCTACATATGGAGAACTGCCTGCCAATCTGCATTTCCTAGTCTACATTTAGGAGTGGTGCATCCAATGACATAGGATACCCATTTACAGAGGATGAAACCTACCCAGAGTTCCAATACTCTAGGCAAGAATATAGAACCAGGTGGTGATGGAGCCAGAATCCTGATTCAGGTACGCTGACCTCAAAGCCCACTTCTTGCATCACAGCCCGGCTAACACAATTAGCACAGAGAATACAAAGTTGAAAAGCAGAGTTCCAACAGTGTCTGTCTGCATGGTTACAGGAGAGGCAGCTGTCCATTGCAAAATCTAGACAGTCTTCAGGTCATTTTCTTTCCCCAGTGGCAAACGAACAGCCTGACTCGTAGTTCTGACAGAGCACACCAGTTCATTTAAAGGCATCTCGCTACCAGAGACCACAGGGAGGCTCCTGGCCAGAGTCCTCGTCAGCATTGCTTCACGACAGTTAATCATGTACTCCCAGCAGAAGTTCAAGCCACAACAGAGCCCTTAGGTCCAGTCTTCACCACTCAGCAGGTATAAAGAAAATGGAGAGGCTACCACCATCCCTCTATAGCATCTTATTGCCATATCGATAGATTTACTCAGACAATCACATTTGGATTTTGCCGAATCCCAAAATGCCTTCAATACCCTATGAAAGTAGACAGGTCACTGGTACTCATGCTTTTCAAAATCAAGTCAATTTTGCATGCTTTTTATAAACTCGATGAAACGCTACATTTCAACTTTTTATTCTCATGTAATTGTGTTAGCTGTACAGTGAATGTGTTAGCACATTTCAAAGGTCTCTTGAAATTAAGCTAATCAGAGACATGAGATACTGATTTTTAATGGTGTGAGAGAAACAGAGAGAGGGAGGAGAGAGGGAGAGAGAGAGGAGAGAGGGAGAGAGAGGAGAGAGGGAGAGAGAGGAGAGAGGGAGAGAGAGGAGAGAAAGGGAGAGAGGAGCGAGGGAGAGAGAGACAGAGACCGGGATGGGGGTGGGGGTGGTAAATATCAGCAGACAAGGCCGGTCTATCTGCATCTCAGTGCTGAGGAACCAGATTACTGTCCAGGCTGACCTCACCTAGGAACTGGCCTCATGGAGACTTAAGTCAAAAAAATCACTGAATGTGAAAAAGTAGGTCATAGAGATCCTAAAGAGAACACAAGAGAAGAAACTATGGAAATAACCATCAGAGAGGAATGTGAAGACAGCTCAGATTATAAGAACACTAGTTAAAACCCCTATATGTCCTAAGGGAATCATACTTACATGCTGCATAGCAAATCACTCTAAAATTTAGCATCTTGAAATTACATGCATTTATTCTCTCGCAGTTTCCATGGGGTAAAAATTTATTCCACAGTGCAGCTGGCTGCTTCTGGACAAAGTCCTCATGATGAAGGGACAGTCAAACTGTCAGCAGGGCCTACAATCTCAAGCTCTGCAGGGAATGAGGATCTGATTCCAAACTCGGTCTCTGCAGGCCAGAGTGAGGATGTGGTGACTGGCTTCCCCCAGGGTGGAAAATCTAAGGTAAACCTGAATGACATCTGTGTCACTGAATCCCAGAAGTGCCAGCCCATCACTTTATCATGCACTATTCAGGAGAAGTCAATCACTAGGTTCGGTTGACACTCAGAGGGAGGAGAACACTCAAGGGCCTGAACAGCAGGAGGCAAGATCAGTTAGGCTCTAGTTTAGAAACTGCCAAGCAGAAAAGATCACAGAAAAGCTGCTGCAAGAAGATTCATCCAGCCAGGAGGCATCTTGTTTTATTTAGTTTATCAGTACAGGGGTCTTCACATTCTAGTCTCCTAAGCTGAAGTGAGCATAGTCCCCACTCCCAAAACACACATTAAATGAAACAGTTTTAAAAATAGCAGACTGCAAAATAAGTGTAGAAACAATACTACAAAATTCATTCTATCTTGCAAAAGCAGTTTCAAAGCTCTTTGAAATGTCACTCAAAAACATCCAGCCCTGAGTTGGGGAGGAGATCTGTTTGAAGGGGCCTGCAGTGAGTCTGAGTTGGCCTACAGCATCATACAGAAGAAACCAGCAGTGGGAGGAGAAGCCGGATGTATCTGAGGACTGAGTTCTCATCCTGTCCAGTCCTAGAGGGTGGGCTGCTTCAAGTGACCCAAAGTTTCTTGTATTTAAAAAGTGGGCTCTGTTGTGAATTCAGTGAGTTAGCCAAGAGAACTGGACCAACCAGTTTAAAGGAGCTCCCCAGTTTGCAGCACCCAAAAATATCTATTGAACTCAATAAATGGTAACCAACGGTCATGATGAACATAGCTGGATGATTTGTGGCTATAGAAAATTACATTTTTTGTTTGGTAAATTTTCCATTCTTATTTGGGATCAGAAAAGATCACTTAAAATATTACATGTTATTTTGTTTTCTTACAATTTTGTATGTTATTCAACTTTTTCTTTCCCAAAGAATCCTATAATGTACATTGTTCTGATTATCAAACTCATGAACTAACTGGTAACTGCTGAATCTCTTTATATAATGCAATGTATTAGATATGTATATATCATACGCAATTTATATGTCTAATTCTATATATATGATATATAAATTATATACATACACATATCTACATATGAAAAACCATGATATGTGTTTGGGATATTTTCTGTATTTGAAATTATTTTGACATTACTAATGCCATGGCCACACATAATTACTTAGGTCACTAGGTATAAATAGCTTCAGATCTCACCACCATCTTAGTAAAAAAATTCACTAATTACTGAGTTCTAACTGACTCTAAAATGTATGTACATATACATATATATGTATATATAAGCTGCTTTTCAATAACATGTTGGTAATAAGTTTTAAGGACTTGTTCCCTCTAAAAAATATTGCATTTAGAACAATTTGTGTAAAAGTTTTATAAACTGCAAAAAATTTTCCCAGAAACTATGTTGTTGCTTCTCCCTTTTTCTTTCCTATTTGATGTTAAAGAGTAAAAATATAAATTCATTCGGACTTCTCTTATTTGATTGGTAGCCCATATTTTCAGCCTAAATTCTTGCAAAAATTTGCTCTTGACTTTGCCAGAATTATCTAGACTCATAACCTCTCTTCATATATACTTGATTATAATAAGCCATTTCAATGTGCACTTACTTATTCTTTTTCATGGCTTTAAAGCAGGGCTTATAAATTCCAGTAACTCCCTGTCTAGACAAGGTAATGTAAATAGCCTGAAGAGAGAACACAAGCCCCACCAAAGGCAGCAGCTGTTCTCAATCTTAGGAAATTGCTGCCATTTGGAAATGGGATCTAAGTGCTTCCAAATAGTCCACTACTTCAAGAGGTGTGAAATCCCACTACTGATATGTTGGCTTAACTTAAGGAGTCATTGTACAGGTCAAATACAATGTCTGCCCAACTTACTTGTTTACAGACTACCATTAGAAAATAGTTAAAATTCTTATCAATTACTTATTCATTGAATCCTGCCATTAGCAAGTGTTTTATTGAGTGAAATGGGTGTGCCAGGCATTATCTAGAAAGTAGAAATAGAATGGTTTCCCTCTGACTGATTACCGTTGATTTCAATCTCCTGCCATTGGAGTTTTGCCTCAGGTCTTCAGTAAAATCCTGGGTTGGATACCAACAGCTGCTTTTTGTTTTTTCATCTTCTTTCTTTATATTTCTTTCTTGAAGTTGATCATCAGCATCCTGGCTTCATTTTTCGCTAAGTCAGGTCCATTCTTCACATAACATAAGGACTTTATACTGTAATTCTAGTCTTTCTTCAGTTCTTTATTTTGCATATCTTTAAAAAATTTGTTTAGTAGATATATCATCCTGCATACTACTAAAAATCAGTTATAAAATGTTTTTCCCCATCATATTCAGGATTTTCAGAATTACATTCCTATCTCTAGGATTTTAAGGATTACATGATTACATTCCAACTATCTCTTATGCTGTTAGTATTTTCAGGTTCCATGACGATTGTCTTTTTTTTTTAAAATTCTTTTCTAGAAAAGAAGGGGTGAGAGGGTGGTGGGCAAATCAGATAAAAGGGGTCAATTATATGGTAAAGGAAAGAACTGGACATTTAGTGGTGCTCTTACTGTCGTATACACAGATGTTGATCTCTAATGCACTCCTTAAACTTATAAAATGTTATAATGCAATGTGACTTCAATAAAAGATTACCAATCAAATATTAAATTCTTTACATATTTGAGAAGAACTATCTTGACTCAACATTTGTCCATAGAGAAATGGACTTTAGATTTCTGATTCTGATGTAGTACCTCTCAGATTTCAGAAGTAGAACACATTTAGATGCGCGGTTCCCGTCTAATACTCAGTGTCCAGTATGAATGCTCTGATGTTGATGGTGACCACTGAGAACAGGAAGAGAAAATGAAGACTCATATTGCTACTTAGTTCTTCCAGGTTCAAATCAGCCTGCTGCACTACAATCCCTGGGATAAAAGGTGCTACCAGCAGACTCTGGACCTATTCCCGCTACCCCCACCCCATCCCTTCCTACACATTCAACTTGGCATCCTGATTATTTGCTCTAAATGGAAGAGGAAAGAGCAGGTACAAAGGTGAGCACTGTCCTCATAGCACCACTAACATGCTGATAGCGATTAGTCCTCAATATACCATCAAAATCCTTCAGATCAAATTTTAGTTTGGAGCTTATTTTCTCGAGCAATTCCAACTATGTTCAAGAGGAGAGTACATTTTATTCTTACTCATGGGTTTCCCAGGTTTCAGAGAAAAGTTTTAATCATTTTGAAAAATAGAATAAAACATTTCATCTTTGCTACTCCTTTGTGGCTTCACTGAGCTCTTTTTATCTATGTTGCATTATGTTCTATCTTAGAATATTTTATATTTTTCCATCCTCTTAGAGAATACATTATCATTCATTTTTGCTATTTATCAGTATTTCCCAATGTTTAAAATAATTCAAGTAGGAAAATAGAACACATGATGCAATAGCCTAGAAAGGTATGATTTCCTTCCTTAGTTTTCTTATTACAGTTTTTTTCTCCATCTTTCAAGAAGACAGTCTGCAACCACTATCTTTGTACCTTGCTTTTTTTTTTTTTATGAAACATAGTTGTAGATTCAGAATTTTTCAATTTCTACCCCAAATACTAGAAGAAAAGTGACAAAAGCAGGTGTTTTACAAGTTTAGGGAGCAGCACTCTGGGTCTAAAATGAGTAAAATTATTCATATAACTCCTGGATGAACTGTCTTAAAATTCTGAATTGTCTTAACTTAGAAATTCACTGAGAAGTTCTTAACATAAAGAAAAAGTATATTGCCTGCCATGGTTGTTAGTTAGAAAACAGAAAGGTCCTAACGAGGCAATATTTTACAAGAACGGAGATCATCTCATTTCGTTAAAAGCACACGTGTCAGTGTTCTTTCACTTTTTATCATGTTTGCACACCAACGTTTTCTTTGGTTCACATGAACAATTGTAGTTACTTTTCACTCTCTCTTTATTCCTTTGCCTATATACTATATAAAATGACTGTAAAGTAGAAAAACCTAAAATGGGTTTCTGAGACCCACATGATAAATGCAATGACCATCTTTCTGGTTCCCTGAGAGTTTAGCCCGCATCGTCTGCTAGTTGGTGGCAGGCTTGATTACAGTTGTCATGACTTTCTTCATCACCAACATCACATCATTTAAATCTGAAGGGGTCACTGATAATTTTTCTCAATTGGATGATCTACCCTCACTAGAAAGACAATGAATAATCTGTTGAACTTTATTTATGGTAGTGACATGACGTTCTCTTCAAGCTCACATTGGTGGGAGACAGGAAGTCTACAACAAAGGCCATTAGATGAATGCTATCTTCTATCAGAGGTCTATACTATTGATAAAATGGACAAAATCAGAGAAAATGAAATAATTCTAAATATTTTAAAAAGACAAAGAAAAAGAAAACAAAATTGGGAAGGAAAAGAAAAAGTCCAGGAGATAATGAGTTAGAAGTTTCAGAGAAAAAAACAGCTAAAGAACTGGGAAGATGTTTACAGAGTGCAAGACTATCCAGCCCAAACATTTCATAGCAACATGGACTTATCTGCCATGTATTTATTCAGCACTGCATCTAAATATGCCAAGAACTATGCTGGATATATAAGTATAGAATTTTATCTTTCAAGAATTCATACTACAGTAGACAATATTAAGGAAATGTTTTATTTTTTCCTGTATCACATCTTCAGCTTCCTAAGAAATTGCATCTCAACTGACATTCACGTGAACTACTAGCTTTTCTGCCAATAGAAACAGAGGAGCCAGATGTGATAAGGAGAGAAGAAATCAAAGTGTAACAGAAAAGTCAAAGGTTGAAAAAGAATTCTACAATTTGACATGAAAATTGAATGAAACTTCATTTTTTTACCAAAAAATATTTAAAAACTACCAATTTGTAATCCTATTTAGAAATACATATGAAATAATACAAGAGTCTGAGGAGGAAAGAATGAATCATTTTTTTACCAAAAAATATTTAAAAACTACCAATTTGTAATCCTATTTAGAAATACATATGAAATAATACAAGAGTCTGAGGAGGAAAGAATGAATCAGGCTTTGTTGAGATTCTTAAGAGAGTTAGTCAAAACAGATTTCAAAAAGAAGTGGGATTTGAGTTGTCTTTTTTAAGCATAAAGATCCCAGGCACATTAGAAGGGAAAGGACATTCTAAAGACCACAAAGAAAAGCATAGGACTTTGGAGGAAAGAAAGTATTCAGGAAGCATAAAATGAACTGATTTCAATAGAACCCAAAACACAAAGGAGCAGCACTGCCATGGCAGAAAACACTGCCAAGAATCTGGTCACATCACGTGCCCACATGAGGATTCAAACACTAACTACGCAAGTCATTGGGGGGCTATTTAACCCATGGGAGGCATCACACTCTCCAAACCTCAGTATTTCCCCTTATATAATGCTGGTAAAGTACTACTGTCTTAAAAACTGATCTTGCTGTGTTCTGGGTTTCCTGTTTTGTTGATGGTCTTAAAAGGGGCTGTGGGTGCAAGGCTGTTCAACTTAACCTGCCCCACAAAGGAAGACGGGCTTCACAGTCTGAAGACATTTTCTGGTTGACTTTTCCAGTCATTTCGAAGCTCAAATTCAAAACCAAAAATGGTTTCCTCTCTCAGAGCATCTTTTCTCCCTTTCCTCTTTCTGGAAATACTTTCGGTGCATGTTGATGAGAGAGCTCTCTTACAGAACTAGGTTCCTATGCAATCTCTATTTGTGGCAATTAAAGAAGTCATTGGTTCTCTTATATTTTAATCTCAGGATCCCTTAGGCATTAAAGCTATTAGGAAGTCTAAAAAGGTTTTGTCTATGGGAGTTCGATTGCCTAGATGTCTTGTTGGTCATCTATTGAGATTTATTATATAAGAAATCAAAATAAAATATGAATGCACATTAACTTCAAAATAACAATAAAAACTCCTTACATAGTAATGCAAAAGTATATTATGAAACTACATTTTTTTCAAAAATAAAAAGCCATGGCATTGTTCTACATTTAATAACTCTCTTTACTTTCTCGATGTCTGACTTAACACAAATCTGATGCTCATAAATATTTCTGCATTCAAGTTACTGAGATATGTTTAATTGAAATATCTGAAGAAAATCCAGGCTCATCCATAGTCATTTTTGTTAAGTGAAGCGCTATTCTAATGACCTTTTCACATGACTGTGGCTATTCTTCTATACTACATCAAAAGTCAGTTCACAAGTAAGAGTGTCTGAAAAGTAAGCAGTGTCTGATTAATCTGAAAACACTTCAACTAATTTCTTTGTACTCAATTTACCTGACAATTTGAAGAGCCCTTACACTCATGAATAATTTTGCAATATTTCTTAGGACATATTTTTCAGTAGTTATGTAAGTCTTCTACAAGTTGACCTATTTTATTATGCAACGTTCAAACATTTATTAATATCACCACTGATCTCATGAAAAGTGTCTGTCAAATTTAAGGCAGCAAATAAAAGATTTAAATGCATTAATTTTCTATTGTTGTAATAATTAATTTCCACTAGTCTATGATCTCACAGCTGTGTAATCCACAAGTCCAGTTAGATTTAACTAGTTCTTTTGTCCCAGGGCATCATCAAGGCTCTGGCCAACCCCTTTGCTATCTGAAGGATCTGGTAAATCTGCTTCTAGACTAATTCACGGTGTTGGCAGCATCAGTTCCATGGAGCTGAAAGTCCATGGTCCCTGGTTCCTTATAGCCTACTCAGTCAAAGAAGCTCTCAGTTCCTTAAGAACATCTGTGCTGCAGGTCACGTTCCTCTTTCCAGATGGAAAGTCTACAACAGTATGGTTGTAGACTCAGGTTTTGAATATCTCTGGTCTTGTCCATGCCGTCTCTTCTGCTTGGAGGCAGAGGGCTCATGGATTAAAAGGCTTATGTGATTAGATTGACCCCACTGGGAAAATTCAGAATAATCTCCCTATTTAAAGGTTTATAAATTACATTTGCAAAGTTCCTTTTTTCCTGTAATGCAAAATATTCATGTGGCTTAAGGCATGGACCTCACAGAGTGAAGGGGCATTGGTTTGCTTACAAGACCAAATTCTAATTTTCCCTTGAAAAGTCATCCTTCTGCTACCAGAAGCGAACACAATCAACTGTTTTTGAATTGACAAGTTCACTTTCTTCATTTTTAAGAAACTTTCTGCTTGATACTCAAGACTGAATTTCAACACCTCTCTATTAGTTATTCTTTCAAGTAAAAACAGTAATTCACAGTGAGCTTTTTGGCTCATAATTTGAGAGCACATAAGTACCTTTCCCTGAGACAAGCACCATACTTTGTTCTATAGAACTTTATCTTAATTCCCTTTATCACACAGAACATTAAAAAGATGTTTTCTCAAAGGTCAAGGTCTATAAAATTACCAAGAACATTCTTAACTGGCTTTTTTTTTTAAATCCAAGTGCCTGCCAGTGAAATATACAATGATTTTTTTTGGTCAGTATTGTTTTTGTACCATTAATGCAAATATTGAGCAGTATCTTGGAACGATACGAAAATAGTTTGACCTTTTAGATTGCCTAAAAGGATCATAGGGACCTTATATTGATACCACTGAGCTTGAAATCCCACATTTTTTGACAAATCAGATGTTTGGTTATGGTAAAGCTAACCCTGAGATCTAAGAAGATTACTATAGCAAATGCTATTCTTATTCATAAAAAATGCATTCCTGATATGGGTGATTCACCGTTTTTCCTTGTAGCAGCAAAGTGTTCCTAGCCTTTCAATGATCTCTTGTATTAAACTGTCTCTATGGGTCTGTGTGTTAAGTGAGCTCTTGCTTGAGGATGGCTATTGCTTGAGGTTTCCCAGCTAAAATCAGCCAGAAGTCAGTTGAGATTATAGATATCTCTAAGGGATCATCTGATCTACTAACCAACACAGTTCTCTTACATCACGGAATGAAAGCTACTGACTGGTTGCTCATTGAGGCTACTGACCTGAGTATCTGCATATGTTCTCCCCATGTGGCCTGGACTTTGAGGTCCAAACACTGAGTCATAAGATTCTCAGAGAGAGTATCCAAAAAGAAAGTTGTCCAAGAAATAGGAAGAAGAATTTTCTTGTCTCTTCAGGTCTGGATATGAAGACTGGCACATTATCTCCATCAGATTATGCTGATCAAAGCAGTCGCAGAATCCGATCAGATTCAAGGGGAAGAGTACATAATCGCCACCTCTTGAGAGAAGGAGTATCAGAACATTTGGGGCCATCTTTATTCTACTATCACTTAACCACATCCTAAGAAGCAGTCATGCCCACCACACGTCTCTATGGATACTTGCTGGTAGATATTCTCTCTGGCTTCGTAAGCCAATACCCTACTGCTAATTTTTTTTCTTGAGTTATCAGAATTGCATCTTTTTTGAAGTTCATAGTCCCTTACAGATTCTACTAGTAGGAAGATTGAATCACCCTTCTGTCAAACACCAGACTTCTCCCTGCAGACTAGTTCTCTCAGTACTTTAGAGTCCAGCTTCTAAGATATTCGGGTACTCCTAATTCTCCTAGTAGACTAACAGCAGCTGAGTATATCAGAAAAAAACATCACTTCTTTCACCACCCTCTGCCAAAATCGCTCCACTACATTTAAACCTTTTGAGATAAGGTCTTTCTCTAATGAGCTCTAATTTTCTTGGGCTACACATTGGTAAGAACCAAACAAATTTACCTCTTCTATAAAATTCCCCTATAAGTGTTACATAATATTGAGTTACCCATAACTTTCTGATTCCATCTGAGGGTTCAGGAGAGTATAAGGAAACTAATACTCAACAACTTGCATTTTCTTTTTTTGGCTTCTCCTCTCAGTTGCAGAATGTCTTTTTACTTGTCTTATCTCTTGTATATTTCTGAAATTCATTCCTCTATGGTGTAGTAAATAGTAAAAATAATCCAATATGACCAGAACTTCCTATAGATAAAAGGATATATGTATATATATGCATACATATGTATGTGTGTATGTAAAATATATAAGGGAAATATATGTAAAATTTATAAGGGAAAAAGTACCATTTCTTGACAAAGTCTGGTTCCCAAGATAAGATTCAGCAATGCTCCCATTTATCCTAGTTAGCAAACTAGACTATGCAACCAAATACAGTCTGTGAATCAAAGTGAGTGTGTTTTTTAAAGGATTTCATATTAAAAAAGTACCATGAAAAAATGACAAAAGAAACCAAAAAAGTGAATAAAATACGAGGTAGAGATAGTATTTAGCTCAAAAAGCTTAATATATTTACTATGGGTCTTTTCAGTTAAAATTTTGCTTGGTATGTCAGTCAAAATAAATCAGTTTAACATTTTCGAAACTCCTTTTCATTTATAAGAAAATACTATTTCAATATTGACTATATTGAGTGCCCAATAAATGCTAATTTCCTTATAATACTCATCTCCTCAATGAGAATGATGAGAAATAATAAAACTGTATGATTTAACCTAAGCAGAAAGACTATTGTATTGATGTTTTAGATGCTTAAAGGCATTTATTTGTTTAAATGGAACTGAAATATTTAAACAGAATTTGAGAGAAATGAGAACACGGTAAATTCATTTATACACAAGTTGAATTTTATGCTTTCTAAGGAGTTATTCTGAAATATAGATATTTGAAGAAAAGATTGGTTATTCACTAAATAAATGTGCTTCTGATTCTGAAAATATGTGCCAGTTGGAACTACCAAGTCAAATCATTAAAAATTGAAACAGAATTCTATGAGGACATCAGAATGCTGGAGACCAACAATTTACAAATCAAAAGAAAGAAAGAAAGGCTAAGGAGAGAGGTAGCAGAGGAAATAAGAACAAAGCCTTTCTGGACTCCAGGGAAATGATTAATAAGGAAATAAATATCCAAGGAATTGAAGCAATTTCCTTGGGACTCTCCAGTTGATAGTCACAGGGTCAGTATTCCAAATATCAAAACTAACATTTCTCCAACTAACTGCTAATTCTTCTTCCCCCCACAATTAGTTTCCTATTATTACTGTAACATTAAACATGCTAGAGGTCAGAAGTCTGAAATGGATCTCACTGGGTAAAATCAAAGTGTCAGCTGGACTGGTTCACTTCTGAAGCTCTAGGGGAAAATTTGTTTCCTTGTCTCTTTCAGTTTCCAGAGACTGTCCACATTCCTTAGCTCATGGCTCATTCCATTTGCAAAGCCAGCGATGGCATTTGAGTCTGTCAGCCAACATTTTCTCTGACACTGAAATTCAGCTCCCCTCTTACACTTTGAAGTATACTTGTGACAACAATGGGTCCATCTGGATAATCTAAAATATCATCCCTATTTTATAGTCAGCCAATTAATAGCATGAATTCCATCTGCAACCTCAATTCCCCTTCGTCATATAACATAACATATTCAGTTTCCACGGATAAGGACTACAGACAGCTTTGCTAACTGTTATTCTTCCTAGAACACCATTTGCTTGCACTACCAATTGCTTCCAACACCTTAATCATTCTGTCTCAAAACCTGGAAGCCACTTTTGTTTAGAGTTCTTACTTTTATCATTAATAAAATTATTGTGAGAGTCTTTTGTTCATTTAGTCATCACTTAACAAGTACATACAGAGTGACTTTAAGGTAGAAAGCGTTTGCTATTTGAAAATGGAAAAAATGATGGCTGCTAATATGGTCCCTGTTTCAGGTATAAGATATAAAACTAACATTTTTTTCCAAGGAAGCAAGGCAACAGGGAGCACCACAGTACGCCAGCAGCTCAGGAACAACAGTGACTGCATGGAGGGATCAGTACATGCCCAGTTGAGTATCTGAAATTTGACCTGGATGGATGTGCTTGAGGGCAGTACAGTGGAGCTGAACCATCTGGAACTGTGGTTGTCAGGGAAGGGGCAGCAGAGATAGACAGCTGAACCAACCTCGAGGACAGTGGCCCAGCCTTGAATACCAGGGAAGGAGCAAAGATTACTGGTGGCATATAAGCTTGGCACAAGACAAAAGAGAAAGGGTTGAGGTTGGGACCCTAGTCCCCACACTGGTTAGATACCAGCGGAAAGCAGAGAGGACTGTCCTCACCCACCCTGGGGATCCATGCTTCAATGGAGAGGAGCTCTACCACCACAACAGATAGACTGTCAGATTAAATTCTGGGAGTCCTGAGAAAAGGATGACTCCAGTGATACCCACAGGAACAGGCTACTTGCATCATGAAGACCAGAACAGTTAGTTACTCCCCACCCAGCACACCCTTCCCTCACCCAGTAGCCATCCTTCAACTCACAGACTCAGCAAGAGATTCTCACTATGGAATCCTGCAAGGGTCAAAACCAGAGGACACTTGATTTTAAAACAAAATGTAAGCATTTTAGCTGTAAGAATCCCATGGAGAAAAAATGTTCAGGATACTTCAAAATATCCAGGTATTATGTAGTCACAAGTTGATGGCACCTCATCAGAAACCAATTTTGAAGACATGGAGGGAATAAATAACTCAAAGTAACAATCAAACTCAGATAAAAGAAACATCAAAGAAAACAGAGCAAAGAAGTACAAGAAGCAGCAGCAAACAAGGCAACAATCTCAAAAATAAAATTAGTGAGCAGGAGAGAAAATAAAGTTTTATAAGAGAAACTAACATACAGGAGGTGATGAAAACAGTAAGTGAGATCAAGGAAAACTACGGAAACAGACTGACCTAATGGAGGAAAGGATCAGTGATTTAGAGGATAAACATTATAAAGGAGCTAGGTGGGAAAGAGAAATTAAATATAAAAAAAGTTAATAAACCCTCCAAGAACTATCCAAGTCCATCAGGAAAGGAAACATAGGCATAACAGGTACCCAAGAAGGTGAAGCAAAGGAAAGAGACCCCAGAGAAGGAAAGGGGGAAGGGGAGGGAAGGAGGCAGTAGGGAGAGAGACAGAAAGACAGAATGGAACAGAGGACATATTCAAAGAAATATTTGATCAAAACTTCCCGAACCTGGGGAGGTAAATGAACATACAAGTCAATGAAGCCAACAGAACTCCTGGTAATCTGAATACAAAATAACCTACATGTAGGCATATAACTGTGAAACTATCAAAAGTTTGAGCCAGGGGTTAAACAAACAAACAAAAAAAGCAAGTAAGATACACAGGTGTGGCAATCAGGTTATCATCAGATTTTTCAGCAGAAACTCTACAGGACAGGAGAGAATGAAACAATATATTCAAAATATTCCAATATAAAACTGCCAGCCAATAATACTATATCCTGAAAAACTCTGATATTCAGAAGAAATAAATATTTTCCTCCACTAAGAAAACCTGAAGGACTTGATGTATCAAGACCTTCCTTACAAGAAATTATAAAAGATACTTTTCTATCTAAATGATAAATAAGAAAATTCATTAAAAAAGCAATACATAGACAGAACCAAAACCCAAAAACTAAAGGATAGTATAATATTTTCAAATACCAATAATCACCATGAATATAAATGGACTGATATCATCAACTAAAAGGTGCAAAGTGGATGGATGCATTAAAAAATAAAGCCCAACTAGATGGTCCTGTAAAGATATAGATAGAGGCATCCATCTATCTGTCTCTCTCTCTATACACACACACACACACACACACACACACACACACACACACACACACACACACACACTTTGAAGCTTTAAAATGAAGGGATGGAAAAAGTTATTCTAAACCAATGATAAATCTAAAAATCAGGAACTTCCATACTTATGTCAGATAAAATATACTTCTAAACAACAAAGGTAACAAAGGATAAAGACAATCATTATATAATAAAGGAATAAACACAAGAGGAATTGAAAACACGTATTTATATTTTTGCACCCAATATAGGAACACTCAGCATACCAAGCAAATATTAACAGAACTACAGAAAGACATTAACAGCATCACAGTAACAGAAGGGGATTTTAACACCCTACTCACAGTAAAGGACAGATTATGCAAACAGAAAATCAACGGAGAAATAATAGCCCTAAATGTCAAACTAGATGAAATGAACTTAATAGATATCTGTAGACTATTTCACTCTGGAAATATACTACACATTCATTTTAGGTGCTCATGGAATATTCTCATGGATAGAGTATATGCTGAGGCACAAATAAAGTCTCAACAAATTTATAAAGACTGAAATCAGATCTATCATCTTTTTGAATCACAATGGCATCAAATTAGAAATCAACCAAAAAAAAAATACATAAACAAAAGGGAAAAATAGCAAAAAAGTGGAGAATTACTAACATATTACTGAACAATTACTGGGTAATTTTATATATATATATATATATATATAAAACAATGAGTAAAATCAAAGGTAAATTTTCAAAATATCTGGAGTCAAATGAAAATAAAGACATAACTTATTAGAACCTCTGAGATGGAACAAAAATACCAGGAGGGAAATTTATAGAATTATTGTACTATCTCAGGAAACAAGGAGAATCACGAGTTAAACACCTAAGCCTTTACCTAAAGGAACTAGGAAAAGAAAAAATAAAACCAAAATCTAATTGAATAAAGGAAATAATAAATCTTAGAGATGAAATTAATGAAATAAAGATCAAAAACGCTACTGAAAAATAAATCAATGAAACCAAGAACTGATTATTTAAAAGTATAAAGGAAATATAAAAAGCCAGTAGTAGTTAGGTGTAGTTCACACACATCCCAAAGTTCCAGGTTTGTGTCCTAGTGCTGATGGAAAAGATGAACAATAAAATAAAAATGATTTTTTTTCAATAAAAAGAAAATCCCACTAGTCAGACTCATAAAAGAGTGTAAAAATACTAATAAAATCAGAAATGAAAGAGGATAAATTACAACTGACACTGCAGAAATAGAGGATCACAAGAGAATACCTTTATGACAAAAAAATATGGAAAACCTAGAACAGAATGCCAAATTCTTGGAAATATCTAAAAATCCCAACAGTAATGTCTTAAATAGTAAGAAATCTTGAGATCAAACACAAAGAAAATGAAACAGTAATAAACACTCTACTAAAAAAAGGCTTAGATCATATGGTTTCACAAGTGAATTCTACCAAGCACTCAAAGAATATCAATCCTTCTTAAGCTGAATCGAAGGAAAACTTCCAAACATTTTATAATGCCAAAATAATTCTGATTCCAAAACCAAAGACATCAGCAAAAAAGAACTATAGACATATAACTTTGATGAATATTGATGTAAAATTCCCCAACAAAATAAAAGCCAATGAATAAACAACAACCGATTAAAATAATCATATACCATGATCAAGTTAAATTTATTCCAGGGATGCAAGGATGGGTTAACATAAGCAAATCAAAAACTGTGATACATTACATCAACAAAAGGAAGGATAAAAAACATATAATCAACTAAATAGGTGCAAAAAAAAAAAAAAAAAGTATTTGATAAGATTGAACACCTTTCATGTAAAAAAAAAATAACTTGTCCCAGAATGGATATAGATGACAAGTGCTTCAATGTAACTAAGATCATGAACAAGGCAAGGATGTTCACGCTCTCCACGAGTATGTAATACAGTACTGGAAGACCATCCAAATTGGAAAGGAAGAAGTAAATTATCAGCATTTTTAAATAACATGATAATACATATAGCGGACCCCAAAGACTCCAGAAAAAGTTTCCTAGAAACATAAATTAATACAGTCAATTAGCAGGCTAACAGATTAGTATTAAAAAATCTTTTGCACTTCTATATGCAAGTCATAAAATGACAGGAAAAAAAAAATGGAGCTCAGGAAAGTGATACCATTTTCAATTTCAACAAAGAGAATTTAAAAATATATGTATCTTGGAATAAACTTAATCAAAGCAGTAAAAGAATTATACCCTGAAAGCTGGAAGACAATGTTAAAAGAAACAGAAGACACAAAGAAATGAAAAAGTATTCTATGCTCATGAACTGGAAAATAATAACCCAAACACGTAAAGCAATATACAGATTTTTGCAATCCCCATCACAATTCCTAAGACATTCTTCACAGAAATACAACAAAATATCATGAAATTTATTTGGAAATACAAGAGACCCCAAATTGCAAAAACGATTTGAGGAAGAAGAACAAAAATGGATGTCTCATATATCCTGATTTCAAACTACACTACAAAGTAATAGTAATAAATTCAGCATGTTATTGGAACAAAAATAGACATAAAGATGAATGCAAAAGAATTGAGAGCCCACAAATAAGTTCACACATACATGAACAATTAATTTATGACTAAGGAGACAAGGGCACACAATAGGGCCAAGACGATATTTTCAATAAATGTTGTTGAGAAAACTGTTCAGACACATCCAGAAGGTTGAAATAGATGATTAACAGCATAAACAAAACTTAACCCAAAATAAAGATTTATATGTAAGGCCTGACACCATAAAATACACAGAAAAATAAAGGGCAAAATACTACTTGATGTTGACCGAAAACCTAATAAATTTCTTTGGGAAATGTACTTCAATGGCAAGGGAAACAAACCCAAAATAAACAAATGGGATTACATCAGTCTGTAAACATTCTGCACCACAAAAGCAGCTTTCATCAAAATAAAATAATATTCTACTTAATGGAAGAAGACAGAGAAGATAATCACATAAACCACATCGGACAAGGGACTGATACCCAAAATAGACATAGAACTCATAAAACTCAACAGAAAATCAAAAAATTCAATTAACAAATGGACAAAAAACCTCAAAATTCACCTCTTCAAAGATGATATATAGATGCCCAAGAGGCACACGTAAAGATGTTCTCTTTTGCATTAGATAAACATAAATCAAAATAACAATGAGGTACTATCACACACCTGTGAAAATGACTATTATCCAAAAGACTGGAAACAACAAGCTTTGAATAGGATTTAGAGAAAAAGGAACTCATATATTGTTGGTAGTATTGTAAAATGGTGCATCCATTATAGAAAACAGTATGGAGATTCCTCGAAATTTTGAGAACGGAAATCTTACATGATCCAGTAATTCTTCTCCTGGGTATTTACCCTAAAAACACAGCATTACTAATTTGTGGAGATAAATTCACCCCCATATTTATTATATTTATTGCAGTATTATTTACAATAGTTAAGAATTAGAAACAACCCTCAGTGCCTATCAACAGATGAGTGGATAAAGATGTAGTATATATACACAATGGAATACCACTCAACTATCAAAAAGGATAAAGTCCTTCCTTTTGCAGGAACATGGGCAGACCTAGAGTAAATTATGCTGAGTGAGATAAGCCAGAAAGAAAAAGGCAGATAACACATGTGATATACTGAGAAATAAAATTATAAACTTTGGTAAATCAAACAAAAATAGAATTTTACTCAATGCAAGCAAATTAGTGGTTGCAGGAAGAGAATGGGGGCAGGGAAGTTGGGTAGAGGGTATATCAATACACAGTTAAGGAAGAACTAAAATTGTAGTAAATTTCAATATGCACAGATTGCTTTTAACATGATGCATAACTTAAACCTATATAATGATGCAGTGTTCTTTCAATAAGATTGATTTAAATTAAAGATAAATTTATTAAAAAAAAATAAGCTCTAGTGTTTGTTTTCAGGTAGCTAAAACCTGCTTGCTCTATTTGATATGCTTCTTGTGACTTTTTCCTCTATCGTCATCTTTAAGCTGAAATAACATCTTGTTCTTGCTTGTATCACTTTCCTTTCATTGTGCACATATTGTGCAGCTGAAATGACCTGATATGCAGCACAGTGCCATGTGCTCAAGTATTTACTCCTTTATTTCAACAGGTAGTGTTCCCTGCAAAGTATTTATGCCCCATATGCCCACATTTCATGCTCTCTGATCTGAAACAGACCTTAGGACTTTTTATTTTCCTTGTACTCATTCTTTTTTTGAATGGGTGTATGAACTCCTACTGATCTTTCTGCTCTATTTTTCCCAGACACCTTGTCTAACAGCTTGTTTGACTTCTAAGTGGGCAGTAGAGGTGGAAACACTGCTTCCTTGTGCTGCTTCCCTCTGCTGAAGTCTGTAAAGAGGCTTCTCAACCTTTCACAAACTTAGCAGACCCAATCCAAAAGTTCAAGCTCCTGTTTCATTATCAGGACCTGCTTCGTTTCTGAAAGATCTCCGTGACTCTCCTCAGGTCAGCCGTCTCTACACCTTCATATGCTCATTCCAAAAGTGAATCCTTTTGTTCCTGTTCTTACTGCTACCCAAGTAATGTCTTTATAATTCTGCTCTTACCACAATTATGTCGATGGCCCATGCCTGTTTTCCCCCGCAAACCCATCTTCAATACATTCTGCCCAATAATGTATTTTTTAAATTTTTTTTTGTTATCCTTCCATAGAATATATTGCCATTATTATCTAGTGTTGTACAAGACACCACAAAAACAATAATTTTTTAAAACACTCAGTGGTTACAAAGGGAAGGAGAGGAAGACATTAAGACAGTCTATGTACAACAAATACACATCACAACCCAAATTCAGAAAATGCCAAAAGATTGGAATTAATCAAAATGGTATTTTGATAATTGATATGACTATTTAATTCTATAATGATTAAGCACATATAAGTTTAGGAATATGAAGGATATATTTAACTTTTCCAAAATAATGCAAAATTCATACTTAGGTCACATCACAGCATTATGTCCCAAAAGAATTTTTACTGATAGTTCAACTCCCACCCAAGACTAATTTATATTCCATAACACTGTATTTTGCTGTATAATGTACTTCCATGCTTTTGGCACAAAGTTTCAGGGAAAAATCTTTCATTTTAATTTAATTAAAAAATGTATCTGTTTTTATTTAGGTACTTGTTTTTTGTACCATAAAGGAATTTTATCTTTATCTTTATCTTTATCTTTACCTTTATCTTTAGCATATCATGGCACAAGAAATTTTATATAACAAATAACAACAAAACACAAGAATAGATACACGGTACTAGAGATAAAAAACAAAACATTATAGAGATGCAAAATTAATACACCCATGTATAATGCGTATCCTTATTTTTCCTACACAAATTTAGGCAAAAACAGTGTGCATTATACACAGTAAATTACAGTACTTTTCACTGATGAGAAGCTTAAAAACTGTAGCAAACTTTTGCCACCTTAGTAAAACAAAACAAGGTACTAACAAATCCAAAGAAAATACACTGAATTACCAAAGTCAATGTCTATTTTAATAAAATGACAAGCAAGACAGGCACCATGAAGTACCTGAGAACTAAATTAAGATGCACAAACAACTGGGCTATTTTTAGGGGATTAATTATCTTTTCCACTGTTCTAGATAACTGAGAATTATACACAAGCACCTCAAAAAGGGGCTTATTCGTGGCTCTCCAAATATATGCATAGTCTTTCTGATGTGACAAAGTGTTTTAAATATGCTACATAGGACACTTGAAAGGAGAGAATGTGTATAAAGCTGCTAATAGGCTCTTACAATTGTCCAGATATGTTTTCGGAACATCTACACTTCGGTTATAAAGAGCTATGTAGCTCTCATTACGGAATTCTTCGGACATGAACCTAAGGCTAAGTATCTGGATTTTTTTTTCTCTATTTCATAGGGTAAAAATTATCCCAACAAGTGGATGGCATTAATTTACTCATTCAATAATGAGAGTATGTATGAATGTGTCAGGTAAGATAGACACTGGGAGCATATTGGAGAACTAAACAGTGGTTTCTGCCTTGATAGAGATACCGACTAATTATGAAATCATAATAAACTGAGGTATAAAATTGTGCTCCAGTTAAAAAAAGTATAGTAAGAAAGCAATAGAGTACTTCAAAAGAAAGTTATTTGGAAAACCTAAATTAAGGTGCTAGTCCTTTTAGTGTAAGTAAAACAGAAATCTTACCAATATGACTATTATGCTATGATCAGGTGATTGTGTGTTTTTAAACTCTCAGGATTTACACCAAGATCTTTGGTTTGTAGAGTATCAGCTACATCAACAATTTTAACTTTGCTTTGTATCCCACGACACTTGATGATGTTGACACTAATATATTTTCATGTGCTGCCCTCTTTCTCTTTTCTTCCCTTTTCGAATTTCTTTCACTCTTGTATTGAGTTTGTGTTATTATTTTTATTTCCTTCCTTCGTTTAAAAATTATATGCCATTTTTATGGTTAACTTTAAAATTTGAACATGCATACTTAACACAGTGAGTCGAAAGTCAGTATCTCTAAGTTTAGGTTAAAGAGTGTAAGAAATTTAGACTACTATAATGTTATAACCACTTTCAACCACACTCATGTACACATACACACAACCACAGACAAACACCCACACACAATATCTATATCCACAGTAGATAGATAATTTGCATTCCATGTAACACTCCATCATTCAAGAAAAGCTATCAGATGAAAGGAAATAAGAGCAAATGAAATTGAAGTAGCCTACATTCTACTGCAAATTAAAAAAAAACAGTTAACAATTAAAAATGGGTATTCCTTAGGTTTATAACTATGACACACCAAACAACTACGATCACTCATAGTAGGTGGTTATTTGCCATTGGGTTAGGTCTTTTATACTAAAAACAATCACTAATTTATACAGATTACTTGCGTTCAAATTGTCTCTTAATAGTGTGACCAAAAGGAGACTTCTATTAGGAATCTTAGATCAGGGGAGCAACCCTTTCCTAAAGGAAGCTCTGAATGGTGGTTTGTTCTGGTGGCATTCTGCCAAGATTAGTCTTTATCACCAAGAGAGGAAAAAAGCAGTGATACAAACTGGAGGGTGTCTTAGAGAGAAATTGCTGAAAGTTAATATGCATTGCTCTCACTGAATTCATGGTCGCTGTGCTTCTGATTAGGTATGTTGGAAAATGCAAAAAATACGACTAGGTTAAGCATCTTGACCTGTGTATGTGTCTTCTCTCTTCACATAACACTCGCCACTTTACTTAAGAGGGTGATTCAGTCAATCATAAATACTAATGAAACCACTAAGGATCTAAGAAGATACCACTAGTATAAATTATTTTTTATTGGGCATAGAGAAAACATTCAGATGTGTGTATATTCAAATACTGGCTGTAGTACTTATTAGCTGTGAACCTTCATGTAGTAGTTGGACCTCTCTGAATTCTAGTTTCAGATATAATTACAGAATTATATCTACATTTCACAGTAATTAGGAATAATGAAGCTGATGAATAAAGTCTTTATATAGGAAACTTACTGAGAAGTCCTCTGTATAATCACAATATATATAATTGAGAATAGTTTCAGGTACACACTAATGAAATCCTATGAAATGACACTGGAAGGCATTTTAACAACTACAACAAAATGTGATAAAGTTCTATAAAATCTAAATTCTAGGGGCACCCAGCGGGGGTAGCAGTTAGGTCAATTGCCTCTGAAGAAGCGCAGGTCTCATACCCTTGGGTTTGAGTCTGGGTCCAGGGGAAAACAACTAGTGTGAACAACTAAAATGGGAATAAAATAAAGTGCTTCTTCCTCTTCTCTCTTCCTATGTGTCTGCCTCCTCACCTTCATTCCTGCCTGCACCTTTCGTCTAAAAAAAAAAAAAAAAAAAACCTAAAATGAATCACTTGAAATTTGCATGAATACTTCCTTTATCGACATCTTATTTGTCATGTAATCATTTCAGGATATATCATGTAGATAAAATATACAGATCATATATTATAATTATGTTTTGGAATTATTTTAAGTAGCATTAGCTAAAGTAGTTTTAAACAGGATAAACATGTCAAATAGTAGATGTATCTGCGACTATGCATAACGCATTTGGATATTTTATAATGAACAGACCAGTTATGGTAAGGGAAAAATGAAGTTTCATATTCAACTGAATTTAAGATAATGTTGAAACTGGGCTAAATTAATTTTTAAGGGTTAGAGAAAATTTGTGAAATATACTTTGTACGTGTAACAGCATATTTAAGAACTGTTGAGGAAAATATCATCTGAATCTTCCCTTAGTATTTCCGAATAATGGTTGTAGAGTCTCACCTTAGAGAAATATTTCATGTCTACTTCTTGCAGGAATAGTTAAAAAGTAGGTATAATAATTTAAAAAATAAACGTCTGTTTTTTACCATGGAGTGCATACACTTTCCCTACTTTATAATACCTATAGAGTTCAACTGGTACATAGACTGAGACTTTTTTTTTTTAAATTTCTCATCGTAGTAAAAGCAAAAACAACAAAAGAAAGAACCCAATCTCTTTTTCAAATGGGTCCCACATTCCTATTTAATACCTAAGACGACATTGAAAAAGAAAAATTTCAAAAATCATGGCATCGAAGTTAGGAAAAATCTCCCATTTACTAACTATATAGCTAACTGAGTGGGATTGACAAACCTAACCACAAAGTCAGCCATATTGTACATATTGAGAAGAAGGAGGGAACTAAGTCATCTGACAGGAAATAAGAGTCCTCTTTCCCTTCCATACTATTGATACACAGAATCACAAGCATGGACCAGGACACTCCGCATTGCCTGGGGATGGCCCAAGTTCTTTCAAATCACTAGAGACAACCTTCAGTTCCTAGATAAAGATTAACAGTGAAGACATGAAACAAACATGTTTTCCCCTCATAAACATGTTTATATTTTCTGATTTTCCTTCCTAGAAACTAATTTCATAGCATAAAAACTGATCAGAATGACCAAACACAAGTGTTAGAGAGGGGGTGGAGTAAAAAGAACTCGCTTACATAGTTGGTAGAAATGCAAATTAGAGCAACTTAAAGTATGGCGATTCCTCAGAAAAATAAAAATAGATCTCACGTTTTATCCAGCAGTCTCACTACTAGGAATATACTCAAAGAATAGAAAAACACTCGTCAGAAAAATCTATCTGCACCCCAATGTTCATAGCAGCACGGTTCACAACAGCCAAGACATGGAAACAACCTAAAAGCCCATCAACAGATGACTGGATAAGGAAGCTTATCTGTGATCTGTAGATCCAAAGGAATTCTATGCAACTATTAAAAAAAACTGTACCCTTTGCAACAACATGGATGGAACTAGAGGTGATTATTCTAAGTGAAATAAGTCAGAAAGAAAAAGACATACAGGATGATTTCACTCATGGAGCATATAAATAAACAAAAGAAATGAATAGAAAATTACCACAATATTCAAAGGAGGAAAAACTGGCTGCCAGGGTGGGGAGAAGTGGGAGGGAACCAGGGTAGAAAAGATTTAATGTGGTGATGGTGTGTACTGGAACTCTGGTGGTTGGTGTGATGTGAAATACAAATGGACTGGGGTGTGAATTCACTCTCCTAAAAAATCATAAAGCAATGTAAAGAAAAGAGAAACAATTTAAAAAGATTAATTATAAAGGAAAACAAAAATACAGTCGTATTTATATTGATGTATATGTTAGATTTGAATACAACCCACTAGTGTTTTTCTGTTGTTTTATTTAAAATAGACCAAAATATTTCAAAGGAAAAATAAGTCACTTTATGTAATAAGTTGCTTTTTAAAAATCATAGTAATTAAAATGGGATTTAGAAGTAAATTTAAAGTGACAAATAAGTAAATACTTGAGACATTTGTGTGCACAAATAATTTATGTACAGTGCACTTCTTAGGGCTATCTCAGATGAGCAGGAAATATATTAATTATTAAGGAAAAAAATGAAGTGAGAAATTTTTCTCATAGCACATTAGTACCAAAAGGATTACAGTTAAAATAAATAGGAAACAAAAAAAGGCCTATAAATAGAGATAATATTTAAATATATAATTATATCCACATAAGCTTTTAAGCAGTACAATGACTGGCCTTATTTTATCAATAAATTTACTGATGAATTTTTTATCAATAAAATTACTGATAAGTGACAAAAGTCAATATGTAAAACATGGAACCATTGACTGCACATTTGTCTAACCAGCTAATACTTCTAATAGTAGAGGTAATACAAACCAGTATGAAAAGAAATCTCAGCCATCCTAGCTATCTATTTCCTTCATCTCAGAAATGGGGATTATCGGAGTACCCTACTACTTATAAGGTAGTAGAGAATCAAGTTAGTTGATGCATGTTAAAATAAGCATATTAGTATCTGCAAGTGTTCAGTAAATGGTAGAAAACAATATTGTCAATAGATCATATGGGAAACCCATGAGAGTAGAAGCTCTGGTTAAGTGAACATTTAAATTCAAATAATAGAAGATGTCTTTACCGTAAAATTCACATTCTAAAATAACAATGTTCAGTGTAGCAAAGGCACTGTACAACAGACATCCTCAGCCATTTTTGCCAGGAGGGTGAATTAAATACAATCATTCTGAAAAACACGATAACATTTATCAAAAACTTTTAAAGAGAAATCATACACATTTGTCTAAGGAAACAGTCACAGATGTAGGCAAGATACCTACCCAAGGTATTTCCATCTGCATTTATCTGGTAAAAAAAAAGATTTTGAATATGCAGTAACAGAGAAATGGTAGAAGATAGGGAAATACTTGCTTAAATAAACAGTACACTTTTATTAGTATCATATTAAAGGCTAATACTTATTAAGAAGTAACATTATTTTCATTTATAAAAACTTCTCCCTAAATTCAGCAAGTGTTCATGTTTGTTATACCTATTGAGTATATGTTATGTGGCAGAAACTGTATTACTAAAGAACAGCACCAGACTTATTCTACTAGATAAAGGAATATGTAAACCTTTCATTTTTTTCTCACACATTTCTGCATTTTCTACTTTCTAAAGAGAAGAGGAACGACTTCTAAAACATTTTCTTTTTAACCTTTTTAAGAAGCAAAAGTACTGCACATGTAGCAATTAGAAGCAAAAATTAATTTTGAGACAACTAAGTCAGTCTAGTCCTATGTACGTTTGTAAGACTGACTACTGAATTTGTGCACCACTAAGTGTAAGCTGAGTTGTTTTGAGCTTTTCTTTGGGCTTTGCTATTGCACTGGAGTGTAACTGGAACTGTTTAAAAACGTGGAATTTAAACTCTGAGTTCTAAGGGCAAACAAAAAAATATCGGTCTAAAAGATGTATTTTAGCTTGTCTCCAGAGTCTGTACTGGAACTAGGCAAATCTGAAACAGAAATAACCAAACATACAGATTTACCTTTTAAAGATCAGATGACAGCTCAAACATTGCTACCATCGGCTTCCTCGGCGCTACCCACGAAGTGGAAGCCATGTCCTATTTAGCATCATGGCCGCCCTCAGACCCTTCGTGAAGCCCAAGATTGTCAAAAAGAGGATCAAGAAGTTCATCCAGTACCAGTCAGATGGACATGTCATAATCCAGTGTCAGTGGCGTAAACCCAGAGGCACTGACAACAGGGTCTTGATGCCCCACATCGGTTTTGGGGAAACCAAACAAAGCACGTGCTGCCCAGTGGCCTCTGGAAGTTTCTGGTCCACCATGTCAAAGGAGCTGGAGGTGCTGCAGACATGCAGCAAGTCTTCCTGTGTTACAGTTATTTGGGAGAAACCAAGCGAGCACTTTTGGATGTATTTTAGGCAGATTTATTACACGTGTGGTCTCAGCTGGGCTTTCTTCCTCAAAGAGTGAGCCTCAGTTTCTGGTTAGAACAGGATTATATAGGCTAGAGCAAAGGCAGAAAGAGAGGGATGTAAATTAGGGGAAGAAGTTTCAAGCCGGGTTCCAGCAAGCTCAGGTTACAGGAGGTGTCATGGCTTTGCTTTATAGTTGCTGGAAGTGGTAGGCAGGCCTTTTCCCACACCTCTGCTGCGATGGCTCACACTGTCTCCTCCAAGAACCACAAAGCCATTGTGCAAAGAGCAGCTCAGCTGGCCATCAGAGGCACCAATCCCCATGTCAGACTGTGCAGCAAAGAAAATGAACAGTTTGTGTGCACATTATATTGTGTTAATAAACCCACAAAACTGTCAAAAAATAAAAATTAGTTATCACTGGACTGGTGATTCTCAATGCAGAGAAGAGTCCACACTCCTACCTAAGGTCAATGGAGAGAGAGGATAAACGGATTCTGATTATCAAAGGGCAGCAGCATGCCCTATCCACAGACAGGCAGCACCAGAGCAGATTACCTTTAGTTTGGAAAGAGAAGCAAGGCAAAGAAAAATTTAATACATCACAGGCAGCTATCATTCAGCACAATGCAGGCAGGAGCTGTCTCACAGAAAGTAACAGAAAGTTGTAGGTTCAAAGGGGATATTTAATCAAAATAAATGGCACTCTATAAAGTTAGCAGGTAGAACTCTTAGGCGATGTTCTGTCAAAGTTGAAAGGATTTTGGTCTCATTTTTAATGCAGTGCAGCTTGAGGTTTACCCAGTGTATCACAGAAAAGGACTCAATGACGAAAGTTGATCTAGCCCTCTGCCATTCAGCTAAATAACTTTTAACAGTGAGTGGCTGTTTTCCAATGATGCCTGAGAAGAGCAATTTGAATGATACCTATGCAAAGATCACAGCCACTGAAAGATGGACAGGAGAGGACAACTCTGGAGAAAATGTAAAAGACCCTTTGTTCAGACAAGGCAGAGAAATCACTGAAGATATTTATACAAGGGAATGGTATATTCAGATTTGCATTCTAAGGAGATTATTTTGACTTTTGGCTGGAACATGAAAAACAAACTGTCGTGATCAATATAAAAGGTAGAGGCACAGGGAAAGAACTAGATTCCAATGATTGATCACCCAGGCGAGGGTAGGAACAATGCAATTAGAAGATATGGACACACTTGAATTTAAGGAAATCGGGAAAGCAATCCTTTGTGGCTGACTGAACTTGGGAGACGTGAGAAAGAGAATAATTATACTTGATTCCTTTTCTCAGGCAATGGAGGATGCTGCCAGTTGTTGAGACTGGAATATAAAGTATGGTTGTTCATAAGCAGAGAAGAAGAAAATGATGGTTTCAATACAGAAAAGGTGGAGATATCCAATTGCAGTTAGATATAAAAATTTGGAACTCAAAAGAGATGTGGTCTGAGGAGATTGTGGTCTGCAGGGGAGCAGAGAAACTGAAAAGGAACGAACCTGATGGAAGGAAAGAGAGGAGTTAAGTGGAACTCTTAGAGATGGGGGGAAACAAGAAGATGGCAGTCCCAATGGCAGATCGAGGTACAAGTAATGAAATTTTAAGTAGGAAGAGATACGTCAATGTTAAAAGCCACGCAGAGAATAATACTAGAATATAAGGATCAATGCTGATCCCTTAGTAATACTACTCAGTAATAAAAGGTAAAATGGAAAAAAAAAAAGGGTAGTAGGTTGTAAGAATAGCGAGGGTAAGGGATAGATTTAGTTAAAATAAGGGAAAGATTTGAACAGAGATTCTCACAAAGAATCTATAAAAGATCCAAAGCACAGAGGTAGGGTTGCATCCTATTAATTCACTGAAAGTATTAGCACTCTAGCAATTTGCACATCGAACTGTATTTTTTAATGAGATACACTGCATCTTATACAAACACAAAACAAAATAAACCAGTAAAGCAGCAAAGGCTTCTACTGTTTAAGAAAAGGCATTTTTCCTCTAAAATGTTTGAGACCATGAAGCAAGACGCTGTCAGCATCTTTTTTATTCCTGATGAGGATTTCAGAAAGTCATGGCCTGAAGAGCAACAATTTGATTAGAGAGTTAACAAGTTTGGATCTAAATTTTACAAAGGCCATATTACCAATTAGGGACACTGACTTAGAGAAAAGAATAGCTGAGTATTTATTGGGAGAAATGTGTTCTTAAGTCAAGAAAGATGAGAACTTATGAAATAAAACATCAATTTGCTGATGTGTGTGCTTAACTATTGATGGGCATTCTAATTATCTATCATCGCCCTAACGACACTTGCTCCACAATTTGATGACTTAAAAAGACAATGCTTGGGGAAGGAGCGGTAGGCAAATAAGATAAAAAGGGGTCAATTATAAGGTGAAGAATAGAACTTACTGTATTAAATACAGAGGTCAGTTTACAAGGATGCACACCTTAACCTAGATAATGTGATAATGCAATGCTACTTCGAAAATACTTTTAAAGAGAAAACTGAACAAATCCCCACCCCCAACCCCCCACACACAAACAAAAACAATCCTTAATTATCTGGGTCAAAAATCCGCAATGTGAGCAGGAATCCATGGAGGCAGTTCATCCCTGCTCCTTGTACAATCAGTTGGGGCAGCTGAGTTAGAATATAGGGACAGCCTCAAAGAGAGTCACTTAGGGCTGCCGGCTAGCCTAAGGCTATTTTAGCACTGCAACTCCTCTCCACATGAGCCCCTCCAAAAAGAATGCTCACATTTCCTTGGACCTGGGTTGTAAAGGTGATGCTGTAAGAGATACAAAATGGACACGTTCCATCTCTGTGGCCTGACTCTGGAACTGATGTACCACCCAGCAAGTGAGCGGAGGGGCAAGTAATGCTACATACATGCACCTATTACTTCCATAAGAACACAAGATAAAGAAGTCTCCATTACTTGGCATCGCTACCTTTTACAGAGCCATCATTTTTCAGAATAATGCTTTTGATGATGCTCTATCAATTTATTTGAGACCATCATATGTATGTTTGCCTTTCAAATGGATGTGGAGAGGAGGTATTTTGAAACGAATCTATCAGAGGATTTCTTTAGTAGGTGCAGACTTTTGAAGGACTCTAGCAGAAGCACAATCTAATGGCTACTTCCCCCAGGACACCCTGATAGGTCTATCGTCCCTCTGGGTGTACATCTGGCTTCTTTGGCAGTTTCTTGGTCTCGTCTTCAGCCTGACTGCTAGCTTTAGCGGTGCAGCGCAGAGAGCTTGAAGCCTATTAAGGACAGCCAATCACATCACTTTGCTAATTGTATTAGAATCCTTAACCAAGCAGAGCCTCTTGGTGTGCTGACAGATAGATTGGACTCCATAAATACAAGTGTTTACTCAATGTGGCAAATTTGTTTCCAGATTTCCCTTGGAGATAGCAGTTAGCATATGACCCTCTGCTATTACATTTTCGGAATCACATTCTGCATTTTCTAAATGCTTTTGAAGTCTCAAAGAAGGAACCAATAAATTCTTTGTCAAGGATTTCTTCAGCAGAATCAGCAAATGCACCTCCTCCAAATGGCAGGAGAAAGCAGATCCTGGTCATGTTTTCATTATCCTGATCTAACGAACTGAGTCCAAATTTCCAAAATGTGAGTTTTCTGCTATGGGCTACAGTCCCTGAGATTTGTAAGCCTAGACTGGTGCCAGGGACTGTTTCCCTATCAGCAAAACAGGGAAACCATATTTGCAAATTCTTTAATCTCTCCCAAGCCAATCTGTTTCATATATATACATATATGTGGAAAACTATTATTATGACAAGACTAAATACATCATTTATTTGTTGTGCCACAGTAATCGCCTTATTTATGCTAATTGAAGGCAATCACAAGTCTGTTCAACACTCAGAATAGGTAGTAATAAGCCAAATCCAGTCTAAACTTTCATGACAGAAATTACAAGCACCAAATGATTTCAGGGTCTATGCCTCAGTGTGCTAGGTGATGTTGACGTTGACCTGAGTATGGAAGAAAGAGGAAATTTTGACTCTTGCCCTATAATCTGAAATGGAGACTTCGTGTCTCCCCACAATCAAAAGAGTTTAACCCTATTTCCTGCAATGAACAAACTTAAGTTAACTCTATCAAAGGCTGTCCTGGGTAATAAAACCGCTTAAGAGAAAAGAGCGTGTTTTGTACTCTTCATACCTCCTTTAGGAAGATGACTGAGGCCCACGTCTTCTCCAAAATCTAACTTTTCCCTTCCCTTCAGACTGAAACTTTTCATAAAAATCACTCTGCGCCTCATGCCTTTATTCACTCTCAGTTCCCAAATGCAACATATCTTATTCTAATTAAAATCCCTCTTGTTAATCAAACATTTGCAGCTGTTTTAATAACTGTACCATATAACCAAAGATCAATATTTACCTGGGCCCAGGGCTTGAAGGAACTTTGTAACATTTCTGGAACCTTCTGTGTATTCAAGATGGCGCTCACTCTCCTAGCTCTGACAGCTAAAGCTCAACTCCTTACATTCTTAACTGAGTACTGGTACCAGACAAACTTGAGAGGCTTCTCATCTCAATTCCTCAGGTCTTGTGGATCACCATTACTTGAATTTCCCTTTCTTTTGATTTAGTCAGTTGGACTACCCTGAGGCATAAGCCTTAACTCCTCTCTCCCTCCAGCCAAATACCTGAATTTCTGTGGAACCCAGTACCAGAGAACCCCTGGGGTAATGGGCTCAATATGTATTCATTCTTCCAAGTCACCCATTATCTAGAGATAGTAAACATCTTAAGGAAGAGGATCCAAAAGACTCAGTGTGCTCGTTAAGAGAAACACTAGTTAAGGAACCCTGAGGCTGAGTTAAATGAAACCAGACACAAAAAGAAAAAAAGGGGGAAAAAAAAAAAAAAAAAGACCCCTTAGGGATCTAAGAATTAAGAAAGGCTTCTCAAATTCCAGATAAAAGAAGCAAAAGTATTTTTATAGGTTAGTGAAAATAACAAATACCTCAGAGACTGTTAAACCAGCACCAAGATTCTCAGTTGTTAGAACTCATTTTACATGTGTGTTATAAAAAATAACAGTAAATGCATGGATTTCTTTCCTCAATCAGTCTTCTTCCCATCACCTTCTTTGCTTATGTAATCAATGTACTCTTAAAATTCCACTTGTTAAAACAGACTCTAAAGCAGCTTCATTTGACCAAACTTTTGTATCAGCTATTCTCTATCAGATCACCCACTCCCACCACCCTCTTTTTTTTTTTCTTTCTAAGTAACAGTGACTTAAAGAGGAATTGGACCTTTTTCTTTCTTTCATATTTTGGCCATTCATAACTTCATTTTTACTGAGACTCAGTTCTGTGCGTTTCACTTAATTTTATTTTCAAGTAACAACAAAAAAGCATTTCCATATCACCTTCCTCCTCCTTCACCAGTTCCTTCCCTATCCCCAAATGCTCTCACACAGAGACTGAAAGTCCAGTTTCTGTGGCCAAAGAAGAGAGAGAGAGACAAGATTTCCTCTCCTCTAGTACTGGGGCAGGTAGGGCACAGGGTGGGCTGAGCTTAACTGTGTGAACATTCAGAGCTCTTCTGCAGGACCTTCTCAAGTCACTGTTTCTTTATGAGGCTTTACTGCTCAGTGTCAGATATAGAGGCCACCTCAGCCCTCAGCTGAAGGTGTGTCTTGCCTGTGGGCTCTTACAGGAACACTTTCCCTCACCCTAGGGGTGACATTTGACTTGGGGTTGACCTTTTCACCTCTAGCCACATTCAGTCTCCATCAGTGGCAGTACTTTTCTCTGGGACCCCACAGCAGCATTAGGATCTGCGGTACGCAGGTGAGAAACAGGACAGAGTAAGGACCCTTTAGGGAGTCCACTTGACCACATTCCAAGTCATACATTAGTTCTGTAAAGATGCTGGGGTAATTATTCATCAAAATCAGAGTTTTAGACACCTAAAGAGTTATGTTTATGACAGTGTATATTTGGGTCTCAGCTGAGCTCCATTTTAATGCTGATAACTTTTTTCTTTTTGTTACTGAAGATCGTTCAATTTCCACTTGCAAGATCTTGACATCTTGCTCAGTAGATAAGAAAAACAAGCAAATATTCTATAAATGCTCTATGGAAGAAACAAACAAAAAAAAAGCACTGATTCTGTTCTGTAATAAAGAGATGAGCTATAGAGATGATTAGCACTGCTCTACCCAAGAATGTGGAAATTGCCATGACTGGGGGGAAAGCAGATGATTTCTGGTGAAAAGTCTGAAGTTATGAGATTCCAGGAAATCTGCAGTCTGGCGCTTTCACTAGAGCAGATGTACGGGGTGAGTATGGGCAGCTTTTTCTGGGGTTCCCCAAATCCAGAAGAAGGGAGCCGGGTACCACCTAAATTTCTGTAGCAGTAACTTGTACAAAATGCCTTATGGTGATTGTTTATTGACAAGAAAAAAAAAAAAAAAAAAAAAAAAGGTTAATACTCAAAGGCTAATGGATTGATAGAAAATATCCAAAACCAAAGTTCAAAACACTCACTCTTCCTGGATCAGTCTACACAAGCTGCAAAAAACATATGCAAGCAAAAACAGGGTTATTTTCAGTGATGTGAAAAATGCAGTCATAGCGATTTTCTTTTTTTTAATAACAGATTTGCTAATTTAACCAAGAATAGTTAAATTACCATAGAGTATCTATTAGATTAACTTCTTTAGTCTTACGAAAAAAATAATGAGATTTAAACCCAAACTACATAGAGGCAAGTGTGTGCTCTAAGATTTTAAAGTCCACCATGAAAGTCTGCAAGTCCATTTTCCACTATCTAGTCAGTAAATAGTTTAAAACAGTTCCTTGCTATATCTTTGCACGTAAAGAATAAACTAGCAAAGGCAGTATCATGTTGGAAAACAATAGAAAATACAATCAAATTGCCTGGAATACACATGGCAAGTCTGTATACTCAAATAAGCTTTCAGACACTTATTTGTGAACGCTATGAAACTCTTCAAATACGTCTTCCATTGTGTACTGTACATTTTTCTTTTGTTTGTGATCATCTGTACTGGAGTAGAAACACGTCTCCTATTGACTGTAGCTGAAGCAGCTCATATCATTATGGAAACTTGATTTCCTTTTATTGTTGCACAAATATGTAAGAAATGTTCAATTTGTTTTGAAATAGAAGTCCCTCCCAACATCTGCCATCAGCATGAAGAAAAACGGTCTTTAAATGAATTGCTTAAGACATGCTATTTCTAAAATTAAAAGAAAGGGCTAGTTTCAGGATTCATTTCTATCATCAGTTTACTACATAGAAAATAACAGAACTTGGTATTGTTTTTTCTTAAACATGACAAGAAAATGGATAAGACTGTAGATTTTGCTAAGCTCTGTTATCATATCCTTTTAACTCTAATGCAAATGCCATGCTTACAGGGGAAGTTTCTCTGTAACCTACTATCTTCATTTTAAATTAGCTAGCTAGAGGTTCTCTGAGTACTGTTTTCCAACTTCTTTATTCTCATTCAAATTATTATGTTGACATTATTCTATTTATTAAAATACCACTCAGCTAAGGATATTAAAGAACTTTGACAAGAGCTAACTCTTCACTTAAAAAGCACATTGGCACAAAACCAAGAACGAAGGTAAGAGAAAATAAAAAATCCCAAAACAACGTAGAGGTTAAATTCCCTCGCTCAAGGTCAATCAGTGAAAGTCAGTATCTACTCTATATCCGACAGGGTAACTCTTTGCAGATGCAGGACCCAAGTGGCCAAGGGGATACTTACTTTTCAGATAAGTTGCTTTTAAAGCTAAACTTTGAGGTAGGACAAATTGTCTTAAAATTTTTCTGACTAAGTCAATTGGTAAGTACAAACTATTTCTTAAATGCAGTTAATGAATAGTTTTCATAATGGCCTATTTTTCTCAACACAAAGTTGAGAATCCTGAGTGATCACTCTGCTCTCCCCAGTCTCGACAGACAAGAAAGTAGAAAAAAAACCAGTGTCATCTAAGTTTGCTCAATTAATGAGCATGTCATTTTAATTCTGGTGTGTCTGGCATGTCTCTGACGTAGGAGAAAGATACATTTGAGAGGCATGCTAGTGTCTCTCTACAATTCTCTTCAGCTGAATATAACAAGCTTATATTCCTCAGTTATGAAAGAATTATGCTACATCAATGACATTTATGTATGCCTTTAAGGTTCAGCAGAATGTCCATCAATAGATCAATGCGTTAATAAGCTATGGTTCATTGACATCTGGAATGCTCTATCGTACTTAAAAGCATTAGGCTGATCTAAGTTCATAGGCATGAGAATTTCCAATATTTATTTTCATATTTTAAATTACAGAACAACATTATGCTCTGATCTTATTTACTGAAGAAAAAATTTATGTTATAAATCAGTTCATGCTTACATGATAAATAAGAATGTAAGGGTACTCAAGTGTTAATAGTACTTGCTTCTACAGAGGATAAAGGGATTGGTGAGCAGAGGGGAAGGTTCATTTTTCACCCTATTTTTTTATAAAGTATTTTTTATAAAATATTATTTTGATGCTAATAAAATGAGCATGGACTTACGTTTTACTTGACTAATTTGTGTTTGATGAAAGGCATAAGTAGTAAATTTTACAGGATCTGGAGCCATATTTCCTGTGCTCAAATTCAGATTACCATTAGCTGTATATAACCTTAGGTAATGTACTCTCTGCCAATTTATCCCCATATAAAAGGTCAAGAATAATGGCTTAGACCTCATAGGGTTATAATGAAAATTAAATGCTTTAGTACAAGTTGTTTACTGGAGCTATTCCCCCAAATAGAAATAATTTAAAAGACTGGCTGTTATCACAAGATGATGATGATGATGATGATGATGATTATAAATATAGCAATGGAGAATAATCTTGAAGGCACACAGCAAAAATATAATTCAACCAAATGCAATAACGTCACTGGTCAGAGACTTAAACCATGGAAACATTTTCATTTCAAAAGACAATTTTGACCTCTGAGAAACAAAGTGAATTCTAACATATAAACAAACAGATTAACATTCAAGCATTAGGAAAACTCATAGCAATTCTGAAGTATTTAAGTAAATAGAGTACCAGAAATTTTCCTTATTGTTAATAAAATCTGCCACAAATTCAGAAAGGTACACAAGTTAAGGTAAGCAGTGTGTTAACACTCAGTTCTATGTCAGTTCTTAATGTTTTATCATTATTCCTCATATCTGTGCCCAACTCTTAAAAACACAATTTAATATGTGTTTTCTCTTCTCTCATCCTATTCTTCTTCCTCTCTCTGCTCAAGTCTGGGTGTTTATATTTCCCATACCTATTTTAATAAATAATCTATTAGTTTCTGAGTATTTTAAACTACATTTCAGAAGAACCTCATGATGAGATTTTTCTTGATTCATTTCCTATGAAGAATTTAAGGTGATAGCAGAGGTAATAATGAGGGTCTTTACCAAATGGTATATTTTTAATGTCAAAAATTTATTATTCTCAGGCACTTCTTTGGTACCCTCATTTAGACTAAGACTATAAAAAGTTCAAAGGAATGGGAATGACAAACCAAATTTTTGCAACAATTCTTTGGAAACACCTTGTTTCCATAATGTGATTTCTGCTTCGAGAGGTGGGGGTGTCACTTTTTTCAGCAAAACCCCAAGAAGAAGACCTTTTGTGGATCATTTGGGGGAATGTTAGATGTTTCCTTTCACTCTGAAATCTCATTTGACTATGAACTGAGACATGTCTGAAGGATCTGAAGATAAGAGGCAGCAGGAAAGTGAAAGAGGCAGTGTGTAAAAATTAAACACAGGTCCACAGAAAACTGAGAAATACAGGGAAAACGCTTTTCCATGACCAGGACGTCACTAACTGTAAAGGGCCTGCACATGTACCCTGCTTACAGCCTCGCAAGTCATGCTGCCCTAATTTCATGGATATTGGGAGGAAACACAAGATTCCCGGGTCAGAGACAAAAGAGGACGTCTTAGTTTCAAAAACAGCAGTAGCTAGAGAACGAGCATTTACATCAGTTTCCAAGCCCCAATTCCCACAGGCTACGAAGAGGACTAAGCAAATCATAACCATGAGGGTGCATGACAGGACAGGGACCCTAACTTCAAAGATGACATGCCTTTATTTTTAATGGGCACATTCCTTGCTCCAGAAAGAGATAGTGCTTTTATTATACTCAATAGTAAACAAACTTACTTGCTCCAGAAGTAGGAACTGTTTTCCAAGAGTATTCTCTAGCTTAACATCCTTTAAGAAAGTCTAGACAAAGGGAGAGGAGGTCTTGGCTCAGACAAGATGCAAAAGCACAGAGGACCGAGACAGGTTTGACTCCCAACGGTTATGAACTACTGGTAGACAGCGCCACCCTGAAGCCATTAGCCGCCCCGCTGCAAGAAGGCCGCCTGGGAGCAGTGAGCAGGCCACCCTGGACCGCCAGGTGCTGAGGCGGGAAGCCATGAGTATAAGGCAAGGTGTCACCTGGTTCAGAGGAGCTGCTACCCAGGAAACCCAACAAAGAGTCAGAACTTCATTACCGGACTTTTAAGACACCATGAAAAAGATGGTATATTAATTGAGAATGATTTCATCGAGATGGAACGGAGGTCTTCAGTTGGAAGGGAATATAAAGAGGCAAAAGAGAAAGAAATCAAAACTGATGCAGGTCACAGAAAGGAGCATAGGGCTGCTCCAAGAAACTTTAAGAATTTATTTTGGTAAGCATTTCAATGTTCTTTTCTCAAACTACTGGATTCTTGTTCCTCTCGTGACAGAGTAATGGCAAATGGGGAACAATGCTGCCTTCATTTGAGGGAATTAATGATTATTTTAAACACTCTGAGGGAGGAGTACAATCTGCAGGGAACAAGGTAAATGCAACCGACATCACAAAGACATTTACTAGCTCCACCCGTTAAAAGACAAGGTCTTTAATAAAACCCACACAGTTTCAAAATGCACACAAGACCCACAAAGAAAGAATTTCAAAGCAAATTTTCATGATATTAGGCAAAATACAGATTCTCTTTATTATTGCTTTAGGTATTTTAATTGTGATTTTTTTTTTTTTTTTTTAGCTTTCTACCCCTTCCTCCTAAATATACAAATGCAACTTATTTTCATGAATGACAATAGATTTAAATCTAACATAACCTGTTTTGCTCTGACATTTATAAACTCACAGCTGTGGGAACAGATAAATCTGAGACAATGTTTATTTTCTAAGTGTGTGAAAGGAAATGAGTGATGCTGCTTAATAAACCTCACGCTGTATTATAAATTTAAAAATATGACAAAACTGTCCCTGAAAGGGGGAAAAAGGTGAAAGCATAATTTGCTAGGTCCATTATATTATCTAATTTTATTCTTTAATAGTGTCTCCTGCAACTTGATAGATAGTAGCTTAAATCAGGTAACACTGCATTACATTTTCCTCAATTCACATATCTGTAAAACGAGAAAAGGACTCCTAAGATGTGCATAACATTTAAAACTTCTATTAAAAATTCCGAATGAAATGACTGAGCTCTTATCATGCAGTCCAAGAAAGACCTGATTATCCTATGTATGTACCTTAAAAACTACAGCCATTCGATATTTCTAGTAATCAACTACAGATACTTTAAGGACTTTAAAAATCTCCTGAGGGTTCCATTAAACTGCCAACTACTTCCTTCTTTCTGCTTTCAGACTTTTACACCCATTCTCTATCTCTGCCAACTTTACTGCTTCCACCGCACACAGCTACTTGGAGAAATATAAATTGAAGCACATATTCATTAAAGAAACAGAGGAAACCATCGTCCCACAACAATAAAAACAAACAATTTTAAAAACATTTGCACCTGAAATATAAGTCCTCTCCAGGCTCACCTTAAGAGTATAGCTAGAACCCTTGCACTGAGGGATAGGTGTGAGGGCAATTTGATTTCCCAAGGGACATCTGGAAATGTCTAAAGAATTTTGATGATCATGTTTAGGTGGGGAGATTGGGCAGAATCCATGGAGGCTACAACACACCATATAATCCATAGACCCTCCCCCCACCCCCAAAGGAATGATCTCGCCTACGTCAGTGGCGCTAGGTGACATCTTATCCTGCTACCTTTTCTCCATGTCTTTCCTTTGAGCCAATTTTTGCTACCTGAAATAAAACTTTTCTACTATAACGCCAGTTACCTATAACTCTACTAATATATGGCAACTAGTCTAACTTATCATCTATTCTTATAGTCACAAATTCTCCTTATTCTCTCCGGCTTAATATATCTCTTAATACGTCTTAATGCATCTCCCTTCCCTACTTTCTAATCATAGGAATACCCTTTGTGTTCTGTGGCCACACCCATTTCTTACAAGAGTATTTCTTGAACAAGAAACAATAAAATCTCAGGGAATGTGAAGACATCTGTGGCTGTCCATTCCCTGAACCTAATTATGGCCTTGGCTCCCAAAGCTGCTGCTGAAAACTTCTCTACATTTTAGTAAACAATGGGGTAAAATGGACCTATGAGCAGTCAACCACCCAAGTATCAACCAAAGGATGCCTACAAAAATCTTTGAAATCATCTAGAATCCAACTGTGGGGCGTGCATGTCCAAGGACTGTGACCAGCATTTATTTTGGAAAGAAACACTATTAGCTACTTGGATTTCTCTGTACTTTTGTTTTTCAATCTGCATCTGTCTGGACATGTGCACTGGATTTGTACAGTTGCCATGTAGCTGAGAAGGTGAACTCTATGCTGCGAGGCCCAGATCCGAGTCAGGACTGGCAGCTTTGTTTCCTTAGCTGCTGGGAGCGCTCCAATCTTATACCAAGCTTGGCCCATTCCTCTCTGGGACTTGAAGATCAAGTCACCTTGGGTGCACCCTGGTGGAGCAGCGATTAGGTCAAAGGAGCCTCCAAGGTGCAAACCACACACCCCATGGGTTCGAGTCGTGGGTCCAAGGGGGGGAAACAACCAGTGTGAATTACTAAAGACGAAATGCTTCCTCCTCTCTCTTCCTGCTTACCTGTCTACTCACCTTCATACCTTCCTGAACCTTTCTTTTATTTAAAAAAAAAAAAAAGTCCTGGCCCTGCTCCTAAGCATCCTGCATACAGTGACTGATCAAGGATCTCAGGACCTGAGCCTGACCAAGACATCTCAGATGAGCAGCCTTAGTGTCCTGTTCCTCCAGGGGTGAGTGCAGGTCTGTTTCTGCTACAGAAGAAACCCATTTCTTCCTCTGAGGAGTCAGGGACAATTCCTCACACACTGTCTGCTTCTAAACTTTACTTCAGATTTTGGGAACCACCCTTCAGTCTCCTATTTGTTAAGATCACCCCATTCTTAAGACTATAAGGAGGGTATATTGTGCACACCACTAATACGCATTGGGTATCAAAATAGGTAGTGCTGATGACAGTGGAGATGAGATTTAGAGCTTCGTTGCCAAATAAAACATTTTCAACCCAAATGAGGGCTTTCTTTTCCTTCTACATGCTACAGACTTTAACAGAAGGCTCTATTTATTCCACTGCCTAAGAGTCTGTGCGCTGATGGTTATTTGCTTGTGGAGTACAAATATAGAAGGGTATAATTTTGGTGCAGAATTCTCTTTCTCCTTTCTTTCCTTTTTTTTTTTCTGATAGAGCCTGGATTGATGGATGACTATGCTGATTTATGGGTCCCGAGGTGTAAGACAGATCTCAGTTTGATTATCCTAGCTGTCTCAGGTGGAAAACTGAAATCACTAGGTATTCAATTAGTTTTTGAATCTTCACACACCAGGTGCAGGGCTCATGCCACAAAGGGGTTGCTTTTGAGTAAACACACACACACACACATACACACACAGTCAGAAAGAGGTTTAAAGAAGCCTGGCACTGCTGAGCCTTTTCATGATAGATGTCCTGAAATGGCCATGTTCAACATCAGAACTGGGCTGCTTTGACAGTAGGTGAGAGGATAAATCAAAGTATTTTGGCAGTGCAATAAACAAAAGGATATGAAAAAGGAAGACAAATTGGGCTTTCAAGAAGGTTTCAGAAGTACTCCCTGGATTTAGATAAAATAGCCTTGATAGTGTGATGGCCTCCAAATTAGGGATAGAAAGAGGCAGTTTTAAATAATGCAGGGCCTTCCTCCCCACACTGCCCCTGACTTACCATTTCTTACATTCACTACACTTTGGAAGTTAACAAGAAAAAGGAAGAAAGATGCAGAAAAACCCAAATACTTTATGTTTCAAATTTTTACCATCACAAAACATCTGAAGTGATGAGAATTGGGCCTGGAAGGAGGCCCAGAACTCACAGCTTCTGGTTCATTCCAAAGAGGTCAAGTAGAATTAAGTCTATTCAAAATCCACTCTACACAGGCCACATAGGTAGAAGCAGCTCTAGAAACATGAAGAGAAGGGATCTATCAGAAGGAGGAGTTCTCCCAGCCTAAATCCAATTTTACTTTGTGAAGAAATCCACACAGCAAGAGAAGCTCATCATCAGACATGAGTCCCTCTAGCTATAAGTGCTTTGCTGCCCTGACTCCTGCTGAAGAGACAGTGGGAGGGGGGCTGTGGGAAGCAGATCAGGGCCCTGTGCTAACCCTCTTATTCTTTCACCGCCTTCTGGGGAAACAGGTGAAACTTAGTGGAATCACCTGGTGACATTCACTCGTAAGTCTCCTTAAAGATAACTAAGCACCACTTTGCATGCCTGCCTGTTTGTCAAGGCCCTACGACCTTCATAGAGGGTTGACCCCTCTGTGGGTTTTGGAAGACAAAGCTGTGGAGTCTGTCACAGCCAAGCTCCGTCTCCTCTGTTTTTCTGTCTTGGTGCACATGCTGTGTTATCAGTCTTCTCATCTTCCTTCCTTCTCCAGTATCAAAGGAGAGTAATTCTACGTGAGACACTCTTCTCAAAAGTCATGAATCCCCCTTTCAGACGTCCCTAAGCCACATCCACACAGATTGTATTCTTACAAAAACATAACATGACCCACCTCACATGTTTTCCAAGAATAGTAGTTATCCCTCCCCTTTCATCACTGTAGCGTAAGAGAAAGATGCTTAAAAATATCACTTCTGGCTTATTTCTAACAGGTGAGTCTATATCAGTGATATAAAGGCATATCCATGTTTGCCAAGTCTTCTCTAGACCACAGCACCAAGAAATACACCTGTTGTGTGTGCGTATATATGTATTACTCGTGTAATTATTTTTTTCCATATTCTTGGACCCAAATCACCAAGTATATGTGACTTTTATTGATGGATGCGCCCCTCCCCCTTCTTAAAGCTTAAAGCTTAACATTTAAAAAATTCCTCTGGGGGGGCAAAATTCATTCTGTGAAAATGCCCACGTTCTCAATTTTTCCTTTCGGTTCTGTCAAATTTTCACCCTCACTCTTCCTGTGACATCCAATCCAGAGTGTTAGACAAAGAAGCTAAGACAATTTAGAGGCATGTTCTTGTAAACGTACACTAAATATTCATCTTCATAGCCACCTGTTTATATTTTAATTTAGTGTATAAATCCAAACCAAGCAGGCAGATATAATTATGTGAAAAAACTATAAGGAAAAAAGTGTCACTTTTGACCTCCACTTGCATTACTGAGATAATACTCTCTTCCCCCAACGCCCCCAAATTTTATCTCCATTCACTTTGATTTAGTATGAGATAAACCTGATAAGTCTCTTGATTTTGATTCCAGAACTTAAGAAGTTTCAGGTTCGGCAACCTGAAATTATTTCCAGACTCTGAGATGCCATTCTCTGTAAATGTTCCTGCACTTAAGTGAAATAAGGTTTTACAGAGAAAATAGTACAATGCCGCTGGCTTTTTTTTTAAAAAAATGTGTACCTCATTTTAAATGCACATTTTGCCAGACTTTTAAAGTCAAATTTATGAGTGAACACCTGAAGGGAATTACCCCATTCATTAGTATAAGCCAAAACTTAAATGATGACAAATAGTGTGACCCACTGAATTTGATAGAAACAGAATCCAAACTTTGAATCCAGTTAGGTCTTCAGCTAGAATTACCAATTTTCCCAAGATTGTTCCGACTTTAATGCTAAAATATCATATCCTTGGTCTATCTCAGTTCTGGGAAAAACTCATTCCTGGACTATCGGCCACCTTATTTCCCCAAGAGTTTACGAAACATTATCAAAAATTTATAGCAAAGGTTCTTAATCACCTTTCTTGAGAGCAACAGAAGAAAATACTCAAGATAGGGAAAACCGCTTGAGACCTGCTGTAATAAAATACGTTGTTATAGTCTGATTATTCACAAATGTTTATAGTGTCCCTATCACTGATTTTGTAACATGTATTTACAAGTGGATACTGTTTCAATCAGCAGCATATACGAATATATATATAAATTGAGAGAAAAGCCAGGAAGGAAAAAAAGGTTTGTTTTAATTCAAAAATTTAAGCAGTTATGGCTCTAAACAGTTTTGCAAACACAAAACAAATATGACATTTGGGGCAGCATTGAGACCAACAAGGATTTTAAAACAGAAACAGTCAACCTTTAGTTTGGAAAATGAGACCTCTGTAATATGCAGGCTAAATGAAACATTTTAATCCTAAATGAAATCTTAGAAATAGAATGCCTTAAACATTTCTGATTTTAATGCAACTCTGACCTACTAGCTAAGGTCTTTTCAGCATTTCCAGGAAGAAATTACCTCTTTAAAGAAAAAACTTCAGTAAAATATTTATGGTGCCAGGTGAAAGGGAGAAAAATCACCCCAAATATGCCTCCTTGTCATACTGACTACTGTACCCCCGCCTTTATCTGTGTTAGAAAGATGGGGGATAAAGTTTCAGGATCCCCTGTGGATGTCTGAAACCATGGATGTAATCTATTTTTAAATACTTATTTTTCTAATATATATTTTGTAACATAAATTTAATACATACCTATAGATAGTTTATTTATAAATCAGGCACACTAAGAGATGAACAAGAAGAACAGCATCCTGTAATAAAAGTTAACGTGAATCTGGTCTCTCGCAAAAGACTGCATAGTACTCACCCTTCTCTCATGATGGGATAACACAGCCCATGTGATGAGATGAATGGCATGAATGATGTAGCATTTTCTTTCTGTATCAGGTCGAGGACTTTCACCTTTTCAGTACAGGAAGCATTCACGCTTCTCTTCCGCATCCCCGAATCACCAGCATCACCTCTCTAGCTTTGGGGGGCCTTTAATACGTAAAACAAGCGTTACTTGAGCACCAACACTGACCGAGGTGCAGCCAAAGTTAGTCCGAGCGCTTAGCGGGCTATTAAGTAGCTAGTGGGCGGGCAGCCGAGCAGATGGTTCACGTCATGGGCGGGACCCAGCGGAGTGTCAGGAGATTTCATCCTGCTACTCAGCATGGTGTGCGATTTAAAAGTTTGAATTGCTCATTTCTGGAATTTTCCATCTTATATTTGCTGACCACAGGTAACTTGGGGTAACTGGACGGTAACTCTTGAACTCTTAACTGCAATCTGCCTTCAGCTAACACCGTTCTTCTGAAATGTTCTTAACTGGATCAAGGTGATTCCTTTGTTGCTAAATTTAAAGATCGGCCATGAATTCATTGTAGGAGGCAAAATTAGGCCAAATATCCATGTCCTAATCCCAGAACCAGAAGGTAGGTTACAGCAGGTGGCAAACGATGTGATACAGATGTGATGAAGTTAAAAATAGCACTTCCGGAGAGTCACTTCGATTACCAGGTGAGCCCAATCTCATCACAGGAATCCTTCCAACCTTCCTCTGCTGTGGTCAGAAACATCTAATTTTGACGAAGGAAGAAGAGATGACAAAGATGGAAAGGTCAAAAGGTGGCTTCTCCACCAAGAGACTCCAGAGAGGACCAGGGCCCTGCTGACTCCTTGATTGTCAACCCAGTGGGCTGGGATGGAATCTCTGATCCTCCGAACTCTTAACAACACAGATTTCTTTTATGGCTGCAAGTCTGTGGTCCTTTGTTACAAGAGCAATAGAAAACTAGTATACTAATCTTGTTTTTACAGATTTGATACAGTTTTACCTCTCCTTTCTTGAAATACTCTCTCATAAGCCTTTGTTTAGACCAGATGAGACTCAGGACTCTTGGCAGATAATTTTCCTTTGGCCTATTCAATGAGTGTTGATTTAACTACAGTGATTCCTCTCAAATAATAAATTTTCCATGTAACTCTTTGACTTGGTTATAACCTCTTTGACAGTGGTTCTCACCAGTGGGCATTTTTTCCCTCCAGAGGAGACGTGACCATGTCTGCAGACATTCTGGGTTGTCAATATTGGGAGGAAGGTGGTTACTACAGGCACCCAGAAAGAAAAGGGCTGTGATGCTGCTTAGCACCCTACAATGCAAAGAGTGGCTCTCCACAAAAATGAATTACCTTGTAGAGAATGTCAGTAGTGTGAGTGTTGAGAAACTGATCTGTACCCACCTATCATGATCATATAGTTAAATGACTTCAAAATTCCCCTTGTCACATAAATTTTATACCCAGGGCTCTGCACTGGCAAGTATCTATGTATATATATGCACACACATATATATACACATATATATAAAATTTCTCCACCTCGTCTATATCTAAAATGGAAATAATAATCACCTCCGTAAATGTGCATTTTCTTAAGTTTTTACTATTAAAGCAACAAAATCATTTCCCCCTAATTGGTACATTGAGCATTATTTGGGTGTCCATCAAGCTCAGTCATTTCCCAAAGCTCACTCCTTTCCCTTCCCTAAATCTCCATGTAAACTTGACATCTATATCCCCATCAGGGTTCTTTGTCCCTGTCTAGATTATGATGCTGCCACATTATAGGAACTTTACTAGTTCTGAAAATATAATGTAAAAATACTCGAAGAGTGTAGGCTATTACACCCATAATTTCACTTCACAAGGGTTTACCCCAGAGTCAGTAAGAGGTGAGAGAGATGGACTCTTAGTCCCTCCATAGGCTTTAGTTCCTGTGTGTACTTTCCAGCTGTAGGCTTTCTGTTGCCATAGGTACGAGTCTGGACAGTTTCTGAGGTGCGCAGTGTAACTCCCCAATGCAAGCTAACCAATGCTTTAACCAAGCACACAGCAGATACATTCAACTGGAAGAAAACTTCCCTCTGTTGTACATCTACCTAGACATGGTATATAGATCCCAAACTGATACCTGTCTAGTTAATTTTCAAGGCATTTCTGATAATCTGCAATGTTTTGGAACTTTCCCATTGAATTTAAAAGCAAACTCACTTAGGTATGAAGTCCATTGCATGGAAGCAGTCAGCCTTCCCTCAACTATTCCATATCAGTTCAAGTGAAAGCCGAAAGACGAAATGAGTTGTTATTACCCAGGGTAAAATTGTCAGAGGTTTCTCAGAACTGACAGGGCCAAATTCCAACTCATTTTTGTGAAATAAAATACTTTTGAGGGTCTTATACTTGTTTATCTCATCAGTCTTTTATCACTTCTCTTAAAGGCACAGAATACATATTAGTACTATCGACTTCAATATATCCTCAAAACATCTTAAGTCTAACAAGAGACTTAGGGTACATTGACAGATTCCTAGCATCAAAGTCTGAAGTTTACAAAAATAGCTAGTTTAGGGGTGTATTTGCTATTGTTAGAGAGAGTTTAGTGGAAAATTAAATTAAGAAGGAACCTTCCTTCTTAACTAGGACATAGAAGAGGACCACTGTCCTTTTAGGGCCAGCACCTTCTCTCTACACCTTATCGGAGGCCAGCAGCCACCGAACTGGCTAACTGTCTATGTCTGCATGGCTAAGACCTATTCTCTTCAGTGGGAGAAGACAGCAGAAGGAAGGAAGGCATGAGAGTAAAAGTTGGGGAGCTGAATGAAATGAGGTTCACATAGCTAGGGGTAGGTGCTTACCAGTTTCCATCCCACCAGGAATGGGGTTTGGATTGAAAGAGGTTGAAATATAGCGTCTCCTCTTATATGAGGCAACTGGGCAATGGAAAGAGACTTCTGAGAAGACTTTCACCAAAGAGGAAGAGACAGAATTAAAAGAACTTTCCTCACCTGAATCCCTTAGCCCAAGACTGAGAGCTGGAGGCAATCTAAGTGTCTGTCTACAGGAGTGGGTAAGAAGGTGTCATGTATATACACAGTGGAATGCAGATTGCCTATGAAAAAATGAAATTCTGTCATTTGCAACAATAAGGACAGACCAGGAGATATTATGACAAATGAAAAAAAGTCAGATGGAGAAAGGAAAACCACAGTAAGATTTCACTCATATGGAATATCTAGAAAACCAAAACAAGCAAATTAATGAAATCAAACAAAAATAGACTTTTAGTCTATGAAATAAGATTAGTAGTTGCCAGAAGGGACGGGGGGATTGGACAAATTGGGTAGAAGGGGTCAATTATAAGATGAAAGATAGAATTAAACCGTGATTAATTTAATGTACTATATAGATGCTCATTTATAATGATGCATACCTTAAGCCTATATGATGTTCTATAATGTTACTTCAAAAATTAAAAATAAACACAAACTTTACAAATGTGTTCAGGGAAATACGTGAATGCAGCCACCACAAGGAAATGGTGTTCTTTTAGGCTCAGTCCAGGGAAAAGATTTTATTTATTTCTAATGCATCCTTCTGGTTTTAATACCAGAAGAGGGAGAAGGAGAATTAGAATTAAAAAGAGTTGTCCATGCCCACATTCTTCTAGTCAAGGTCACGGTGAACAGAAGTGGGAAATATGTGATCAGAGATTTAAAGCCGACCTACAGATTAAAATAACCGGAAACTGTGTAATGGTTTATATGGGGAAAGATGATTCAATATGCATAAATAGATGTTATTTGAAAGAGAGATGGGAGAAAAATAACTTCAAATTTACTATCACTTCAAGCTCAGATTGTTCAGGTAGTTTAATTTACAATTATAATATTTAAAATATTGAGACAATTACTCTGGGATATAGTTTGGGTAAATGCTTGTAAGAATATTCACAGAAGCAATATTTGAGGTAGTTAAATTTTACTTGAATTTTTTTCATTGATTCTGTTATTAAAGAATACTATACAAAGATAATCCCAAAATGTCTTAATCCCATCATTCAGGAAACTGCTGCTGATCTCAAAATGTATACTGTAAGAAAATGCATAGAAAAGACTTTGACGTAAAAGGCAAATATTCTTCTTTTCCATTCCAGTAACTAGTGATCTCTGCATATTTCATCAAAGGTAACCCCATTAAATATTATATATGCATATATATGTATATATGTGTATGTGTATGTATGTATGTACATATACACACATATCCTTCTGATAAAGCATATGCACTGACAGGCATAATATTTACTTGTTTATTTTCACCAGAAGGATCAAATTCCATATCAAAATACAAAGATTTACTTCATTTTGTTTAACAACTTAGATGTATGATTATAATTTTAAACATTTCCCAGTTAGTGAACATTTAGTATCTCTAGTTTTATATTCTTATAAATGATGCTGCAAAGTATATCCTGTGACATATATATATATATATATATATATATATATATATACACACACACACATATATATATATGCTTCTTTTGAGAAGTATAAAAGAAATACTGTTTCCATGTATATATATTTCGAAATATATATATATATTTATATACACTCAATATCATTAATATCTTTAAATAGTTGCTAATCTGATGGATTTAAATATGTTATTTCAGAATAAAGAAAAACCAGCCCTTGGACATTAAGAACTGAGGTTATTAGTAGGAAATGGGGGGAAGGGAAGGGGCCATAGCAGTGGTCAGGTGAACAGTGGTGGTGGAAAAGCAATGTGACTTGTCATATATGTGAGGAATGGAGAAGCTGCATATATACATTTATATTATTTTGTGTCATATATATATATATATATCCACACATATATACATATATAATGCCTCGAAAAATATTAAAAGCAATTGTTATTTTGATTTAAATATGTGATTGAGTTTTTATTACACTTATTAACATTTCATTTCTTATTCTGTGAAATATATTTTACCCACATTTTTTGTAGAATTTTTCATCTTTTTCTTATTAACATGCATGAGATATTTGTAAATCAGGTAAAAAAAATTTTATCTGAAATGCTCATTGGGCTAATTTTTCAATTTATTCTGTAATGAATTTTTCTAGCTTATTTTGATCATTTAAAATTGTCAGTGTTGAAGAAGCCAAGTTACTAAGTCTATTTTCTTATAGATCCTTGATTTTCTAGATGGTGTAGAATAGACTACCTTATTCCAATAAATGAATTTGTCCTTATTTTCTTACAAGTTTATGAATTAAATTTTTACAATTAAAGCTGTCTTTTTTCTGGACTAAAGATGTATGTGTGTATGTCATTTTTCAGTCATATGTATAGCACAATCCTTGTATTTTCCCCCATTGATCTGAAATGCAATGTCATCATACACAGACTACCCATATTTCTTAAACCAGAAACAAGACATCAATCCCAGCCCCAATATTGTTTTTTAGTCCTCCTTTGTCACTGTTAGACCTCTTCTGAAGGAACCAGCCTATGTAACTTGACAAGGTGCAGAAATAAGAAATATAAAAATTATAAGAGGAGGAAAAATAATCACTCTCAGATAATTTGACTATGTTGTTAGCCCTTCCCTCACAAAATCAATGGAAAGACTATTGGTAAAGGATTCAGTAACTGAACTGGTAATAAAATCAGTAGTTTTTTCAATTGTCTCATTCTTTATAGTATTATATTTACTACTACAGTCATTTTTTTAATATTCAGAGCATGAAACTTAATTGGCCTTGAAAGACTGGTTTATAAAACGTGTGTGTCATTGAATTGAACTGAATTAATAAAAGGCTTTCCTTGTTATATGAATCAACACAATCCTGAAAATAGGTTGCATATCAAAATTTTTTTCAAGTAACTGGATTTTTGTCTTATTATTTCAAATGTGAAAATTAGTTTCCAGCCTATCCAAAGATCCGACCAATTTTACGCAAATATCATTCAACTACCATCAGCATTTCCATAACAACTTACAGAGAATTCTCCCATTGTGTAACACATTCAAGATACTAATTATCTAATTATTCAGCACTTAAGCATATTAAAGGGCATATATGGGTGATATATAAAATGCCTATTTAGAATGCAGTGCTAGAACATGACTTATAAATTATATTTTGCACTGATAAAGGAAGAGAAAGACAGACCTCGTGACATTTCACTTGAATTACTGCTAGGGAAGGCAGGAAGTCCCTAATCCTAGTCAGAGGGGTTAGACCCTGAGGAATGGAGATATTAGGGAGAGGAACTGGTACAGGATTTTTGTTTAAAGCCCTTTCTAAACTATTTTAAATCACATTAGGCCTGGAACATCAGTTAAGTAGTAAAATTGGTTAATTCCAAATGGTTCAGTTACATCACACACTGCAGGCAGTCACAACTTCATCCTCAGTCAGTTTCTCTACATTCTGACCAGTCTTCCAAGAACACCTTTAATTCTTTTTTCTTTTTGCGACATGTCCTACTCCAGGCTTAGGGCACTGTACAGTCCTCATTTCAGACCTTCTAACCATCTGGACTGTAATGATTTTTGTAAGTGAAAAGTAAAATGTTAAGAATACCTAATGAATAAACATAATGTTTAGCAAAATAAACTAACAGGGCAAATAAAATAGCTCCTCATCACTGAAAGATTAAATGAATGAGGTTTATGGATGAGAAAGAAAGATGGAGACTAACTAGTCACTGTTGCTATTTGTGGTGAGCAAGAGTTACTCAATGAAGGAATGAAAGGAACATTCCATACCCAAGACTTGTCTCAGTTTAAGGAACTCATGGACATCCTTCTCTTGGTATTTTTGACTTTAAAAATTAGATGGAGAATTCTTCTGAGACTGAAGGAAAGGGAAAAATGCTTAAAAAAGAATCTCAAAATGAACATGTTTAAATTCCCCTAGCTGATGAACTCATGGACATCCTTCCCTTGATATTTTTGACTTTAAAAATTAGATGGAGAATTCTTCTGAGACTGAAGGAAAGGGAAAAATGCTTAAAAAAGAATCTCAAAACGAACATGGTTAAATTTCCCTAGCTGATGATTATATAATATAGTTCCTAATACATAGTTAAAACTATGGTTGTACATTTTTCTAATTTTTCTTGAAATATATGAAAAAATTATACAGAATTTTTCAAATAAACATATAAGAAGATATGCAACCTTACATGTCATTTATGCATTGCAAATTAAAATAATACATCTGTTACGGTGAATATCCAAAACACCAAATAATGTGAGGATGTGGAGTCACAGGATTCTCATTCATTGTTGGCAGGAATGCATAATGAAACAGCCACCTTGGAAGATGATTGGGCAGTTTCTTACAAAACACAACATTTTCTTTCCATATGATCCAGCCACAAGCTCCTTATTTACCCAAAGGAGTTGAACATATGTTCATACCCAAACCTGCACTTGGATATGTATAGCTAATTTATTCCTGATTGCCAACCCTTGAAAGCAATCACCACGTCCTTCAGTAGGGGAAGGATAAACTGTGGTACATCCTGACAATGAATATTATTAAGCACTACAAAGAAATGAACCAGAAAGACATGAGAAGGCATGGAGGAAACTTAAATGCACACTGTGAAGTAAAAGAAGTCAACCTGAAAAAGGCAATCTAAAACATGATTCCAACTATATGAGATTCTGGAAAAGACAAAACTAGAGACAATAAAAGAAACTGCCAGGGGTTAGATGTTAGGTAGGGGTGAACAGGCAAAGCACAGAGCATTTTTACAGTAGAAAAACTATTCTGTATGAAAACATCATAATGGAAGCCTATGATACACTTATCCAAACCCATGGAAAGTACAAGAGTGAACCCTAATGAAAACCATGGACTTAGGGTGAAATCATGTAATGGAGGCTCAGCAGTTGTAACAGATGCCTGACTGGTGTAAGATGCTGATAATGAGGGAGTTTAATGAGGAAGAAAGAACAGGGGATATATGAGAACCCTTTACTCCCCACTCAATTTTGATGTGAACCTAAAACTACAGTTGATATAAAGTTTATTTTTAAGTACACAAGGTAATTGCACAACAGAAGGAATTTTCACACATTAAAAACATTAAGGAAACAATCTTGACATAAAAGCTTTGCCACACCCCAGATGAGGAAATAGAAACCATTCACAATAACTCCTGCCCAGCAGCTTTTCTGGTTAGTGTCCTCTTTCTCACAGTCAAGGGCAAGTCCTAGTCTAACTTAAGTGAGAGGCATTCTTCTGTCTGCTTTGTCTTGCACATATGCCACAGCAATCACTTTTGGCATGAAGAGATAAACAAATATAAAACAAGCTAATTATATGAAGATCTTGCTCGCCTCGAAGCATTTCTGAATAGAAATGCTGAATTGAGAGGGGAAAGGTCTGAAATCGTCTGAGAGGTAGGCAGTGGCTGGGTTAGGTAGCTCTTTACGAGTCAAGCAAAGATTTTGGAATACTGTTTACCTGCAGAAATTTCCTCTGTGAATTTTATTTTAAAGGGAACTTTTCCTCTGGCTAATTCTATTTTTCTCCACCTGGTGTGCAGGGCGTAGGTATTAGGAGATTTTTGCATATTATGTTGCTTAAGTTTTGTTTTGTTTTTTTCCCCCAAGCCTGCCAATGTATTCATCAGAGGAAAGGAATTAGAGGTGTTTAAGCTATGTGAAATCGTCTCTCATTTTTTCTTTTACTGTGTCTTTTCACAATATTTGCCTTAACATATTCGCTTGTATTATCATGGTTCCCTGAGTTTTATTGAGATATAATTAACTTGTGTCGTGACCTAAGTTGAAAGCATACAACATCATACTTTGACTTAAATGATAGTAAAATGTTTACCACAATAAGTTTAGCTAACATTCATCATCTCATGTTGGGGGATAATAGGGAAAAATGTTTTGTTTTGTTTTTTCCCCACTGTGATGAGAACTCTAAAGGACTACTCTCTCAACGATGTTTTATTTTTACAGGAAAAGTACAGGCAGGAATGAAGATGAGCAGAGGCAGGCAGCCAGGAAAAGTGATGAGAAAGAAACATTTATTTTATTTAGTTGTTCATCTTGGTTGTTCCTTCCAGACCTGGGATGTGAACCCAGGTCCTTGGATGTACGTGGACTACGCGGGCCAAAGGCTACAGATATAACTACTAAGCCATTAGGGTGCACCTAAGCGACTTCTAAATAAACCATAATCATTGTTAATGATAGTGATCGTATTTCACATTACATCCCTAATATTTAGTCCTCTTATAATTGGAAGTTTGTTCCTTTAAACATTTTCATCCAATTTTTCTTCCCACTTCTTCCTCTTCTATGCCTTGGGAAGCAAAAATTTGATTTCTTTTTCTATGAGTTTTTTTTAATTAATTTTTTTTGTTTCCATTTCCCATATAAAATGAAATAATACAGTATTTGTGTTTCTCTGTCTGACTTATTTCTTTTAGTTTAATGCTCTCACGGTCCATCCATATAGAGGAAAGTGGCAGAATTTCTTTCTTCTTTATGAGTGAATAATATCTATCTATCTATATATATGGATATACACACAAACATGCACATATACACACATACATACACATACATACATGTGTGTACATATATGTGCATATACACATATATATTACATCACGTCTTTATTCATCCATCAATGGACACTTAGGTTGTTTCCATTCCTTGGCATTCAATATAATGCTTCAATGAATACAAGAAGGAATTCAGAAATCTCTTCACCAATACAGTGTTTTGACTTCTAGAAGTAGAATTGCTGGATTGAATAGTATTTCTACTTTGAATTTTTTGAGAAAACTCTGTACTGTCTCCATAGTGGCTGCACCAAGTTACATTCCAAGGGTTCCCCTTGATATTCACCAACATTTGTTGTGCCCTTTGTTTTATTTCTTTTTTTGATAACAGCCATTCTCACAGACATGAAGTGATATCTCATTGTGGTTTGATTTGTATTTCCTTGATGATTAGTGAAAGTGAATACATTGTGATATACCTGTTGTTCATTCATATATCACCTTTGAAAAAAAGGTCTATTCATAATTTCAATGAATATATTCACACCTCAACAATACGTATATCACACATACCCAGCACCAGAGTTCTATTTTTTTTTCTAAGAGTTTTATGGTTTTTAGATCTTACATTTAATCTTTAATCTTTTTTAATTAATTTTTGTTATTAGGATAAGATAGGACTTTAGTTTCAATCTTTTACATATGAATATCTAAGTTTCCTAGAATCATTTACTGAAGAGACCACTCCAAAGTATTTTCTCCAAAGTATTCCTGGCTTCCTTGTCGAATGTCTGTTGATTGTATATATATTGGTTTATTTCTGATCTCCCAATTTCATTTCATTGGTCTAGGTGATTGCTTTTATGCCAGTGCCATTCATAATTTCATGAAAGCATTATAAAATAGCTTGAAATCAGAAAGTATTATGCCTCCCAGTTTAATCACTTTTTTCTGATTTTTACTTATTTGGTAGGTGTTAAGGGACAGAGGTTTTGTGCCTAAACATCGTATCACCCTCTTACTTCTGAATACCCCAACCATTTTTCTTAGTAAGATGCAAGGATTTGAACCAAAATCACTTAAATCATTATTATTTACCTTTGCTTTTTTCAAATGGCTAATTTCCAAAAAAACTATAACTGAAAGGATGCACCATAATGGAGTAAGGGTTTGGTCATCCACCTCCAGTGGGGTGCAATCCACATCCATCTCAAACATCCTGCGGTCAGGAGAAATAATTAAGATGACCAACTAAATAAAACAAATAAAGTGCTTCTTCCTCCTCTGTCTTCCTACCTGTGTGCCTATTAGCTTTCAGTCCTGCTGGTACTTTTCCTTAAAAAAAAAAAAAACCAAAACAATCTGAAAGCACTTTAGAAATAAAGACATATGTGTTACAGCTGATAAAAACAAAAAGGGATATTTTTCCTGCCAGTAAATGTAGAAGTATGCCAAAAGAGAAACTAGGGTTAAATAAGTTTTACCTGGGCACATTTCTGCTAACTGAGAAAAGGTTAGGAGAAGTGTTGTGAAGAAAAGAAAAAAGAATGCTGAGAGTTGGCATGAAAATGCATAAAGGAACTACAGGAGAGAAGCAGAAGCTGTGTCAAATTTCTTTTCATGTTTGTGTAAGTTTCCATAAATCCAAAGAGAGAAACAGGCAGAGACAGCTCACGTTTTTCATGAGAATGCCCAAATTCAGAGTTCTGTGCAGCTCTAGAACAGTGTGAAAGGTAGGAAAAGAGAGTGTGTGTGTGTGTACGTGTGTGTGTACGTGTGTGTGTGTGTGTGTGTGTGTGAGAGAGAGAGAGAGAGAGAGAGAGAGAGAGAGAGAGAGAGAGAGAGAGAGAGAGAGAGAGAGATGCATACAAACAAAACCATGTGAAGGATGCTTATAATGATATGATCGAGATCGAATGAATGTGGAGTTCGTCCCAGAAAGAATTCGAGGAAAGACACCTTATTCCAGCATCAGGCGGCAAGTTTATTGTAAAACAACGAGGCAAAAATGATGTATATAGCTCAGGGGTTACAGAAGCAAGAGAGAGAGCTGTTAAATTGGGGTCTCTTGTATACTGGGAGAAGGCCCTCTCTTTGGGTATATCCAGGGGTGGCAACTCTGGTGAGAGTCAGAGTTCTCATGAGAGTTCAAGGGAGGGGTAACTAGGGGGGTGTGTCTCTAGACACAGGTTGCTAGGGAGGGTCCTTGCGCTTAGAAGGCTGAGGCTTTGTCAGTTATTTTTCCACTCACACATCTGCAAACTGCCCTAGAGATTTTAAGTTATGCTGTTCCTGTATCGATAGGACACAAAATGAATTGATTATGCCCACTACTTTCTTAAGTTCACAGTACTAATGAGCTACAGGAAAAAGGTAACTAGTTGGATAGTATGATTAATTTATTTTGTAGTAGCAGATATAAAACATGGTGCCTTCATCTTACAAGAAATCCCAAATACACCCTCGACCACACCTCCCTTTCTCTTCCCCAATACCCAAGCTTTGCCTTGTCTCTGATCATCTTTCCAAACCCCAACTGGCCTCTAGAGAGAGAGAGGTCAGAGATGACTAAGGCCAAGTTATGTCACCACATCTGCATGAAAACAAACGGAGGATTAGAATTGCTGGTAACTGAGATGGGTTAATCAAGACTAGATTTATCCTCTCACCAGACACAATGAAAAAATCAGGTAACATTACTATCCAATGGTTTTCAGATATTAGATGTTAGAGAGCACTGAAAAAAAAAGTGAGCATGACAGTGGAGCCCTGTTTACTGTCTGGAGTGGTTTCTAGCCCTCAAAACAGGAAGAAGAAACTCAAGAAGGGCACTTTTGTCCTCCTACAGTGAGTAGCCTGAGTTAGAAGTGCAAGGAGGCCCTCACAGAGAAGGTGCCTGAGAACCATAGAAGCGCTCTCCCAGGTCTTCAGCAGAGAGCTGGTCCACGGGACTAGTCATCAGCTTAGCAGGCTGTAAACACATTCTCTTCAGATTCCCTGCCTCTCCTCAGAGATACAGGGCCAAATTATTTCATCTGTCTTTAGATAATCAAGTCCCTCTTTTTATTTCTTAGTGAGTTGGCATTTTTATGAATGTTTTCGTGTACTCATAGTTCATATTTTCACCGGGCTATTTTTCAGAAGATACCACCTACATCCGGGTAACCAACAGTCTCTGCAAATGTGAAAATTAGACGTCATTTTTTTCATCCCTGATGTACAGGAACAGAATAGACACAGACTAGACCGACAGATGTAGCCACATATTTTTCCCTTGTAGTAAAACTGTGTGTCCTTAAATACAACAATAAAATTAACATATGCACATCATCATTGTATTACTATACATATATTTAAAAGCATTTGCTCAGTATGTTCACTATTTAGTATCTCTTCTAAATAAAGAGAAAAGGCAGAAGGTTTTTTTTTTTTTCATTATAAGAACAATTATATTGGATAATCTTGGAAAGAAAAAAAGGGAGAGTAGAAAGAACAATAAACTGAGATGGGTAAAGATCACTTCTAGTAACCATTTTGCCAATTTATATCATCTGGGTAAGTCATAATTTCTCATTTCAGTGTTCTCATTTGCAAAAATAAGAAGCTTAGACTAATCTCCAAGTCTCTACAGTTTTATAATCCCAAGAGTCTTACACTATCTGAAACAATATTGCAAGAACAAATCTAGTTAATTGATATGGTTTCAGAGTTTTCCATTTTTAAAGACTTTCATATTTTTTGTCATTTTAAAAATTGTTTTCTCATTCTTATTTTGGTCTTTTAGATAGATTATTCATGTTACTAATACAAAGCATTAATGAAAAAATCAAAGTGTACCACGACTCCAAACTCATACTCCAAGATCATGCTGTCTTTTTCACAACATCTGAACTGTCAAATTTTCTGGAAACCACATCAATCAAGTGGTAAACACAGGAAGGAAGAGTGTTATTATGATGAGACAGTCATGCTTCCCCCAGGAGGTAATCTCAGAAAAAATTCACTCTTGAAGAATTCTAAGTTCAAAGCAATCTGGATAATTTTCTGATAAACATTCACTATATTTCACGTTTTAATCATGATGCAGTTTTTATGTTTCAGCAATTATTCAGACAATTTCTAATGACAGAATCATATAGGCCTGCACAATGTATCAATAAATAAAAGGTTGTACCTGTTCACTCCTTGGCACCCCCAAATCAGGAAAATCTTCAGATTTGCTCTGCCAGTGAAAAAAATATATGCATACATGAAAATTTGCTTCATAAACTCTTTCATCCTATTCAACCCAAGAAGGTTCAAGTAGGGAAGTTTAAAGCACCCCTTATCTAGAACAGTCCATTCCCCAAGGAAGCCTATATGAGTAACAGTCCAGTCTCTTAGAACCTATCTCCTCACTTCTGGTTCATTCTTTGTGAACACCTTGCATCTGAGTCAAATTTAGAAAGCCAAGAGAGTCTCACTTAGAGCAGAAATGATTCTAATGTACAAATCCATCGACTATGAGGGGATATTTTTAGGAAGATTTTTTTTTTTTTTGCTTTGTTTTAATGTTTGTCTTCCTTAAAGAGATTCCAACTATAGTCTCAATTGCTAGTCATTTTAATCATTCACTAGTTAGCTATTTCATCCTGGAAATTCCTTTCCATTTGCAATTTCTTCCTCAGATGTCAATTTAAGAAGGTGGACCTAGAAGAAGAACCTGAGCCAATTCTTGCCTGCAGGCTTGAGCTCTTCATTCATTCATATCTGGAGGGCAAACCTCCATTCAGGATAAAGATAGTGATCTTGAATGAGACATTAACACCTTTTATATTCTCCCACTAGGTTAACAGTTCTTGTATTTAGGCCTGAGGTTGGCAGAGCCCCTGCTAATTTCTAGACATAAAGGGTGGTATCTACATTCTGATAGTCAATGTTGAAGAAAGCAATACTATACAAAGTAATTAAGCACTTAGCTTAACTTATCAACCTAGCCAATAGTGTTGCTTAAAAGTGGAAACAGTATCACAGTGGGTAAGAACGTGAATTTTGAGATATGGCATGTATGATTTCAAATAAAGACTGTCACATTCTGGCTTTCTGAATTTGAGCAAGATGCAAAATATCTGTAAGCCTTCGTTCCTCATTTATAAAATATGTTTAGCAATTTTATCTACTTCATTGGACATATGAAGAATAAATGAGATAAAGGATAAATACATATAATATTGAGCATAATATTTAATGTAAGTTCCAAGTAAAGGATAATATTATCATCATCATCATCATCATCATCATTATTGATGCAAGGGAGGGTGAGCTGAGACACACTAATGAAATGCTGGGTCCATCTAGAAAGAATTCATGGAGAGAGTTGTATGGTCAGGAGCACACAGCAAGATTAGTAAAAGCAGAAACAGCGAGTTGAAGCTCCCTGCAGGCGGGGAGAGTTACATCAAGGGAGTGCACAAATGTGTGTATGACCTGTGCTGCCTGCCTCTCACACTCACAGGCAAGATGGGTTCCTGAATATATATGAGGGGTGGTGGGTGAGTCTTCCTTCATGGGTATGTCCAGGTTACCTGGAGTAAAAATGGTGTGAATATCTATGTGTGTGTCCTAGATGTTGTCCCCACATCAATTATCCTTATAGGTACATTGTAGAGTTCTTGAGTCAAAGATTATGTTCCTAATAGTAACTAGGACACAGAGACACGTAGTACGTGCTATATATATTACTACCATATTTAATTGAGTTGAACTATATTCTAATCACTATTTTTAATCATTGTTATGGAAATTTCATCCCATATTCCAAATAACAAACTTAAAAATGGACCTTTGTCATCCACTATATGAACAAGCTGTAGACTATATTATTTTCATGTTTTCTTAAGTTTTGATAAACTTTCCATATTAAAAAGAAATGCAGATATCCATAAATGTATATGCCTCTTCAATCAACACAGGCTTTTTTATCAGGTGAATGAGTGCCACAGAGAATACAAATTAGATGCTCCATTTTAGGAGGCTACAATAGCATTAAAAAGCAAGAAATTAAAAATAGATAAAAGAAATACTTCTCTGCATAAAACCAAGTTAGCCCACAGAACTAGTTCCCAAAGGAAATTATCGAAGCAAATAGTTTAGTACAATTCCAAAAAGGATTAGGCATAATGAAGCAAATTTTTGAAAACAGCTTGCAAATTCATGCCTACAGATTTTCAAGGGAAAATGAGATTTGCTCATGGAAGGGTGCACTTTGGCATACAAAGGAGCCAGAAGTGAAAAATTATGGGTCCACCTCAAAAACTAAGTTGATTTTTCTTTTATAAATTGGCTTTAATAGTTAGCTATTCTAAACTGATTGCTGAAAATAGACTGAGGTATTTAGAGACAGAAAAATAATATTGTCACTCATTTTTAACCAAAGCACCAGAAATTTCAAATAACCAGAATGAATTATAATCTATTTGTGAAAGAAAGATATTTTAAAAGGGTAAGCAAATAAATACTTAAGTATGAATTGTACACAAAGGGACATTCATGACAGCACTTAGTCAGGCCAGAGTCCAGTATCTCCTGCAGAATAGGCTCCATAGTTAAACATGCAGACCATAGTAGGAATAATGACATCTGGGGTACGTACTACGTGAAGAGTATTATAAATTTTACATAAATGATTTAATTAATTTCTTCAACATTAAGAGGCATCTGTTAGTCCTTGTTTTATTTTTATATGCAGATAAGGAAGCTGAAATTTTAAGTCCCATTGACTAATCTCACACAGCTAAGTAGACATAAAGTCAGAATAAACGTGATGTGAGCTCGGAGTATTCAGTGTATGATTCTGAGAAGTCATAAAAAAGATGATCATTTGGTATTGTTAATTGATTAATTACTTCCTTTTACATGATTTTTGAGAGAGTATGAATCCTAGTATGGATTACGAATTGACTGATGTCCAAGTTTTCTGAGTATATGTGAGTTTACTATAAGAATCACAAAGACAGAGTAATATTTTTGTACCTAAGTATAAGAAATAAAAGGTTTTTCTGAAGTAAGCTCTGTCACATGAACACACCGTCCATTTTCTTGTATTATTCATGTTCCCTAGCACTGAAAGAATAGTAAGGTCAAGAAATGATCTATAGAGTGAATTTGGTGATTTTAGGTCCTGGTGATCCATTTTGTTGTTATTGCTGCTAAAAGTTCAGAATAGTAATAAAAAACACTATTTGCCAAAGTTACCTTTTATCTCACATCATTGTGAAGATTTAACCTACACAAGGGAATCAAGTGAAAAATTATCTTAACCACTACACTATAACCATCTGCCTTCATTAGTCAAATGACATGTTGCAGGTGTTTCATCCATGGTCTCAGATGTTCTGAATAACTTTTAATACATATTTTAATATTTTCATTTTTAATATGAAAATATTTCAACTTGAGTAATTTACCTAAATATATCCAGCTGGCGGTGTCTGGGTGGAAAATCAAACCAGTTTTATTAGACTTAAAAAGCAAATATCTAACATTATCTCAAATTGTTTCTTATATATCATTTATAGTTGAATTTTTTTTTTTAAGAAAGGAAAGAAGAGAGATGAGGAAGAAACATTTTAAGGAAGTAAGGAAGAGGAGGAAGGAGCACTTTTATTTGTTTATTCAATTTGTTTGTTCATTCCAGACCCAGGGTCTCAAACCAGGGTCCCTGGGCTTTATATAATCCAAGCCCTAGAGATCATCTTCGTGCCTGAGTCACCAGAGAGCACTTACGATTACTTGCTTTTTTTTTCAAGTAAACAAAAGTAACCACATTCAGTTACACACAAGAACAAACAGGAACATAGTAACAGCAAGATGTAAGTTTTATTAAAGCCAAACCATTGTTATCTCTGTCATCATTATGCTTAATGAAGTATTAATTAAACCTTGACATCAACCTTAAATATTAATAAAATACTAAACATAATTTATACATTGCTTCAAAATTGAAAGGTAATCTACATACAGCTTTCCTGTAACTCCAGCCACAGTTACAAGGAAGGTAAGGAATGCCATGATCTTAGGAGGAAGAATAAGAATAACTTAACATACAAATGATCACGGCAAGTTAGTTCAGGAGCAGAGTCCAAGCAAAAACTTGGGAGTTCTGACTCAAAGTCAATGATTTAAATAACCCTTGTTAAGATTCTTTTCTAAATTAGCTTAATAGAACTAGAGGCAATATCAGTGAACTATGAAAGTGGTATTTCAAGCCAAGACACCTTGGTTCTAGCCTCAGCAAATCTATTTTCTCACTGTACAGACATGTGAAAATCACTTTGTCTCTCTGAGATTGCTCCTTCATCTTTAAGTTAGAATTTAATAACAACAATGAAAGAAAACTATTTTTAGTATTCACTGAAAATATTCCAAATAGTTTTTGGCAATACATCAATATTTCATCGATAGCTTCTCTAATAGCAAATTTAAGACAAACTTATTTTTTATAGAAAGTAAACAAACATTTTCCAAAATTAAGACTAATATTAGATGCAGATATCCCAAAAATTAGCCTTTGAATGCCTCATTTTTCCTGACATCTTACAATAGTTTCATGATTTTATTTGTTTTCAATCTCTCCTCTGGCTTCCATTAATGCTTGTTAATAGAGAAATAATTTCCTTTCTAGTTGGTACCATTAGAAATAAAATATTTTGTGTCAAAGCCAGTGTTTTTTATGCTTTTGATTTGACCAAGAGTCAGGCTTCTGTTTGGACTTGGAATACAACCTAACTATTTTTCAGATGATGTTTATACCACAACTTCTATGGCTCCATATTTACTCTCTTTTGCTGACAAGAGTGGAAAATAGGTTTTAGTCATAGAGTTTTATAGATATGGCATCACAGTTACATGGAAAGTAGATTTATATAGTAACTAAGGCTTATTTAGTTTCTGCCTTCTGACACACCATCCAATAGGAAAGGGCCTAAAGCCACACATTATCCTGACTTTCCTTCTTGTATTTTCACTCACCTTTGTCCCAGATCCACCAGTTCATCATGGCGTGCCCACAAAGCCCCGTCTGATAGGTCACATTTCTATGGAGAAGGCTTCAATGAACTATCTTCCATTAGAAGAAAATCCACTCAACTTCTTCAGCACAACAAATAATGTTCCTTGTGACCTGGCCCTAAAGAACCTACTTCTCCCACCATTATCAGATTTCCAACTTATTTCACTACCCAGTTTGAATGTTGTTGACTAGAGCTTGCCCGGGATTTACTCTTCTTTCCTTACATGCCTCTGTGTAAGCCCCTCTTTGCGTCTATATTAAAATTTTCTGGAATCTCCCGGAGTGTAAGTATCAATTCCTTCAAAGAGAGCCCAGTAACAGGAATGTCACACTCAAAATTCCAGCCACACTTCACGTGTAATATTTATTGCATTTCCCTTTGGACTGTAGCTTTAGATTATAAATTCCTTGAAAGGTGAATGTTGCTTTATCTATACCTGCACCTGCCTCCATGCCAAATATTGTATCTCACTCAGGATAATTACTTAATAACTGTCAAATCATGATCAAACTATGCAGGCTATCCAAAAGAAAAATTGCTAGACCAGGAGCAAGCACTAGTTTCCAACACAAAAAAGGAAGAAAAGCTAAGAAACAGCTTATATTCTTTATGGTCCTTGAATTTATTCAGGCACTTGAACACAAAAGCTTTTTCCAATAGCAATACCATCTATCCCAGGGCCAGAGGTGCCTCTGTGAACTGCAGAGGAGTTTGATTTTTCTTAACCTACTCTTGCAATCTTCCCACATAAGTTGCATTTATGATCAACAGCGTTCTTGTCAGCAAAGACTATCGATGCATAGACTTCAGGAGGTTGAAGTGGAATCTCATGCATCCTTGAAATATTTTGAATTCTTCATCTCACTTAAAGAAAATTGACCAGAAGAGATATCATTTACACGTTTGAGGGTAGTGAGAACTTGCTACTGCAGCAAATAATAAGCAAAAGCACCAAATCTTGAACAACTCCCCCCCGCCCCACCCTCTGGCCATTATGGCTCTTTGAAGAAAATCTGGGACTTCTAGTTGACAGAGTATGATTTGCCTTTATATAATTTTTCTTTGTTTTTCAAACATCTATAGGGTTGTTTAAATTTGTCGAATTTCTTACAAAGTGTTCAGCACTCCCTGTCATTAAAAGATCAGTTAGTGGGGAAATGGCATTGTGCCCCCAAAAGCACCAGATTACCTACCAGAAAACTCATCAATGTGTGTCTTCTGTCATTTAACCAATCTGAACTTATAAAGACTGTAAAACAAGGGACTTCCCTTAGATTATTTTGAATTTACTTACATCAAAACAAAATCAAGTCTCCGATGATCATTTCTGTATTTCTATCCATTATCCTATCAATATAGCTCCATTAGGAATAAAAATTTAAATAAGCGCTTCCACCATATTTGCAATCCTGACAATAGACTATGAGGTAAATTACTCATCATTCCATTTTATAGATTAGGAAACTGAGTCACAGTCTAATTTATTCAGATTTCCATAGAGCATAGTTAGAATACATAGTTGGGCTCTGGTGTGAAAAATGCTCCATAGCTTCACTATTCAGTGTCTAGTCCACATCCAGCAGCATCCGTGTCTCCTTGAAGCTTGTTAGAATTAAAGATGTTGTATCATCCTGGTAGATCCACACCCCAGCTAATCATAAGTATATTCAAGTTGGAAATGCTCTAGTTTACAGCTCCCGTGTTCTTCCCTCTATGCTATACTATCTTATTACCACATAATGTACAAAGAATGTGCCCCGGAGATAATGTTCAGAGTTTTACAGTAACTCTGAAATTATGTGTTCTTTCAAATTCAAAATAACTGTCTTGTACTATATTAATGAAGACAAATCATGATGAAAGTCATTTTCAGTCATCAATGGAAAGTGGTATTTTTCAGTTTTGTTTCGATTTAGAGATATCTTTAGTAATTCAATTTAAAAATCACAATTCCAATGAATGTTCTCCATTTATTGTAATAAAGCATCATAATATTTTCTGCGTGAATCAGTTCAAAGGCGGCTTTTTTTGTTTTTCATAACAGAAAGCATTCTTAACCAGGAATAAGGAAAAAAAATATTTACTTGAATTAAAACATTACTTGGCTCCTTTCAATGAAATACTGAAAATAAAATTTACAGATAAATCTATTCAAAAACTATAAAAACAATATTTAGTGTATAATTTCCCTTCATAAATACCCATAGCTTTGGAAAAATTTGATGGGTTATTTCATTAGAGGGGATTATAACTTGATCCTGTGAATGTATTTCTTCAAGCTCATCAATTTCTTGAGTAGTAAGTTCAAACAAACCTACAAGTACTAGGTCAGAAATATCTCCATATAATAAGCAGATTTATATGCTATATTTATCTAAGTTTCTTCAAACTTAAAATCAATAGGTTTTTCAGTAATTTTAAAAAGATCATATCAGTCAATGATCTGTCTCTAAAATAGCTGCTAGGGAAACCATTAAATTGTGTTCAATTACAATACAACACTTTAACTTCTAAATGTATTTTGTGAAAGTTATTCTCTAATTAGATATAATATTGAAATACTCATTCTAAATTCATCTCTGTCAAATATTCTAAATGAATATGAATAAAATTATTCATAACTTTAATAAATCTGTTTATATCTGTTTGCATATTATTATCACTATGCAAAATATTTATAGGTATGTAATTTTTCATTGTCTCAAAAATAGTTAGGCTGCTCAATATTTTCCAAAGGAAAATGCCTAATGAACAAATTTGAACAAGCCTAGCATTTAACTGAAAGTTGCTAATATCCTTGAATTAAATACTTTCACAAATATAAAGACATGGAACTTTATTTGGGGTGAGAAAGTCATCCAGGATACATTAATCTATTTAAATGTTCAGCATTTACAGTCCAAATGATACCCTTCAAATTCTTTTGTGTATTTTATTTATTTTATGTATTATAGCATAGAGACTGTGCAAATAGATGAGAAGAACAAAAGTATAAATACTTAATAAAACAATCAAAAGATAAGAAAGAGTATTCTGTTGAGCTTTAGAAAGAAAGTGAGTTTCAACTTTATTATTTGTTTACAGGACTTCTTGACGGAATGAATGGATCATTCACTGTCTCATGAAAGGAAAGGAATGTTGTCTTTACTGCTAGACACTCACTTGTGAGATCTTCCCCTCAATTTCTTACCTAACTTCTTTCTAAGTCTCTTTATCTAAAGAACAATATTGACAAAACTTAAGTCCATCCTCTGAAGCATCTATAGGTTTTTAAATGATCCCAGGCTATTGAAATGAATGATCACTAATATAGATAAGCAACTTAAGTATTAAAAAAAAAAAATTAAATGGGCTAAGGATAGGAAGAGGCAATATGCATTCACATATACACACACACATTCACACATACAGAACTCCAAATAACCAACGCAGCTAATTATTTAAGAAATAAAAAATTTTTGGGATATCAAATTTTACCTTTCAGTTTAGAGAAAGATAACCAGAAAGTTTAATAGAGGAAATCTTGTAAGTATGAGTGGAAAGGAGACTCATACCTTTTTTGGGGGGGGAGTATAAATTGTTACTATCATATTGGAAGATTTGATAGTATCTAATAAAAACTTAAATGCACATATTCTTTAAGCCAGCAATTTCACTTCCAAAAAGCCGTTCTATAAAGACTTATACATGTGTTTAATGTTAGATGTAAAAATCACTGGTGCTTCTAAGTTATATTTTTTAAAGTGAATTACTGAGATAAATACATGCATAAGATATATGAAAAACTAATATATTTCATTAAATAAAAAATCAAATAGAATGAGTCTCTTGCTACTTGCTACAAATGTATTTGACTCTGTCCATCTACTTGTCAATGTTTATTAAAACTCTTGAAATGAATGCATAAAAACTAAAAGTGCTTGCATCTGGATAGCAGGCCTGCTGGGGCCAGAGGAGAACTAGAACTTTGTTTCTGAGATTTGTGTTGCTTAACAAAATAACAGCAAGTTTCAGCAATCTCAAAGGCTTGTTTTCTTTTTGTTTTAAAGATGAATGTAGGCAGGGAGAGAAGGAAGAAACATTTTTATGTATTTATTTGTTCATTTTGGTTGTTTTCTGGACCCAGGTCCCAACTCCAGTCCTTGGGCTTGATGTGGTCTACACCCCAGTCCCCAGCTCAACACCGGAGGCACCAGGGTGCAGCAGAAAAAGGCTGCTTTTATAGCCACCTGTGCATTATCTCTGCCACAGATGCAGTGTTTGGGCTGCATGCTAATGTCCAGCTGCTTTTTAAAGAAGTGACAATCCCAAGTCACACCTTATAGTAGTTACGTCAGAATGTTTGGGGTGGAGCCCAAATATCTGAATTTTCAAAAACTTTCCTTTGTGATTTTAATGTAGAACTCATTAAAAAACTACAGCATAAGATGTAAGCTTCAGAAGGGCAAGCATTTTTGTCTGATTTTAATTCACTGACATAAATTCCTCTAGCACTGCTTCCACTGTGCTGTGTCGCCACAGGGCAAAGACGAGAGGGAAGAGAGGAAATCAGCTCTCTTGTGTTTCTTCATAAAAGGTCACAAATCTTGTTGGGGAGGCCTTCACCTAAAAGTCCCATCTCTTAATAGAATCACATGGGAAGTTTAGGATTTCAAATTCTGAATTTAGGAGGGAGACAAACATTTAGTCCAAAACAGCTATCAGTTCTAAGTATACAGAATAACCCTCCAGACTTTCGCCTTATACTTTTCTTGTTTCCAATCATTATCTTAATTTCTTCTCCCATCTCCTGGTTTGCTATGCTTTTCCTGGGCACCTATGCTATATTAAATTCATTTTGGAATAAAGTAAACAACTATGTCTTGTGGCTACGTGTCCTCGCATACTGAAAATCCTTTCCATGCAGTGGACTCATCTCCCCGACTCAGGCATCCTGACTGATGAGCTTCTCAGGGTCATGAACTTTCCAAATGCGTCATATATAAATTTATCAATTTTCAAGAAAAAAACGTCAGAAATCCCCCAATTGCATCATCTCATATTTTCCTTTTCCCATTCTGTTCCAACAGAAAATAATCCAGTTTCGGGTGAATTCAGTTATTAACTAAAGCCAATCATTGTAAGATATTTCCTTTCTTCCCTCTACCTAGGGTAACCTTACCATTCCAGGGCCTTACGTCATGAGGTCAAATGTGATGGTGAGGATCTGAAGGAGGGAAGGGGGAATACATTCTTCTATGCTGTTTCTAAAGAGTTATTGATATAACTAAATGAAAGGATACAGTACATACAAACAGTAATGCATCGCTTAATGTTATTTTTGTCACTGTCAAAACACATATATGACTGTGGTGCCAATAAGTCCAAAGCGTGCAGGAGGCTATGACATCTAGGTCTGTGTAATGACCTCTGTGGGATTCACACAACTATGAAATCACTTAATGATGTATTCTCAGCACATATCCCTGTCAGTAAGCAACACATGACTATAGAGATGTTACATAAAGAGAAACTTCTTATCTTTTTTAAACTTCAGGTATTATTCGTTTGTATTTAGTGAAACTTTTATTTTAAAGTTTCCTTCTCCTATGCTTGATCCTACCCATACACACATGGCTCCGTCATTACTTTCTACTTTGGGGGGAGCACCTTGGAAGTAGTTTTCTTGAGTACTCAGCCACTATTCGCAGCGATGCAACATTCCTTCTGGCTCTGACTTGTTCCTCCTGAAAGGAGGGTCTTCTCTGAGTAGGACCTACTAGGAGCCTCTCTTCCATCGGAGCAGGACTGGTTGTTGGGAATGGAGACTCATTTGGAGGTGTCATCCTGGGGGAGCAAGTTTGTTCTGTCTTTTACTTATCTCATGGATCACAGTGAAGACATCTCTCTGGTTACTGACCCTCCCCTTGGAGGGAATTGCATCGTTCTGACAAGGCAGGCTCATTCCAGGATGAATCAATTCAAACTACATAACCCAATCCATCTTTGCCACTCATGATTTTGATCCATTTAGATCCCAGATCCTAATTGGACTCCTCAATCTGACCAAGAAATATGACCTATTATCTCTCAAATATCCTACTTGAGTATGTTTATTTTTACTGTTGCTATTACCAATGCAATAGCCTCATAATTCAGACAGTATTATTACTCGCTAAAAAAATTAGAACGAAAAACAGTTTATCTAAGAAACACTTGAAAACATTACTTTTCCTGCTAAAAATGCTAAAGGATATTTCCTGTGAGAAGATGAAGTACATTTTCTATTCTCTGATGTGACAAAGTCCTAAGATAAGTCAGGTTGTTCCTGTCCAAATTCCTATAAGAAGGATTTATAGCCTGACTTGTTTATACCGAGAACAGATTTCAGATAAACTCCCAGGCAGAGACAAAGTGAAGAACGAAAGAAAATAACGATTGGGAAAACAGATGCCAGAGACTCCCAGAGAGAAATGTATGGGTGAGGGCTGTGTTTGTAGGGTAATAAGGCTCAGGGATGAGTTGAGGACACACAGGAAAAAATTATACTATCCAGAGACCAGGATGGGGTAGCGTGGGCCACACCACTGGGAGGAGGGAGAATAAATTAGAAGCAACACACTATAAGAAAATAGCATTGGGATGCATAATGCTGGGAAAATAGGATAGGGATCCAGAGACTTGAAACTTAGACTCACCCTGACTTCCAAGCTCCGTGTATGTGCAAGTCACTATTTCTTATCTTTATTATTTTTAATGTATTTTTTTAAAGGAAAGAAGGAAATAGGCAGGCAGGAAGAGAGAAGAGGAGGAATATTTTTACTTACTTTATTTAGATATTCATCCTACAGCTCCATTCCTCATCCTGTGTTGTGAACCGATGCCCTTGGAATGTATGTGGACTATGCCCGCTGGAGGTGATGGATTTATCCACTAGGCCACCAGGGGGTGCATATTTCTTCTTTTTTTTTTTTTTTTTTTTGAAACATAAAAGAGGTGGACTTGACTACATCTCACGTTTTTTCAGCTCTGGCATTCAACAATTCTTTAAGTCGATTGGAATTGTAAAATCTAAGTTGTCACCTTTGATAATAAAATGAAGGAGAGACTTTAGATCCAAATAATCTACTGGGATACAATAAAGTCAGAGCTAAAAGTATACACACAAAAATGCATTAAACTACAAAGTGATACATACCTGCTTCCTTTCTGGACATGGGATTCCAAATCTCTATAGCTAAAAATTGTTCAGCTGTTACTTGCTTATGCATGAATTACTAAACTACACATTGTAATTGCTTGGTAATTAAGTTATAGGGATAGAAAAATACTGTCATGCTGGTTCAGTTATTCTAGTTGATTGCAGAGATTCAAGTTCCAGCCCAGCTGATGATCAAGCAGATCTCAGAGGGCTGTTTACGCCCGCTTCTGAATGCATGCTTTGACCAAAAGTACCTTCCCTGAGCTTATATAAAAATGGAAAGCTTTTAAAGCTGGATTAAATGTTGTCTTTTTTTTTTTTTTTTTATAGTTATTTCGAAGCCCATTGTCAACTTTCCCAAACATGTTCATTTTTACAGATATAATGATATGTGATTTTCTCCTTTAATGAAAGAGAAATAAGTTGGCAGTCTTGTTTCACATTTTTTTCTATTTCAATACAATCCATTGTTTGCTGGGGTTTCCTTTATTCTTGTCCTAGCTGGTGTGCAGAATGAAAGAATTTTCTTTAGATCAATTGTGCTGCTTTTCTCTGAGGCTCTGCTATTCATACCATGTTTATGAAAGACCATTAAAAGCTGATATTACATTAAGTTTGATTCATAATGATGTGCTCTTTGTTTACAACTTACATAATTCACCGTAATGGCAAAGATTCATCAAGCTGGGACAAAGGGAAGAGAAAGTACATTTCTGGAACTCTAAACAGAATGGACAAGGTTTGACCAGCTCTGGTTTTCAGTATATTTATCTGAATTCATGCAGGAGCCATGTTCCAAGGTCTCATTTTTGGAAGAGCAATAATTTGCTGTTTTATTATATGAATGATGTATAAACAAGAATAATGGAGAAATGACTCCCATTTATTTGATGGTCCCTATCATAAACTCCCAAGTAAATATGGATCCAGGCTGGATTCTCCAACAGTAAAGAAACATTATCTTTAGTTTTTCTAGATTAAAAATGAACAAAAAGACAGAAATAAGTCTATCCTACAACCCATATCTTTCCATACCAGTAATATCAAAAATATCTTTCTGTGATGATGGGAATATTCTCTATCTCTCTCACTCAATATGGTAGCCTCTTCTCTCAACTGGCTAGTGAGTACATAACATATAGCTGGTTTTATTAAACAACTGAGTTTTTAATATTAATTTTGATATAAATTAAGTTGTAAGTCATGTGTGTTGAGTGGCCACTGTATTTGGGTAGCATAGCTTTATCTTATACAGTAGGGCAGGAGCAAATCTCCCAGATCGTCCAAATTCCAAGGGACATCAGCTACCTGGAGTCCCAGGGACATCACTCCTAATGTTGAGCCACAGTCTGTGGTCTTACAGGCTACCCTGTGGAGTAGTTATATGATTTAATGGAAAGGAGAGGAGATCTCATTCTCCTCTTGATCGTGAAAGCAGTATCAAATTAATTTGGCAGACAGTCAACATCTTGGGCACTGTTGAAACCTTCCTACCCCACCTCACTATGAAATCCAAGTTATGTATGGAACTCTTTACTATTACTACATCAACCCTTCTCCCACCTCCTCCCGCAAGTATGTGTATTTAAAACACATGTTGACTAGAGTGTGGTTTCTAAGAGTAGGGGAAGGAGCTAAGAGTGCTTGCCCAACAACCCATCCTATATCAAAGGCATTCATGTCCAACTTCATAATCAAACCACCATTTGAATGCCTCAGAGTTATATGAGATGAAGCATTCTGACATGATAGAATGACCCCCATGCAACACGATAGATTTAATTTCTCCTCATATCCCTTCTTTCTCCTGTCTTCTCCATCTCAGGATATGCTACCACCACCCACCCAGTTGCATAGACCCAAAGCAAAGTTGTTTTTTTCTCGCCATCTTCTCCACACCTGCATTCTGCCTCACAGTAGGTTTTGCTGGCTTTGCCTTCACAATCTATCTTGAATCAGATCACCATTCACAAACCACTATCCTGTTGTGCCTGATGAATTACAATAGCCTTCTTACTCTCTGCATGCATCTTTATAGCTCCTTCCTTGGTACTCCATAATCCCTTCACCATAGTTCAAGGTGAGAAGACACTAATAATCACAGGGAAGTTTTCTTTTCTTGACTACTTTTCTTAATTCACTTCAACTCATGTGCTTCATGGTGCCTCTTTCAAAGCTTTGCTCTTCCTCAAATACGCTAAGCTCATACCTTCCTTGAAGACTTTCACTTACATTTCACAGATTGGAATGTTCTTCCCCATATTTCCCTTAACTTTGGTTTTCCTGATCGCCACCAGCTGTTCTTCTCTATCCCCTTACTCCATTGAAACTTCCTTAAATAACACAAGTCATTACATGAAATTATATAATTCCTTAATTCATCTTTGTTTCTTTTCTTGGTGTTTTCTACCACAATATGTATTTCCAAGACATCAAAGCTGTAGCTCTCATATATCATCTCAATACATTCAACGGAACCTAGCATGTATTTAATAGGTACACATGTATTCATTAAATGGATTTTTTGAAAAAAAAATGACTCTCATTCATCCAAACACATGTAGGCAATGAAACACAGAGACATAAAGACACCTGTCACAGGCATAAAGACACAACATGGGCACACCCAGAACCATACATGCCAGATAAAGCGACAACTGTTTACATTCCTTAAAACTTTAAAAGATTCTTTTTGTTCTGAGTGACAAAAATATTTTAAATATTGGTAACAAAGTTTGGGACAACATGGTTTCAACCAAGATGAACAACTAAATACTATAAATAAATATGTTTTTCCTCCTCTTTCAAACAAAAATCTTCCATCTTTCTCTAACATCACCTCCAACTATGCTTCTCTTTGACTTCGGCACTCTATAGACACATCAACATCCTTCCTGCCTTGTCCTCAACATATTACATTCACTGCTTGGAAGACTCCTTTCTTTCCTCTTCTTCAACTTAATTCCTGCAGATCATTCATTTATTAGAAAAATAAATCCTTTCCAAGTGGGCACATTTACTGATCTCCCTCAACAGGTCAAAGCTTCCTGTCTAAGCTGGAGGCTTTCATGAATGTAAATAGAAAGATGAATGTCAATGATGTTGTTAATGATTATTGACTCTCTGAGTAGATCAGTGTATATTGAAACGTTATCTTTACTAGCTGCTGTGTTATTTCAAAGTAATTAGAACTCAGGTGTAGTTACATTCATTTCACTCTCCCACCTACAAGGATGCAGTCAGGGAGACGGAAGGGACTGGCAGCCTTTGCACGCTTTCCATCATCATAATGGTGACAGAGATAAAGTTGACATTGCAGAAGTTACCAGAGCTTCTATTTACCTACTGATATTTACTGTGTTCCCCCAGGACAGCCAGGAACATCACTTACGTCAGATAAGGTAGCTTTGACAACGCACTGAACATTAAAAGGAAAAGTGCCTGGATAAAATGAAAACAACACTGTGTGCTGGCAAGGGGGAAAGATGGATGGGCTATATCTAAACGTGAGTTCATTAAACATCAGGAAACAACAATCACAACCAGGACTGGCATGGTGTATACTCTGTCATATTCATGAGCATATTTTCTAAATACCTTTTACACAAAGTATACAAGTGAGAAACCTTTAAGAAAAAAAAATTAGGAGGTATATACAGAAATGCAAGGATTTAGAAGATTTTCTAGAATACTAAGAAGTTAAATGATGCCTATTCCGATATTCAAAAAGGAAGGGAGCATAACTTTATAATATCAGAGACCAAGAAATCGTTTAGCAACTAACTGGCAGCCCAGTAAACACAATTTTTCAGCTGTGTCTACATGGGTTCCATGTTTGAATGGGATTCAAATCTCCTGGAGATTTTGGGTATTTGGGACAAGACTCCTCACATACGACTCAACACAATGTAGTCGTCCATGGGATTGCATTACTCTGTTGCTCTCTAATTGTATAGGATCAGTATATTTGAAGGGAAGACCTAAAAATCCTCAAGTGAAATGGAACCCAGGGAAGAAGATTTGTCCCACAGCAGTCAGGCCAAGAGCAACACTGAGCACTGACTCAGTTTTGTTTCTCCTGTTATGTTTAATTAACTATCCTTGAATCCATTTCACACCCATAAAGGATTCATTTCTATTTCTGTCATCAGTTGTACTCATGAATTCTCCTATAATGATAGTGTTTCTGTCTGTGCTCCAGCCAGATGGCCACCTGTCCTCTCAACCATGCATCTCTCTCAGACACGGCTGCGTTCTCACTCATGAGCACACAAGCCCTCAGTGGCGCATCAGGAAACTGACATTGACATATTCTGAACATCTTCTGAATCATCTCGGTTTGGACAGCTTAGGCGCTTTCAAACAGATCCAAACAATAATACTACTGAAGCTTCCTGGCATGAAAAAGCAACCTAACAGTGTCCTCTGAAAGGTAAGTGGAAAACATAGATTGCATTTGTTTTTACCAACACAGAACTTACTTTGAGATATGAAATAGTAATTCCAGGTGACTATCTGGCAGGTTCTTGGTTGTAACTTAATGGGAATTTCAAGGAGCTTGAACTTAATTTCCAAAGCAATTCCATTTCTGACACAGAATTCTTTAATTTGATAAATATGTGTTATGCAGGCATGTTTCTAGGTATACGGATTTAATAGTCAAGGAGATAATCACTGTTCTCAAGACTTTCATAGTTCAGGGAGTATATCCAGAGATGTGAATATATTACCATGTTCCAGAGTAATACATGCTGTCATAGGGGAAAATGCAGGGCCTCGGGGGAATAAGTCTAAGTCATCGGACTATCTGGAAGCATCATGAAAACCTTCCCTGAAGAAGCGATGCATTAGCTGAGATTTGAACTAAGCCTAAGACTTAGGCAATAAAGAAGGTAGTTATAAGGGGAGTGGGCAGGAAATGATGTAGAGAGAGAACAAAGTGTCCTCTTACATCAGGGGTCTCAAAATTGAACAATGTTCTCAAATCCTGGGAATGACTAGGATATAAAAGTAGATTAAAGAGACTCAAAACGTCTGCTGTAAACTAGGGGAAAAAAACACATGTGATGTTCTTCAGTTGATAGAATAGTCTCTTAGGCAAGGTTTGTTGTAAAGTGAGGTCAAGTTTGAGTTATTAGATTACATTTACATATCCCCCTTGGGTCATGACAATATATCTAAGGGGAGAGCAATAGAAGGTATATTTAATATACAGAATTTGGACCTCCACTCTTCTACAAGGATATGCAACCACAAAATCTTTATCACAGTCAGGGAAATAATTTTTCTTTGGACTCAGATAATTCGGCAAGTGTCATAGGGTCTACATTAGAGATAATTGAGGCCAATGAAGATAAACAGGCTGGTATGTCACATTCTTTCTTCCTTACCGTGTTCCATACTTATTTCTTGAATCAACATTTATTTCCTGCGAGATAATTGGCTAAGCTCAAAGATTTCTAAATCAGCAAAATTAAGTCATTTTTGTGAGTGAAGGAACTGACTAGAAACATAAGGATTTTAAAGCTGCGCGACAACTTCTATGGCCAACAGCCACAGGGAATAAAGAATAAAATGGCCGACTTGAGAAAGAGAAGTGTTTCAAGGTTACTAAGAAGAACCCAACTTCTGTTTTCCTTAAATAATCCTTGGAGATTGCCTGGTGGTCAAGCTCTGAGTAGATTTTGGGCCCAGGGGAGACAATGAAAAACACAGAGAACTATGAAAACATGTCTCGGGAGGAAGGAGTTGAGCTGGTGTGCATGTGGGAATCTCAGGGTGTGAGACTGAATAAGTCTGGAACAGTCAGATCAAGGAGACAGGGAAGGCTTGTTTGTCTTATGTGGACTTGGAACCATTAAGGGATTTTGTGGGACCATTGAGGGATTTTGAAGACATGATCCGAATTGTACTTTTGAGGATCATTTAATTGTAGTGGAAAATTGTAACTGGATCATCCAGAGAGCAAAGAGAAATGCGAGTTCAGATTTTGTGTTTTCTACTTTAGGTTAGTCTGATGTCTGTCTGAGGCCATTGTAATTCGGATGGATTGGACAGCATGAATTTGAGAGCTATTTCGAAGGTGAAATGAACATAAAGTGTGGAAAATGGTCAATAGTTAAAATAAGACTCTCAACCCAAATTCACTCATACTCTGTCAACTATAAATATATTCATGAGGAAAACGGAATGATGGATTTAAAATAATAACCATACTGTCAATGTATATGACTTACTATAAGTCAAAAATTGCCACTGACTTAGTCACAAATTATATGGCCTGACTTCTCTTTCAGAATCTGAGCAGGAATGAAAACACAAACGTGAACACAAATTACAGAAAAAGAGGTACAAGTTAGAGGGGCAGGAATAGGAGTTATTTCAATCGGTCAGGTATTTACAAGTTTTTTAAAATCACTGTCCTCTATATTATATTGTGAATTATCATTAAAACAAGCTAACAAAGAAAAAATCTCAGGCAAATCAGACAGAGGAAAATCTTAGAAAAAATACAAATAAAATTGCAAGTAAGGTGAAATATTTCAAATAGAGGTTTGATGAGTCCAATTTGCTTAATAATTTTGGCTGAAGGCTGTAGATCATGTGTAGCAATAGAAGGAGGTATCTCAACATGTCAGACAAAAAGAAACAATTCAGCAAGCAACAGTGAACTGATACGCAGCTAAATAAACAAGCAGAAAGGAACACGCTGGGCAAGGGCTTTTCATACAGCTCAACCAAGCTGGGTGACTTTGAGATGGAGAAGAAAATACTAAATATGTAACTGCCTGGGGTCTCACTGGACCCAAATAACAGTTATTTCTGAGTAGGTCAAGCAAGAGTCAATAAAAAAGAAAGCAGAAGTGAATGCTGGGTTCATAGCAGGCTAACAGGCCCTTCTGGGATAAACTTAGGTTTCAAATAGCTAAAATCAAATGCTTATGTTTCACACACTTTATTATAGATGACTGGTTCCAGAAATATCAGTTGAATAACTAGAAAATGGATCAACTCTGGAAACCAGACACATCCTTAACACAGAGTCTCTCTGACAGTGTTGTTTTTGAACATGGGTGGAAGAATCACCCATGTGATAGAATCCATGCAAGTTTATTGAAAGCAGATTGCCACACACAGCTCAGACCTACCAAGTCAGAATATCTAAGGAAAAGCCTGAGAATTACAATTTTAATCATGATTCTGTCTTTAATGCATTTTTTTGCTTTGTTTTCAAATACCATGATTTACATATACATACAGGGATGGATAGTTAGATGAGACAGATAGATGTATGGACAGATAGACAGATAGATAAAGTTAAAACACATACCCAATTCCAAGCCTTTTTTTTGTTTGCAGCAAGCAAGAATTTGCTAGTTAATATCATATTAAAGGCCATTTAGACACTGTCTTAGAAAACAAACATAGATTGTTTAGAAACCAAACAAATAAAACAGAAATAGACTTTGAGCCAATAGAATTAATTTTTTACTAGAAGGGAAAGAGGGGAGGGCTGAGCTGGAAAAAGGGGTCACTTATGTGGTGAAGGAGAGAATTGGACTTGAATGGGTGGTGGTGAATTTCATGAATTAAATCATGTTGACTGACAATGATGCATCTTAAATGATGCAATGATACATCTTAAAACTATAGTGTTATTATATCTCAAAGGCCCCATCAATAATACGTAGTTAAAAAAGCCACAGACCCTTTAGAAAGCAGATGCTTTTGAAGTAAAATGAGAAACATGCTTGCAACAATTAGATAATCAGAGAGGAAGTTGAGAATCAAGTGCCCCATTGTGTGGTGCGGAACACACTCCCTCAGCAGAACGAAAAGATGGACTTGATTCTGACCCTTTCCTTCCTCCGCTGGTAACCTCCCTTCAGGTAAAGACTTTTATTCAATCATCCATCAGTAACTCACTATCACTTCCCAAACCTCTGAATTTCACTGTAAACCATTTGTTGAAGAACTGAAGGTGGTTGTCATCGATAAATGTCTTTGAAATGGCATAAAGCTTCTGTTTTTCTGATGGGAGATTAAGCAAAAAAAAAAAAAAAAATCACACTAAATGCATCTTGTCAACGGTCTCTTCAAAGACACATACCTTCCTCTCTCATAAGTCAATATTGAGTCTCTTTTTTTAATTTATTTTTTATTGTAGTAATTATTCTACACATTAAAATAATTTCCTATGTATCAGTTCCCCATTTCTTAGCTGTATTTCAACACACCCTGCCCTCCACCAAATCACCAAGTGTCCTTCCCCATTGTCCAGTGGGCTCCACCACCATATGCCCCTGCTCACCCCATTCCCTTTTGGTGACCTCAGTTCTGTTGCAAACGTTTCAGGGTTGGTTATGTTTTCATCTGTTTCTTCGTTTTGTCTTCAGCGAGTCTCTTTTACAGATACATTGGTGACAACTTGAAACTCTAAGCAGGCATAGGTCTCCTGCTTTTTCACTGGTGAAGAAGAGGGGTTGAGTGGCTTTGGTGTGTGGGGGTTGATGGTGGTTGTTAATTAAACATAGAAAACTTCATAGACCTACAGAAGTGTGTGTGAGTGTGTGTGCACGCGCACACAGGCTGCAAATTCTGAAACCATAACCTCACCTAATTATTGTGAAATCCATCTCTACGGACCATGTAGCTAGGGTGGGATTGAACACGAAGGTAGTGAAATGAAAACTACAAAATAAGTTTGTAAAGATTTCTAGCTAATTCACCAACAAATCTTTCCCTCCTGATGGGCACTGCTGAGAGTAAACTGAATGCAACCTATATTATTGTCTATTTCTTCCACGAAAAGTCATTATAAGCTTGGACAAGTGTGTGACAATGTTTCTGTCATTATCAGCAGTGTTTATTGAGTGAATGCTCCTGGTGGAACATCAATTTTTGATCCAGACTCCTAAGAGAGTGTTATTTAAGAATGACAAATTACAAACTTTGAACCAAAAAATTACCTTCAGAATAACTTTTCAGATTCACCTCTAAAACATCTAGTGTCCCAACTGCTACCTGTCAATCAATTTCATTCCTAGCAGGAGGCACAGAGGGTGGAAAGGAAAAGATTCAGCTGTTGATTTACTTCATTCTATTTGAAAGTTACCAAATTATCCTATCTTATGTGCCCAAGTAACTTTGTCAAATTTCAGCTGTTACCAACACAGGGTAGATTCTGTTTTTTCCCCCAGCAGCTAACCAGCAACTACAAAAGAACCGAAGCAGGATTCCTCAGTAAGTGATTATAAATGGGGCAGTAGCAGCGGTCCCGAGTTCGGGCCAGAGGAGACCCAGAGAAGTCACTTCAGCACATTGATATTTTCTTTAAGATTTGTTATGATGAAAATGTAACAACAACAAAATACCTACAGGTATCATAAAACAGACAATATGTGGATTCTTGTTGCCCTCAACAATTTGAGTATAATTTCCATAATATAGGAACTAATCCCTTTTTACTTAAAATACAAAAAATAGAGAATGCTCAGAGTAGTTTGACTACCAATGAAAACTCATCTTATGAATGAATTACAAGAAAGAAACAATAATATTGTGATTCCTAGATAGACCATTCATCTTTCTTGTCTATCAATGTATTTAAGAAAAACAAACGTGTATAGTTAGAGACTAAGTGGGAACATATGTATTAAAAAAATCTCCACCTTTTTTGTGAAGCTTTGTATTAATATACATCACAAAATATTGGCAAAGATCTTGTTTTATGCCGTGAAAAGTTGTGGTTTTACCAAAAAACTACTTAAAAAGCAATATTGAAATAATTGATTAGATATAAAAGTATCTTTATTCTTTTCCCCAGGACTCAAAGTGTTTTGATAAAAAGGAAAAATCCACATCAAAACTCTTGGTTTGCTCAAGTTCTTTTTCATCCTAATGCAGATGTTATACAGGATACACATCAAGAATCAATTCAGGGTATGAGCTATGAAGACTGAACATTAAAAGGGTATTTTTCTTGTTTCTTTCCTTTTTGTTTGCAGACTTTAAATTTGTGGAATGTCTTAAAGACGGCAAGTATGCTGGGGAAAATGACCTTTGTTTAAGTTTTGTGTGACTGAGGAATATCACATGTCAGAGAAGCATATTACATGTCACATATCACATGTCAGACAAGCATACCATATATCAGATTTACTTCTGAAAAATTTTCAGTTCTATGTAGCTGACTCTCACTTCTTCCATTCTTTAAGTGTGCAGACAAAGCAAGACATGCTTTGAGCCTTCAAATAGTCAGGTATCTTCTTCCAATAACATACTGAAGTCTGCTTTTTCAAGCAAGGATGTTGCATTGTCAACTTTTGAGGGGTACAGTCTGATTCAGTAGTTGTAGTCAGTTGGGCTACTATTCTCCTTATTTTTAAGTGGTCTGCTATGAAGGTTCATAGCACTCAGATTCATTTCTTAAAAGATCGGCCTAATCTGAAGTAGAAAGTAGGCTCATATCTGTGCCAAAATGAATCAATCATTTACATATGTTTATGGAAGCTATTTCATGATTTGACTTGATATCTAAGACATTAATTAGCATCTGAAAACACTATTTTAACAGACAAGTATGAAGAACGCTATGCCTCAAGAAACTTAAGATAATCAAATTTAAGTTTAATATATGTCTGTGAATTATCTAGGTCTGTGCACTTAGTTTTTAAATGAACATTATCAAGTATTATTTAGGCAGTATGGAAATATTCTGTTGTATTTCATTAAAAAATTCATTGAGGATGTGTTAATTAACTCAAGAGGGGAATTCTTGGATAATGTATGCATAGATCAGATCATCACATTCTACATTTTATTTATCAAGTGCATCTCAAGAAAACTGGAAAAAATCAATTAAGTGATTAATTTCATATTATTCAGAGAGGTAATGAGATGGGACTCTATCTTAAAATTTAAGTCAGCATGATTTTCCCCTAGAGAGCTTTATTCCTGTTATCAAATACATTCTGATTTCAGTGAGTCATCCCCAGCATTGTGTATAATCAGTCATAAGTTTTATGTCAACTTTAAATATTATCTTTATTGTCCTTATTTTTTGGTAAGCCTTGTTTTATTTCATACTTTGCATTTGAGGATTTTATCAAGTTTTGAATTGCTGTCATATGTTTACCTATCTCCCTCATAACTTTTACCTTCTTCAGCTAAAATTCAAATGTCCTTGGAGCTACACTGGATTCTTTCACTATAACCCTCACTTCCTTCTCATTGAAGTGTTTTATATAATCACTATCAATGTTCTGAAAGTCTTCTAAGGTGAGAAAAAAGATCTTTCTAGAATTTAATAATATAAAGAAAAACCTTCATATTTTCTAAAATGCTTATAATCTAATAATGCCTTTCATAACATCTAATATCTATAAATACAAAACAAGATAATAAAATAGCTCTATATTACTTTCTAATATTTTTAACTGAAAAATTCTAGTTTGATGAATTTTTACTTTTGCTCATTTTAGTTTCATAATATGCTAAACAGAGTAACTTATGACAAGATTTGCAAAGAAACTTAATCTACCTAGTAAGATATGACTGAAATTCACATTCATTCCAACATTCTTAGAAGAAAAAAATATTGATCAACATTTATAAGAGGACCTAAAAATTAGGCATTTAAAAAAAAAAAATTCCAATATAAATGTTCAATTCTGAGACTCTGACTTTACCAGAATGCTCATCATTATAATTTAACTTTAAAGCTATGCAGAAAATTAAATGAAGCTCTTTCTAAAAGGTAATTTTTCCTTGAGTAATTTTATCTGGAAGCCACTGAAAAGAGGTATTAATAGAGATCATTTTGCAATAAGTCTTCATTATCCTCATCTATAAATATTGCTGCTTGGTTAAGTCAGTTCACTTAAGAGATTAATAATAATAAATAAGATCTATCTCTCACACATAAGTAACTGACATATCTATTTCCGGATCCTTGTGTGGATATGGCCATTACATGTCATGTTTTTATAAACTACTAGTTATAAATACCAGCACTGCAAATATAATAGCCTTATCATACATCTCACAAATCAGAGAAGTTATTTGTAGGGAATGTAAACCATTAGGCTTATTTTAAATGCGATGAGTCTCTGTAGCTTTTCATACTGTCAAGAAACTTGAACTTCAGTTATAAGTCTGTTGCCTCTGTGTGGGTAATGACACCAAGTCTGAAGGGCGGAATGGAACAGAGCTTACAGAGCTGAGTAAGATACACTTAAGCGTCATATCTTCTGTGAGCTCTCAGTAGGATTTCCAGCAGTGTGAAATGTGGAAGGTCATAGATAAAAACTTTAAAATAACTATGTCCAAAAAAGAGTCTTCTGCATAATCTATTCCACAAATGGTTTACTAGATAAAAAACAAACAAACAACTTTTTGTTAAATTTACAAGTTCATTCACAATCCATTCACATTATGTGACGTATCTAAATGACTGTCCAATATTTGGTCATGGAAAATTAATATGATATGGCCTATAGCCAAATAAATCTCATAACCTTTATTTAGTGAATAGAGTTCTGTACGATAAAATCTAAAATATTACCAAGGAATCCAAATGAATGGCTTTCTATTTCCTGAATTTCTGCTTAAGTGCTATAACTCATCCAAAAGAAAAGGGACAAAAAAAGGCACAGACTTGAGAAAATTAAATAATTATCATCTGAAGACACTGAATGTACATCTCTAAGTGAGACCGCCCAGAAATTCTTTACTAAATCAGTTTATATTTTCTCCCCAGAGAAAAATAGTGCTGATTAACCATGATCTATGAAATTGCAGTTACGTTATTAACCTCAGTACTCCTTTGCTAACTCCAAATAGTAATGTCCTAAAGGTGAGGTAGATAAAATTATAGTAAATGGACAAAGGTTAAATATGATCACAAAATGGATTCCCCACAATTTATTCTGCTTGCTTCAGTGAAGAAATAGTGATTCCTTCTTATGTGTAGCCAATGTCACTTAGTGCTTTACTCATTGATGTCTTTACAGTGCTTCTTGCTTTGTATCAAGACAAGCAATTATGCCACCTGGATTGAACAAGAACAACATTTAAATTACTACAGATTGTCTGTGTGTATCGGTGGATATGTATGTTCACCAGGTATCTTATTGCTCCCCAGGTCTTTCCTGTACCTGTGAAGTGAGCACTGGATGTGGAATGAGTAGATGATTTACAAGAAAGAAGAATACTTAGAAGTGTACAAAGCTAAACAGAAAGAAACAAAACAAATGAACAGATAAATCTCAACCAAACATACAGGATAGAGGACTCGGGCTCCCTGGAGAGTGGGAGTAGGGAGGGAACTGGACCACAAAGATTGCAAGTGATTGCTTGGTCTCCTTGGGAATCCCTGTGAGAATTGATCAATGGGATTCTTTCATGTTTGCCTTCAAATTTCGGCTGTCTCTGTTTCTGCCAGATAGCACCTCCATGTTTCCACAAATAAGACAGACCGTCAAGACCAATAAAAAGGAAATTTAAGTTCTATGAGGAACCAAGCATTGTTGCCCCACGCTCCACCTTGCTGCAATTCAGCACACAGCTCTGAAGTGAAAGTCACAGTTAAGTCAAAAAAGCCGAACTCCCAGTCATTTACCCAGATGCTCTACAAGGGTGGGGAACACAAAGGAGTGATATCTGCTGTCTGTGTTTCATCTGATGAGTCTCTGGCATTGTTCTTCTCTAGATAGCGGTCCATGCCAGTGTGCTGTCTTCGTGTGGTGGTAGCAGCAGCAAAGCAAAGCAGAGCTTGAGTTCCCTTGGGTGGTCTAGACACCTTCCTTTGCAAATAGTTAACGGGCACGTAGGCACTATGACCTCCTGCCTTATCATCTCCTTTTTCCCTAGTTGTCCCCACTCTTCTAATTCCAGTTCTCCTTATTTCTTTCCAGTTTTCAAGCCCATGATTCTTCCTGGCTCTCAGCTGGGTGTCAATCCCCAATAATCAAGATGTAAATCCATGATAACTTCTGTTTACCACTCCTAAAAGGGGAGGAATCTTGACAATCTAAAAGGATTAAGACACACAACTGACAGCGTAGAAGAGTCATGCCTTTCTCTCCTCTTTGATTCCTTCTATTAAGACTTCCGATTCAAGTTCTTCTTTTCAAGTAATTGACAGTAAAAACACAAATGGGGAAAATCCATATGTACGAGGAAAACAGCTGTCTGCTGATGTCTGAGACTCAGGGCAGTTAATCTAAATACATGACCAAATAATGCTACAGGGTTGTCAGAAAAAAAAAATAGGTATTCTTTTGCTAGAGCAGAATTCTATTGTTCTTGACTCTCACAGCATCTCACACAAAAGACTGTAGCACACCCTAGTGGCTTAGCAGTTAAGCCCACTGCCTCTGGCTGGTGCAGTCCACACACATCCCAAGGACCTGGGTTTGAGACTTGTGGGATTGGGAGAACTACCAAAATGAACAACTAACTAAAATAAAGTGCTTCTTCTTTCTCTCTCTTCCTGCCTACCTGCCTTGTCACCTTCATCCTTTGTAAAACATGTCTAGAGTCATCATGAAGATTTACGTAATTCTCTGTGTCATATAGTCATAGATACCTCATTTTATTGCTCATTGTATAAAGAATGCCATCACACAGAGATAATATAATAAACTATTGTAATCAGTATTTTAAACATACTTCAAAAACACATGACAAATTAACACAGACAACAGAATTAAACAAACAAAAAATTCTCCTGTGCGATTGTTGGGACCAGGCATACTGCTATCCAAAGTCTGGAAGAACCACTGTATACCCAAATTAAAAAAAAAGAAAAGAAAAATATAAATAGATAGCTTTGAAACTCTTAATAGAACAGAACAAAAATTAAGCTGTGTGTTTAAACAATAGGTAGGCCTGTGTTTGTGGCTCTGAGCATCAGATCGCTAAAACAAGGTGAGAGCTGTAAGACACAGGCTCAAGCAGTTACTGCAGTGAGATAAGGCCTTGGTTTCTGAGGATATGGATTTGTTCTTAGTGCTGTTATCTGTAAGCTCTATGACACTGGGCAGACCAAAATTATCTTTCTTGAATCTCTTGTCTCCTGAGAGATGGTAAAACCTATCTGCAAACGTACTGTGAAATGACTGGCTCACTCACTGTCAATAATTAGGTGCCTTATGTTCCTTATCTAAGTGGAATATATATATATATGTGTGCATATATGTGTATATATATACTCATGTATGTGTGTGTGTATATATATATATATATATATGTTCATTTTCAGAAAATCTAATAAACTATATTAAGAAAATCCTATGACTCCTCGAAAACACTTTGGCATTTTTCCATAGTATTTTTTATCACTGTATCATAATTCTAAATCTTTATTCACTAAACATTATAACAGGAGAAACTGGGATGTGGAATAGAACAGGCATGGATTTTGGACCTGGAATTTTCAGAAGTCTGAATCCCAACTCTTCCATGGAGTTCAACAAGGTACTTAGTTAAACTCTATGAGACTGTTAACTTTACTTAGAGAACGGGGATATTAGCTACTTCATAGTTTCCTTGAATGAGACAAGGAAGGTAAAATGTAAAATGTCTAACACAGAGTTTTGTATATAATCTATCAGTAAATGTTAGTTATTTCCCATTGTACCCCAAATGCTAGTGAGTCAAAATAAGGGCTCGATCAGCAAACGCATTCATCAGTCTACTAGGCACCACCCTCAGGACGTCAGTGATTTGAAAAGTGCCAGGAAGATTCCTGGGTAATCTCATCTCTATTGGAACAGGGAGACATAATGCAAATAAACTGATAACATTAAAATAGCTTTTGGACATTGAATGACAGCAAGCCTGAGGTTCCAGAGAGGGATGGGGTTCATATGGTGGAGGGATTTAGCTACCATTTAAATTTATTTTTAGTTTTTCCCTTTTTATTTTGATTTTTGAGTTCTGGGTTATTGGAATTAATCAAGATAAAATTTAAAAAAATAAAAAGAGAGAAGCTAGGGGTGTGTGTGTGTATGCGTGTGTGTGTCTGTATCTGTGTGCAGTGTGTGTGCGTGTTTGTACATGGACACATGTGCCTGAGTGTCTTCCTGTGCGGTTTCTTAAGACTGCTTAACTGGAGGCCCCTTCACAGGCAGGCACGAAGCTCATGGACGGTGAGGAGCATGGTTCTCAAGAAGTCATCTGAAGAGATGGCTCTCTCTGCAGCCCTGCTTCCTAGCTTAACACCAATCAAAATGGGACCACCTTCTGAGACCGAATCTGCTGGGCCTTCTACCCCTGTGCAGTCTCTAAGCAGTAGGTATCTCCAACGGCTCTCTTTGCGTTGCTGTGCCAAGATGGCATGCTAAGATTTTGCAAGCTCAACCAAAAAGGTTATTTTTCAATCTGAAGTGGCTCAGGGAATTAAGGAGAGTGTGAGGTAACAAAATAAAGACTCTGCCAACAAAATTACCCCCTTATTCCCTGCCATTAAGATAGTTCTGCTTTACTCTGCAGGATATAAAGAGGATTTAGTTGAATAAATCCTATTATTTATTACAGCTGCCATTTACAACAGAAAGAGTTTCCACCCTCCTGCTTAAGAAAATGGGCAAATTACTAGATCATCACTTACGGCCACAGAAACATAAGTCTCCTAGCTGGCAGTGAACCCCAAGCAGAGACAAAAAGATTCAAGAAGATGGGGACTTAAAAGGCGATTGAGCAAAAAATGGCAGCTTCTGACTTTGTAGTAGTCACTCTGAAAGTCACAGAAAGAGGGGCGACTTTTAGACACAGTCATGGAAGCTGCAAATGTGAAATGTAGGCTTCCAGGTGTATCCACACAGAAATTTAACCTCAAAGATTTGGCCACAATCTACTGACAGTTTTACATTCCCATCTTTCACAGAAAAACATCTGAAAATAAGAGTAAATTCAGTTCTTGCAAATAAACACACTGTATCTTTCCATTCCCCTTCAAGTGCCAGCTGACACAATGGTTTAAGTTCCTTGACAGTTAAATGCACTTGCTACTTGATTGAGAAACAAAAACAATTATATATTTTAATGCATTAAGGGAACAGACCTCAATCTCCTGCCATCTTTGAAAGTTGATCATTTTCCCTTTCTGAAACTGTGATTGTTCCAACCCATTAAGTAAAAAATAAAGCAACTGCTTTAAAACAATTACACAAACATTTGGAGCAGTTTTTGAAGAATAATTGTCTTTAGCTGGTTTCAAACTGGCTAATTCTACTGTTTGCATATTAGCAAACTAACTTTGATATAGAAGATCAGGTCATTTTAAAAGTATTTATGCAATGGCATAATTGTATTGTCTACTTCTGTTTCTTTGTTTTTTCTAGCCTTGAGTCTCTTTAATTGTGGGCTGTAAAAATCTATAGGTACTTTTGAATAACTGCTGCTTCTAAGAGGTCAAATAGTCATGTCAACAATCAAGAAGGTACAAATATTTTGAAAAGATATAAGCACAACTGCCTGATTGGTTAGAATTTGGTTTCTCGTCCCACTACATTTTTGAGTTTAGTTCCAAGAAATCTAATAGATACTTCTGCTTCCCACATTAGATTTCAGACATATTTGGGGACATTTTTGGATCATTCAAATGTACGAACTGTATTTTTTGGATAATGAGGCATGAGAAATTTTACGAAATTAAATATATTAATACATAATACAGGAAGAGGAACCTCCCACTACTATTCTATCCTCTAGAGCTAAGTGGCATTAATAGTTTTCATGTATCTCTACCTACCTTAGTGTAGTTCTTAGTTTGATGGAAGTTGTTCCTTTTTTTTTTTTAATGTTTAAAATGAGATCATGAGACACATATTGCTCAGAGTCTTATTTTACTTTGTAAGGCTACATTTGTACTACAGATTTACTTCATTACAGGTAATATACCCAGGCTTCTTGTGAACTAGGTATTTAACCACTGATCTGCTGAGTAGTATTTGGGATTGATTCATATTCCTTATTGTAAACAATAATGCAATTAAAATATACTTATACATTTCTTTACATACACACACACACACACACACACACACACACACACACTTTCCCTCAGGAGAAATTTTCAGATATGGTAGCGACGGAGTAGGCATTTCAGATTTCAACAGATTCAATCCACTTGCCCTGCAAATATCTAAGAATTTAAAGACTCACCAAGAATGCTGAGAGTACTCAGGTCCTGAAACCTAAAACTCATTCTTTTACCCTTCTATTCCCTGCAGAACCTATTATATTTCTTGGCACATAATCGGCATGTGATATTTGCTTGAATTAGTGAGTAAAAGCATTGATGTTAAATGATCAAATAGTTTACTTATAGTTATCAGTGTATATAGGCACATAGATATGTGCATCTATCTTTATAAATGTCATATTATAACTCTAATATTCAACAAGCATCCCAACTAAATCCATTTTGAAGATTTATGATATGAAATTCTCCATACTTCAGTAAATTGTAATTGTTTAGTTAAATATAATTTGTGGTTTCTGAATAGAGAAGACTGACTCATGCAATGCTATTTGCATCTTCCAGAATAAATACTTGTATTTTAAAAGTCTTAAGATCAATGTAGCATTTCTATAACAACTTTTCTTAGGAGCACTCAGCTACGCCAAAAATAGATTATATCCTACACTTTGAAATGTAAACTTTCGTTTCAAGTTAATGAACTAGTTTCTCTGATCAAAAACTGTTCCCTGAAAGCAAGTTTTGCTTAGAAACTGAGTAACTCTTACAGGGTAAAGGATTATAAATGTTTAGTTTTTATTTGAGGATAGCATTAACTTTGGGAAAAGTGAACCAACTTGACATTGTAACCAACAGAAGGCCCATTCACATTGCACAGGAGAGACTTTTTATTAAAATGCAACTAAAAACACCTACAGATTTATCTATCAAAATGCATTTTAATTCTCCAAAAGAGCCAAGAGAACATTAGATAGGAAACCTACTTAAGTACTCAATGGATTCTTAAAAAAGAGCATTTTTGTGATTCCAAGTGTCAGATCCATGATCACATTTTCCCAATTCACAATGGGTACAAGGAAAAAATGTCCAGTAATCAAATTGTGAACTTGAGTTCAATACTCAATGACAGCAGCACTGTGATGTCAAACTTAGGGCTACATATGGATTATTGAGGCAAGAGAGAAAAGATTCTGGACCTAACACCCAAGATTACAGTGAAGCAAGAAACCAAGTAAATATTCCAAAGGCAAAGGCCAGGAAGACTAAGAGAGCGAGGACAGCTAAGTGGCAGAAATGAGGCAGATTGATGGGAAAAGAACTAACATGTATTGATTTCTCGAGATATACCCAGCTCTATGGCAACATCTTTTCCGAGAGCTCTTATTTCTCTTAATCCTCCCAACTGCCTCTGACAGGCGTTTATACTGTTATTTATAGAATAGGACTTTCAGACTCAGAGAAACTCAGTGGCTTTCCCAAGGGTTCCTTAGCTGATAAAAGTCAAGGTTAAAGCAACAAAGATGTTCTTTGAACTGCCCCATGCTTTCACCCAGGGTGAAGACCTAAGTCAGATCAGTTCATCTGAGAGAGAAAACCTGTCTGTAAAGTAAGTGTCTGCAGCTCTGACAGCAGGACACAGAAACTGGGATTTAGCTGAGTCTAGCAGTTTCTTCAAGTATCGTTCCTGATCGACACCTGTAAATACTGTCAAAGGTGGCGGTGAAGGCCATGGGGTCTGGTAGAGGGTGTGGTGTGAGACACAGACTTAGTCGCAATCTCAGCATCCTGCAACGAGCAGAACATTGTGTACAAAAGAAACCATAAATATTACTATGAAAAACATTGTGTGCATTCTTTAAAACGATGCCTGTTTCTAGGCTGAATCCAGCCCTATTTAGTCTGAGGCCTTGGCAATCAGAAACCTAGAAAAAAAAAGAGTTTTAACAAACAGTCCACGTGGCTTTGAATCACAGTGATGCTTCAGACACATTGATTTAAAGGCTCACAGTCTTATTGGCATAAACCTTGACATCTGGCTTATTCAGACAAACTGCTTTTAAGGTTCCAAGGAAAGCCATCAAGTTTTTCAGTTTCTGAATATGACTGAAAATGGTGATGAAATGGATGTCATCTTTAACTGACAAATTAGGGGAAAACAGAAGACAAAGAAATGCATATTGCAAATAATCAATTTCAAAAGCTGTCAAAAAAACAGAATTACTATGTATTCAAGAACTTTCAAATAACAGAACTGTCAGAATTAACTCACCACTAATAACAGAAGTATCTGTTACATTAAAATAAATGAAAAGAAACAGAATTGGCAAACTATCCAATTTTGATAATATTAAAAAATGTTAAGACTTTTGAGGTAAAATGCAATGGAAATTGTTGGAAGAATATTTTCTAGAGTGGCCCTCCTCCTGGTGATTCAGACACATTAGAATAAGAGTGCCCAAAATGCAAGTTCTATCTTTAATTTAGTCACAGATACATTGTCTCTGCCTGAAATCGATTGACAATATATTTGAAGGTCACAGAGACCAAGGATCAGAAACTCATAAGAACTACTTAGGAGTCTCATGTAAAATTTTTTCTAAGGAGAAAAGGCAATTCTTCCTTGATCACTTTTGGCATCTGGGATAAGCTCTGTTAACATCAATCAGTGTTGTTAGAAAAGAAACTTCCTTTTATTTCATTCCAGATGCTTTACAGAAACAGTTGTTTGTTTTTATGGCCTATTTTTGCATTTAAAACACCAGCAATGCCCACAACAGTTTCTTGAGCCACTCATTAAAATGATACTGTATAATTCACATCTTCCAGGCACAGTACTCAAACACAGAGATTTCTGACACGTGAATGCATGTGTAAGTCGTAGTCAAGTAGGTAAATAGAACTAATATTTGCAAGGTTTATCTCTGCTCCCAGCACTGTTCAAATTATTTATTCATCTAATTCAATTGTAAAACAATTTTGTGAGATAGAAGTATGGTCAATATGCTGATTTCATGAATAATAAAATAGAGGCCCAGAAACAAAAGGAAAGTTGCTCAAGTCATAGAGTATGTAGTCGGTCTAGGATTTGATCTCAGGAAATCTGCCTTTACAGGTCAAATCTTAACCACTATGCTACACTCAGAGCAATTCCAAGTAAAACAGAAAATCTGTCTGGTTCTCAAAGCATCTGGTATCCAAATCAGCAGAGGAGTCTTCAGCAGGGACCATTTCTTTATTTCAAGCATATAAATGTCATGTTTTATAAAAATGTATATAGCAATTTCCAAAGGAAAGCATAGATTCCTTCTTGATTCTACATACCTCATTTCTTAGCATTTTTATTTATCATGAAGATATAAATTTATATTAACAAAGATTAATCTCTGACAGATTCTTATTTTTATTTAATGGATGAAGAATAGAAATACTTTCACTATAAATAATATGTAACCAATTGTTATGAATTTTATTTAATTCTTTGGAAACTGACAATTCACATATGCTTTTGGAATAAGATACTGTGAGTTCAAATCCAAGCTTAGTGACGTACTACTGATGTTGGTCAAATCTCTTCATTCCTAGTCTCGCTTTTCTAATCCTATAAATTAAGGAGACAGAATAGTTATTACCCAAAATGTTCTCATAGTCAGGATATATTAGAATATCATGTGGTGCAAGCCAAAACTACAGATTTTCCTTATTTAGCCCAACACATGCTTTAAAAAAGTCTCTGGTGCAGGGGCTCAGCGTTTTCAGTAAGTCTTACAGGTGAATTTATGGGCTTTTGCAAACTAATGAACTAAGTACTTAAAAAATTTCCCAGACCTGTTTTCTCAATTGTATCCAGATAAATTCAGCTTCTTCCCCATTTTAAAGTAAAGATCAAAGAGCGAATGATTTGATTCTATCAAAAATGTAATTGACTAAGACTTAAAAAGATATATATTATTGCAAAATCAAAAGGTGAAAAGAGCCTTTCAAAGGTATTTTACCTTTTACCTTAATTAAGATTCCTTTCATCAGGCTAGAAATATCACATTTGGAAATGAGTTTCCCTCAATTTTTCTATTTCTTGCAAAAATGCAATAGATTCCAAAAACGATCATCAGAGATGCCCAAAGAATTATAATCCCATATAAATACTAAATTATACTATTATAAGCTCGAGGGACTATTGCTTGAAAATTGGTCTGTGTAAGAAAGTAATTTATACTTACCTATAATTTATCCACCACAATTAAACAGTGAACTTAAAAGACTAGAATACCATAAGGTTTCCAGGTGGTATCTTAATCATTTATAAGAAAAAAAATTCGAAAATCCTCTCTCATCTCATGAAAGCAATTCCTTCACTATTTTTAACTCTAATAATATAGACGAGTTACATTATCTGGAAATAGATTGAAGTGAATTTTAATATATCTTGCCAAAAAAAATCTCCTATTAAAATGTCTCAGCATAATAAATACTCAATTTATAAATAGTGCTCAATAAATATTTGTTGAAAAATAATTAATTTAAAATCTATAAATAGATTTAAAACTCAACCACAAAAACAACCTAATTTAAAAATTGAACAAAGTACTGAATACACACTTCTTCAAAGAGAATATACAAATGGTAAATGAACACATGAAAAATACTCAACATCACCAATCATGAGGCTGATATAAATCAAACCATTGCATTTCACATCAATTAGGATATTTACTATGAAAAAAAAGTAACAGGTATTGGCAAGATGTGGAGAAATTGGAATTCCCATGCACTGTACTTTTAATAAGAACATAAGTAGTGCAGTTGTTATGGGAAACAGGATGGTACTACCTTAAAAATTAAAAATAGAATACCACTGTTCCAGCCATTCCACTTCTGGATATATACCCCAAACAACTGAAAATAGGGCCTCAAATAGATATACATACAGCTATGTTCAGATAAGCATTATATGTTCATGTAATAGTCTAATCAAGAAGTCACCCAAGTGTCCACTGACAAATTACTGGATAACAAAATAGTGTCCATACATATGATGAAACATTATTTAGCTTTAAAAAAGCTAAAACATTCTGACACATGCCACAACAGGGATGAAGCTTGAAGATATTATGCTAAGTGAGTTGTCAGTCATAAAATACCAAATCCTATGTGATTCTATTTATTGCGAGGTACCTACCATACCCAAATTCATAGAAACAAAGTAGACCAGTGGTTTCCAGATGCTGGGGAAGGCGATAATCAATATTTATTGTCTAATAGAAGCAGATTTTTATTTTTTTTTTAAATAAAGATAATTCTATGGCTAAATGGTGGTGATGGTGGTACTGGAGAGAGGAAACTTTCCCTCTGCCCTTCTTAGTTATTTTATCTGGTATATTATTTTTTCTTTTTAAGGAAAGGTGAAGGTAGAAGTGAAGATGAGTAGGCAGGCAGGCGGAGACAGGAGGAAGAAGCTGCTCTCGCTGGCGCTGGGTCTTGAACCAGGGACCTAAGGATATACGTGGATACACCTAGTATTCTAAATGGTTAGTCCACTGGGGAATGCCATTTGGTCAAATGATTAGCTACACAACAGTTTAACAGAAGAAAAAAACCAAATTTAATTCTATATATAAAGAGGTCTCATAGGTATGGGGTCCAAGAAATGACCAAAACAGTTTATATATACCTTTATGACAAAGAAACAATAAATTTTTGAAGAAGTGATAAGACAAAGAACATTCAGGCTCAGGTACTGATTAATAAGGAATTAAGCAGAGCTGGTTTACACAGTCTTCACAACTCTATTTTCCCTATGTCTCCCTATCTCTTAATGCCAGAGGATTCTATTCACATGGGAGATCTATAGAGAAAGGTCAAAGTCCTTTATTGTACCAGCTGCTTCTCAAGTCATTTCATTTTAAATAGTCAACATGTCACTTAGGGAAATTGGGGGCATCCTGCCCTGAAACTCAACATAATACAACATGAATATATTTAATGCCACTGAACTGTACACTTAAAATGGTTACAATGACAAATTGAAAGTTGTGTCTGTTACACCATGTTTTTTTTCCACCAGAAGTTATAGGACCTCACAAATCCATGTGATTTCCACCTAGAAGCATTTCACGCAGTACCAGTGTCTCGTGCTATCCAGTCATTTCTAAGTTGATCATCTCAATATTGACCATCTTCTTCTTTCCCCACTCTCGTGACAAAAATATAGGCCTGGAAGGCCAGTCCCTTGTAGCCCAGATCTGGAACTTCTATAGTGACTTTTAATTGTCCTGTCAAACTAGCACATGCAAACTCATGGATTCATGGTTTCATTCTTATTCTGTTCTCCCTTTTATCCTAGTTTATAGTATGGGACATCATTTCCTAATATATCAGAATCAGGGACACTCAAGTGTCTTTCAAATGTCGGTTTTTTTGAGCAGAGTGTCCATATTGTTTTCAAAGTTATTGAAACAAAAATAGCGCTTTTATCTTTAATGCGCACGCGCACACACACACACACACACACACACACACACACACACACACAGTTTCCCTAGGCAATATCTTAAAACATTTTCACAAGTACAATAGGCCAATGGGAAGATGGTTACTGAAGGAGAAATCTCATGTATGCAACCACACATAGGCAGGACCCATATATAATAAACAGACTATTTTTAAGAGACAATTGTTTGCAAACTTGGAACCAAAAGTCAACTATGACAAAAAAAATTGTGATTAAATTATGTCTTCAAATTTTAATTGAGATGATCAACAATAAAACCCACTTTACTTCTTACCTATGATCATCATCATCTTATGAGAACCACTAGAAGAAGCCCTAGCGAGAAGAAAATGTATTTGTTCAAACGAGGCTGTAACACAAATAAGAATTGAGAATAAGAGTCACTGTCTTCTAATTATTGCTTTCTGACATTTCTGTGCTCTATGACTAATCCGGCATAGGAACAACTAGGAGTGAGACAAATTTGAAAAACAGATCTATGATTAAAGTGATAAATGCAATTCTGGTCCCTTAAGTTAACATTTCAAACAAACAAATGCCCTTCTTTTTTTTTTTTTTTGAAATGGCCATGAACTCCTTGAGCATAGAAATTGTGTGTTACTGTTTTATAGCCTCAGTATCTAAAACAGGACCCACAATAGTTCCTTAAGTAATGACTATCAAATGAACCTACAAAATGAGTATCTTCAATGGAAGATGGTTTTACGAGATGTGGAAATTGAGTTCTATGAGCTTCATGTGAGTTGAACTGTGACATAGACTTTTAATAAAATACCAAAGGAACTGGACTTTACAGGTCAAATACAGTGAAAATACACAGAAAAAACAATGCTTACCTCAGAATAAAAAGTTCTATAAATATAAAAGGGTCTAGAAAACGGTTGGACATTTATGTCCAATGAAAAATTTGGAATTTAAATGGAAAATTGATGACCTCTGACATCTTTTCCTCTGATGATTCAAATAATATGCAAATCAATTTTAATCTGAACAGGGTGATTTAGAAATGACTGTACATGAAATTCACAGTGAAGAAATCAGAGCAACAGACTTTTCCAAGTCATAAAATACTATTTAATGTAATTCTATGTGACATGGAAAAACACTAGGATAGAAAATACCTTATTAATGACGGAAGACCTAAAACTATATTTATAATGTGAGTCATATATAAATGAATAAATCTATATTCTCTTCCATAGTAATTGTTTTATAATAAAGCAATAAAACCTATTAAAAACAAAAATTCTGCTTTTGTTTTCCTATTAAATAACATTCTTGGATATGCCTCTTTATAGAGACTTAATAGTATTTAATTTTATGCATCTCATATATAACTTAGAGGGAATCAAAGTGAAAAAAGCAACCCTGCCTTTCTACTTTAAAGACAACTTCTAATAAATTAAATAAATGCAAGAGAAACTGGAAATACACAGGGTTTTCCAACCGCAAGCCCCAAAGTGTGCTTTTAGGATCTTAATAGAAAGTTCTCTGGAGAAAACAGTTTTCCTAGTGCTTTATGAAGCAGTGAGCGGATATTCCATCATTTAGGAGTCGGATTTTCTTCTGACACAAAAAGGGAAATTTCTTGGAATCTAGAGAAATAAAACAATGAAAAACGTTTCCTTTTCTGAATCCCTGAGCTAAGTTCAAATAGAAGGGACATAGAGAGAGCTCACACACTGGTTGTGAGCCTGCAGACCTCAGTTTCCCTTCCTTCTCTGCTCTGGATGTTAGGACACTGACCCTTCAGGGCTCCCTAGCAGGGCGCTTCTGACTGGTCCTGGTAAGAGACTGGGAGCTGCAGGAAGGAAGACGGGAAGGTTCCCCTTCCCTCTCTGCCTTCTTATCTGGCTTCATTCTTTCATCTAGCACTTATATGTGTAATATATATTATGTATATAATTATGCTATAGGTAACCAGATATTTCATGGGACTTTTGCTGCAGTCTGGAAATCGTCACTAAGGCGGTAAGAATGAGGATAATGCTTGGTCAACATCCAGGCATCCTAAAGGGAGGTACTAGAAACATCCTTTAAGGTCAACTAAAGGACAGCAAAACTGCTACAATGCCCACTACTGCCTCCAGGCTACTTAAGACTAGATATTTGAGATGGAATTCTTTGAAGGGAAACAATAAAGGTAAAGAGTAGCTATGCTTTCATCCTCCCCATTCTGTCCAATAAAACCTCCCATGAGAAGCACTGTGAGTAAGTTGCAAAAGGAGAGGTTAGCATTCTCCTTCCTGCCTGGAAGCTCACAGAGCTGCTGAACTTAAAACTTTCTTCTCCAGCTGCTGGCAACAGGAGTGAATTCTTGGAAGAGCACGACTTTCATCAACAAAATTCTAGAGCTATTGTGAACTCATGGAGACTTGGGGCTGCGTCTCATCAGGGAAGGCTCAGTGCTGTGGGACACATCACACTGTTCTATTTCCTTCTAAACCTTGTTCCACTGATCTGGTCTTAGAAGTATCCCAGGGGACTAAAGAGGAGACAGGGAAGTAGTGAATGAACAAAAGGCACCCTTGATCAAGGCACCCTTGATCTTATTAAATGACAGTGGATGGAGAAAACTAAAGTCGCTGATGTTTAGACATCCAACGACCCCATTAAAGCTGCATTTATAAAGTAAATGAGACTATCTCCTTAGGAAATGTGGGCAGTGAAGAGGAAGGACTTTGTTTGATTTCTCCACCCTGTGTCTTCAGTGTCTAAAATACAACCTTACAGAAGGTCTTACCTCAAATACATACTTAAATAAAGGAAGAAAGGAACATTAAAGAAGCTCCAAATCAATAAGAAAAGAAATGTACATCCTGGTGGAGTAGTGGTTGGGTCTGACACCTCTGGTCGAAGTTCCTTCCACATACATCCCAAAGACCCGGGTTTGTGTCCCAGGTTGGGAGAACAACCACGATGTACAACTGAATAAAAACACCTAAAATGCTTCTTCCTCCTCTCTCCCTGCCTGCTTGCCTACTCGCCTGTACCTTTCCTTTACAAAGAAAAAAAAGTTTTCTCATTGAGTCTTTGTTTTTATTTCTAGTTATTTCTAATGCTTATTGCTGTAATGAAGAATTGACTACAGTGTGAAAACATCAGTTAACAGTGAAATTTGGTCCAAATTATCAAAAAAAACCAAGAGATTGATTTCCTACTGCTCACTCCCACACTTACATATATACCAACATATTAGAAAGCTGCCTTTCTTTTCTTTTCTTTCTTTTTTTTTTTTTTTTTTTTGACTGATGGCTTCAAGCAACAACTAGATATTTTGGTTTCACAACATCACAGCCAAGTGTGCAGTAATTAAAAAGAAGATGTCAAATGGTATTTACATTTAACAACATGCACCAACTTCTCCATATGTTTTCTACCCTTGTCAACTTCTTTATGTGGCATTTTATCTGCAGGCAACAGCTTTGTTCCTCATGGCTGCAGTTGCATACTGTGAACACAAATGGAATGAAAGGTAGAGGGAACCTGCTCACTGAATTCACCTGTGCATAAGGCAGCATCTCACATGGAGAAGCTGGCGAGAGAAATCGAGCAAAACTCAGTACTACCAAAGAGACACACTCAGTACAGATTTCTTCAAAGCCCCACTTCCTGGGTGCTGCATACAGGGTCTCCAGGACCTGCTCCAGGAGGGAGCAGCTGACTGGGGGAAGTTTCCGCCATCTGTGGAAGCACATGTGAGCTCATACCACATGTGCATACGGCTTTGTTCCTCAGAAAGATTCCCTCCAAATTTCAATAGTAATTAGAAAGTTCTTGTGTCACATTTCAAGAGTATTTACTTTAGTGAGAGGGAGTGGAGATGGAAAAATTTTGACTGTTGCTTTATTGCTGTCCATGTCAATCAACTGTGTATCTTTTCAAGTACCAGGATTCATTTAAGTGCAAACAGTAAAGTGAAATCTATATACCAAGGTCTCCTGAGTTAATCTGATTACGAACATTTCAAGTTATAGATGTATAACTATGATTTCCTAAATGAGTAGGGCATTCAGGGAGTGAACCAGATTCAAAATGTATGAAAAAAAACTTCGGCATTATTTCCTGGGTGTTCCATTGGGAGGAAAAGCGACAATCATTCATGAAACAGGAAGCTCAGTTTTCACCGCTTTAGTGAAAGTTGGATTGAGGAGATGGTACACCCTTCTGGGCCCTTGCACTTGCCCTGGGTAAGTAGGTAGAGGAACGTCTCTTCTTCTATTTGGCCACTCCACTGGACACTGGACCGAGACCTGCCCCAGCACCTTCCCTGCACAGGACACTGCTTCTGGTGCCCCTAAACCACCATCCTTAGAAGCTGGGGTTAGTTTCCACACCTCAGTGTCCCAGAACAAATTCTCTCCTGCTTCCTTCTTATAAAATTAGCCCCAGACTCAGCTTCCAATTATTGGAACCTATGTTCTCTGACTAAAATATTGAAGATCTGCATTTTCTAGTTTACAGATGGGAGTGGGCTCTGCTTCCTAACTTGATTTTTATGACAGTGAGTTTATCAAGCAAAGGGGGTGGTTGCAAGGCTGAAAAATTAAAAATGGCAGATTTCCTCTCTAAAGTCCAAGAAAATACCATTCGCCCCCAACCTCCCAGTTGTGGTATACACACCCATAACATCAGTTAATTTATCTCTAAGTCTAATGTAGATCACTTTTGTCATTTATATGCTTATCAAATAATCTATGGTTTATAGTCTTGGTTTCATTAAGTTTAAAATGCCTCCTTGAAGGTCACATATAAAGACACCAAACATGAGACAATTTGAAAGCACAAATCAGGGGATCCCCAAATTTTATACTAATGACACTGTGTCTTCTGCGCTTTCTAAAGCAAACTAATCACTCTCTTGAATTGAATTGTTCTAGCAAACAATATGAAAAGGATCTTGCTTCAGCTATATACATGGCGAACTGAAAAGCCAAATGGGTTTCCATTGAATTTTATAATGGAGTGGGCTCCAGTCAAGCCCTTATCATCTGATAATGCTCAACAGTAACTTAATTCAACAATCACCTAAGTTTAGTTTCGAGGCAAGGGATTCGAGTGAATTCACTGACATGACCCCAAAGACATAGGCCAGAAATGTTTTATGATTTAGCACCTCTCTCATTTTCTTTCCCTATCACGATGAGAGATGGACTGTGTTATAAGGAAGGCCCAAAGAGGAGAGGAGGAATGAATAGCTGGTAGGTTGGTAGGATCACAGCCACAATAGACAGAGAAGTCAAAATCAACCAAGCTAGAGAAAAGGTCTCTGGTTTTCTTCGTCTGTGGTCTGTTTGGAATTTTCTTACTGCTATTTATCCTTGCTTTAGAGAATATTTGCTTGGAAACTAAGAACTGTCTGTCTTGAGGAGGTGTAACTGGTATGGTAGATGAATTCCTATATTTTAGAAACAATATTCTCTGTCTTTGAACTTTCTGGGTGGTTTTTATTTGCCCTTCAGAAGAACATACATGTGTATGAACTGCAGAGGAGGGCGGCTGTTTTGTCTTGGGACAAGTCCTTCCCCAGCTTCAGTCAACTCACCAGGGGATGGCACTGGGGTTAAGACAAAAGATCCCTGAGACTGATGGTGCATATGTATGTCTCTCCACTGTGAACCAAGGCATGCATCTAGGAGAAATTGCTGACAAGAGAGAATGTGGGGTTAAAGGGATAGAGTTTCTGAATGCAGCTGACCTGCCGATCTGGTATTCCAGGTCATAGAAACGATGATGGTAGAGTGGGAGACAGGCAGACCGCTCTACTCTGACTTTCCATTTAATGACAATATAACAAGCTACTAGAAAAGCAGGCTGAATTATCCAGACCTTGTAAATATGCAGTCAGCTCTAAAAAGATTGATATTAAAAAAAAAAACCCAACTTCCTAATGACTGCCCCCTTCCCAACCCCAACCAGGGAGCTGTGAGTCTGGGACCCCCAACAGCATTCTAGCCGAAGCTGGTTGGTAGTTGGTGTCATGACTTAGGGGAGACTCAATGAATGAATTCATGATGGATATTAGAGGACTGCGAAATGCCTTCTAACCCTAAGGCTCTGTAACTCTAAAATCTAGCTGTTAGAAATAGAACCTCAGGTATTCCAAATTGCTGCCAGATGAAACAGGTAATGAAGACAAACATCTATGAGGATGGAGCCTGGAGAACAAATTCAGAATTAATATCAAAGTCACTGAGTGATGGGTTACAAAGACACTTAGACACTTGCCAGGGAGGTGGTAACCTCTCCCAGTAAGGTCAATCTCTCGGACTTTCATGTATGTCGTTCTGGCAGCCATCCTAATATAACTATGGCTTCACTTCCTTTGTAACTCTTCTATTTAACTTAAACGAGAGAGAGAGAGAGAGAGAGAGAGAGAGAGAGAGAGAGAGAGAGAGAGAGAGAGAGAGCACGAGAACACAGTATTAATATAAATGGAACTCTCATGCTAAAGACATTTTACAAAAGAACACTAAATTCTGAATTATCCTTATAAATACTGGTACTACTTAATGAGCCCAACACAACATTGCATGCTTTATGGGATGGCTTAAGAGTGAAAATGTTATAAAACAGGATTTATTTCAACATCTAAGTCTTCAGAAACAGTATAGTGAAATATGTGAGAATCATCTTGTTAAGTAAAAGTATAAAATTCCTGTTAATTCACTTCTTTATGGCTTGTGAGTTTTGTTTATTTGTATATGTGTATGTGATTTATTTATTTTTTTGTCATTGGATTTAGTAGGAAAGAAAGAATAATGGTATTATGGGTTCAGAGTGAATTTATCACATCAGACAGAGAGTATAAAAACCGTTTTTCCCTCCAGAAATCATTTATTTCCCCAGAAGTAGCCAGGAATGAGATCCCAACTAACCCTTCTGTCCTCAAACTATTTCAGAACAGCTTTGATTACTCCTCAAATCCATGGGCTTCCTGAGAGTAGGAGTTGCTTTATACTTGCATTGATGCAATATTCAAAGTCTTTCTAAAGTTCATCTTTGAATATGGATGTTTAATCTCTTATTGATGCCTCAAATATTTTTTTCTGCTATTCATTAGGCAGCATTTTAAGATTGCATTTCCTTATAATCTGTACCTCATTTAGCATTATCATTTGAAATTGCTCTGAGATGTGGTTAGTTCCAAAGATTTTCCACAAAGTCACATTCTATTGCCCTGTTCAGCTAAGAACCCAAGTGATCTTTTTTCCTTTTTAAAATAGTAACCTATTAAAATAACCATATGTATAGGTTTCCCCATTCCTTAGATATATGTCAACACACCCTAACCTCCACAAAATCACCAAGTGTTCTTCCCCATTGTCCAGTGGGCTACGCCATTTGTGCCCACCCTCCCAGTCCCTATTCAGAACCTCAGTTCCATCATCAGTGTCCAAGGGTTGGCTTTGTTTTTTCTGTTCCTTTGTTTTGTTTATTCACATTCCACCTATAAGTGAGTCATCTGGTATCTATCTTTCTTCTTTGGATTTATTTCACTTAACCTCATCCCCTCTAGCTCCATCCATGTCGATTCAAATGACAGGGTTTCATCTTTTCTAAGGGCTGTGTAATATTCCACTGTATACATGTACCTCATCTTCTTGATCCATTTATGTGACATAGGGTACTTAGGTAGTTTCCAGTTCTTAGTTATTGTGAATAGGGCTGCAATAAACATGAGGATACATACACATCTGTAGATGGGTACTTTTGTATCTTTTAGGTACATACCCAGAAGAACACAAGTGATCTTAACAAAGAGGATGGGAAATACAAGAAAAGGAGATATGGAATCATGTATATGTCAGAATGTCAACTTCTTTTTTTGTCCCAACATATCCATCATATATTATGATTCTAGTATCGGACTCTCTCCAAAGCTGACAGTATCAAAATTGTGAAAATGCTTTTCTCATAAGCAGCGATCCTTCCAGTTTCTTCTCTGAAGGACTATCACAGTTGCATTTAGTTATTAGAAATTCCATAAACTTCTGAGAAGCTGTTCATACAGAATATCAGCAATTGCCTGTATCTTAGCCATGTATATACCTGCTTCAACTTGTGCTTGAAGTTGAAATGGATTTACTGGGGGTTAAAGCAGGAGGCTAGGAGAATTAATTAAGACAGCCTAAGTCCTGTCAAGTTAATTCAATATAATTGGAGGTTAGATATTAGCTCGAGATCAGGGAAACCTTATAATTGGAAATAGTTCCAAAACTTGGAATATATGAAAGTGAAGAACTTAGACATAGTCCAACTGAATCCTCTGAGTCAGAGATGTTAGCACTTATGATAATTAGCTGAGAAATAGATTAGGGATGGGAGGAGAAGAAGCACTTTCTTTTTAGTCATAAAATGGTCAACAGGTAGTAAAAATGTTCCTATCATTACCTTTATGTGACTTTATGCTGGCTTTTGTGCCCTTCAAGGTGATAACAGTGAACCAGATAGTTTTGCAGTTAAACATTGTTTTTATTATTATTTTGGAGTCTGGTTTTAAAAGAATAATCATCTAAAATAGCTCATGAACTTGCTATCTGCTCTTTTTCAAGTTAAAATATAATAAATATTATTTTCTGTGCTATAGAAAGAGGGGGCCAATAGGAGGCAGCTCTCCGGGCTGTCTTCTAGAGAGTCAGCCCTGTTGAATGGGGCTGGCTTTGCATCTTCTTTGGGGGGCCCCGGAAGAGGCATCTAAGGATGGTGGACCCAGAGCCATGTTTGTCTTCTGCACATCTCCTCAGGAAACGCCTGGACTCCTCAGGGGTTGTCATCACTCTATGGCACCCTGTCAATTTCTTTTTCAGTCCCAACTTCAAATCATTGCCTAATCAGTGTCTCGAACTTTTGGCCATCCCCCGCTCAGGTCCACATACATTTCTTGTGAATAACCTTTGAGATAATAAAATGAATGTAAAACACTGGTCCCAGGAGGCAGTGATTAGGAGATGCTGGCTTCATCACCATCGTTATTATCAATCATCAACAAGCAGCCTTCTTCACCTTCTCTTTACAATATTACTTATGTTCTCTCATTGAAAACATTAGAATCCTTCCCATCCATTAAAATGGCTAAATACTAATATCCCATTAGATTTATCTACCAATATTTGGGACAACAAAGTCTGAACAAGGAGGAAAAAATAGAAGTAGCAAATATCATCCCTTGGAAAAAAATAGACAGAAATAGTTTCCACATAATACACTAGAAAATAATATTGAGATACAGGTTATGGCAACCATTATTATATTATGATAGTAATGCATCTCCTTTAGAGAAATAGTCTCACTGTCACTGTTTTTCCCTTTGATTTGCCTCACTGTCTCCTCATAGTCGTAAACAATTGTTGGCCTCAGCAATTCTTGTTTGCTGACCCTTCAGTAAGGGTTAACAGTTTGAATTTTAAGGAAGCAAGACAAAAGAATGGAACTCCAGACAAAGTCACATAGGAATTAGGGTGAAATTTCCTCCAGTGTTACTAAGTTGGTATCAGGCTTGAAATTTTATGTGTGATTCTTTCTACTAGCCTTCTAGTTCATTTTCAGTAAGACTCTTTTCACTGCCATTTTAGTGCTAGGCAATTCCACTCAGGTTGAAAATCTGCAAGTTTATCTTAGACACAAATGTCTTCTAATTTAATTGCTTCCTCTCTTTGGGGGCCACTTCTTCCTCCTAAGTCTAGTGACTTAAAGAGTCATCTCTGACAGCAGACATCCATTTATCCTTACAGGTGAACTTAATCAACTCTGACCATTTCAAAATCAAACTCCTAAAGAGAGGTTGGACAATATTTTCATTTTCTCTGGCTATTGTAGAGACTCCTAACATCAGGTCACTATACAGAACACTGGTCAACTCAGTGGACATGACAAAGGATGTCCACCTTGGGTTTTGTGCTTTCTTTGACCAGGTAAGCTGTGACACAATGTGGATAAGGAACACCTTGAGGGAGGTTATGGATTATACGTCATACAGATGAATGATGGGTTCTCTGTACCAGCTGTATTCATCATTCATAATTTTTAGAAGCAACCAAGAATTCCTTCAATAGCTGAATGGATAAAAAAAAAAGGTATATATCCATATAATGGTATATTATTCAGGGATTAAAAAAATAAGCAATCAAGCTATGAAAAGATGAAAGAAGTTTAACTGAATATTGTTAACTGAAAGAAGCCAATCTGAAAAGACTACATTCAATATGATTCCAATTATATAACTACTGGAAAAGTCAAAATTATGAAGGAAGTAAAATGATCAATGCTTACACGTGGCCTAAAGGGATAGATGGAAGATGAATAGGTAGAACACTATGGACCTTTAAGGCAGTGAAACAATTATTTTGTCTATGATATCGCTATGGGGGTTACATATCATTATATATTTGTCCAGTTCATAGGGTATAGAGAGTGAACCCGCATGTAAAATATGAATGTTTATTAATAATACTATATCAACATTAGCTCATTCTTGATAATAAATACAAGATGTATTTTCTGATCAATTTTTAATATACACCTAAAACTACTCTAAAAACAAGTCTTCATAAAAAAAAAAGCAAATGAGAGAGACAGTCAAATATACGGCAAGCTGGAATGAAATATAAAAGTGAATAAAATCCATACAAACATGTCTCTAAAATACTGTGTTTACATGTAGGTACACAGTTCTTAACAAAATTTACTAAGTTATGCAGTTCACATGAATTTTTCAAAACAATACTAGCAAAATCAATCACACTTCACCATTCCCAACAAGGAGAGAAAAATATGAAATTTCTTTAAGGTTCCCGACTTTGGATTGTAAATTCCAACCATAACCAGACTGACAAAACTGCAAACCATGCTTGTTTGTTTTCAATGAACAATAAGTAGCTTGGCATTTCTCTTATCTGAAAATATATGGATTCAGTAATTGAGGATTACTTCCCAAAAAGAACATGTGCAAAGCATATAGTAATCAAATACAGAGGAAGATTAAAAAGAAAGAAATACCTTTAAACTGTCAAGACTGGATTATGACCCTGCTTGTGAAGAGCAGAGTGAAAAAAAGTCTTTCACTGAAAGTCAAAGTAGGTACTGCTAGAAGGAGTCTCCCATGTCATAGATTAGAGTCCTATCACCACAATGTATGTGGAAAACAATGCGAGGATGGCTGAGCAACCTTATGAGAAGCAAGTGAGTGTAGAAAGTCTTAATTACTGAAAAAAATAGTGCTTTGAACAAGATTTTTATAAAGCAAGAGAGGTCGGGATAGACGGAAGCACCTACTTGATACTTTCAGAAAAAAAACAGCTTGAAAAAAAAGGAAGAGACTGCATTAAAAAAGATCTTGAAAGAGATATCACTTTTTTTTTTTTTTTTTTAACCACAATGAGATCTGGGAGTTCATGAAAGACAGGAATCATAATTTGTCTGAAACTTGAAAAAAGGACTCTAGAGCATCTGCAGGGAGTGTCTTTCAAAATGTAGTTGAGTCAGGAGAAGTAATAACTTCTCGGAAATGAGAAATACTCAAGAGATACATTCAGAAAAATCCTTTATAAAATAACATAAAAGAAATTTCTGATAGGAAAAATAATATTTGGAGAGAAAAAAATGAATAAAATCATTCCCACCATTTTTTTACATATAGGATCTAGGTAACATGAGGCAAGACAAATGAAAATTGCAAGCTTAGCAGAATGCCTACTTAGGGGTGTCACAGGGCTGACAAGCTTGTTCTGCGGGCAGGGTGTAAGCATGATATGTTTTACACAGTACAGGAGAAAAAGAAAAAAATTTGGTGGCCCATATTAATAGTCTCTCCATTATTGTGTGCCACTCACTAAAAACCAAAACTCAAGCTAACAGGCTTTATTACTGACAGACCAAAAAAAAAAAAAAATTACAGAGAGGACTAAAAGGAATTTCAGTTTCTACTTAGTCTGGAGAAAAGTAAAAAAGCATTGCCCCCACTGTGTCCTGAAGAACAATGGGAAATCTACAAATCAACTTTTCTCGAACTCATCAGAGACCTAAAGTACCAAGAAACCAAGGAGCTGGAAATCTAAGGAAAGAGACACATTCTAGAAAGAAGATCTGGCTTGCCTTCCCTGGGTAAATCTCAGGAGGAAGATGGGAGTCACGCAACTGGGTAAGAAAGGTTCAGCTGAAGAGCTTGGTGAATTTCTACAGGTCATCCATGAGCCAACAGAAGAGTGTAGATACTAGTGAGGACAGACTGGAGAAGGGAAGTTCCAGCCCGCTGTGAGCACATCTCCCTGGATCTCACAGGGCCTGGAGCAAAGGCAGAGTGCAAGCCACACTGGTGGATACACCTGGGGTGGAAGAACAAATCCTGCCGTGAAGACTAGAACTCACGTTCTTTGAGCATAAAAACATTAAACATGTAAGGGGACAGCAACAAACCCTGTCACTCACGGGACTGATGTCATTGCAAGTGGGATGCTTGGGTTCTTGACTTCAGTCTTAGAAAGAATTCAAGGGAGGCTCAGGTGGGCAGCACCTGGAATGTGTATTAAAGGGAAAGGCACAGAGAGAGCAGAGAAGGTCTCTGTGGGCAGTAAAGCTGCCACCATTGTAATAGGATGTGGGCAGGGTCTGATATGTCCTAAGGGTAGAACCTTGCAGGCATGTATCCCATAATAGATGCTTTTCTTAACTTTCTGCTTCGGGAGGGGTAGGGGCATTGGTTGGCATTCATCCCATAGTTCTTTTTCTTTCAACTCTGTGCTTAGCTGCTACGGTTTTCCCAGGGTCAGGGGTTTACTAGCATGTTATGTCTTCCCTATGCTTGCCTTTCCGTTGTTCCCTCACCTGTTAGCAGTCCTTCATCCATATGAAGACCACTGAGGTTGAGCCAAAGGAATAGAAAAAAGCACATTCTCTCTGTCTCAGGGTGAGGCAGGTGCCAGCTGGGAAAGGGAAGGTTTCAAAGAGAAAGATCCACTCCTAAGACCAGGAGACACATAGCCTGCCTAAGACCAAGGAGGAAACAGAAAACCTATTGTCTATCTAAAACTCAACCACCACAATGACTAGCAAAGAGATTAGACAAGGACTATGTTAGTTTTGTTTTTAACCAAATAACCCACCTCTGAGTATTTAGCTAGTGATCAGCCGAAGGGCTAGAGCCCCTACACCGTACTTGGCCATGTGTTGATTCTCCATTTTGCATTTGTGTACAGTCTCTGCCCAATTACCGACACTAATGGGAGAGAGCAGTGGTGCATAGAATCCCAAATAGTCTCTGATGCAAACACATTCCATTTTGGAATTCATTGTAGAGTTACTTGTGCAGAGGATGTGCCTTCATGTGTATGTGTGTGTGTGTGTGTGTGTGTGTGTGTGTGTGTGTGTGTGTTTCCAGACACTTCTTTGAGCAGCAGGAAAAGTCATCCAAGAGCAAGTAAGGCAGGGAGGAGCAGGTGTCAGTGAATAATAGAGGTCGGTAGCAAAATTGCACCAAAAATTGTTAAGCATGAGCTGTCTTATGTGGTTTGTTCAGGTTTGTTTTTGCTAGCCTGCAGTTGATACATGACTGCTTTACATTTTTCTTATTGTGCAGTATATGTTCCAGCAAACTGGAGCATGCTTTTATTCACTCATTAATTTACTGAATAAAAATACATTGAGCATTATCTGTCAATCATTATGCTAGGCACCAAACATAGAATAAAAACAAAAAACACACTTTACTCAAGCACTGATACATCGTTTACTAAAATAATTCCCTGTTCCAGAAATTCCTTCCCATCTGCTATTGGAGTCTTTGAGGCATCTATTTTTTTTCCAACACTGCTAACTTAGGTGCCGGGTGATTCTTGAAGCATGACTCCTTCCTGAGGTCCAGCAGTTCAACATGTGATCCAGGCTAGGCCAACCCCAAAGAATCCCAGGCTATGTGTTCCTCTCTGCTCAGGACTTTGAGGATGGGGGATGCAAGTATAGAAACTGCTGCAGTGACTGTTATACAGGAAAGAGGCTCCCAACCAGAAGCCAGAGTTGATCCACAAACAGCAAAACTAAAAGGAAGGATCTAGTTTGGGACTCTGATGAGGCATTAATCTGAAGACTTTTTAATTATATGAACAAATAATTCTGTTATATGGTTTACATAACTTTGAGTTAGGTTTTCTGTCATTAATAAAAGCATCACATATGATCCATTCTTACTGCTCAGTAAAATACTATGGACCCCTCAAGGGCTGTCTTCACAGTTTTCCTGATCTTGGACACAGTCCACTGCATGCACAGGGGAAAGGCACTCTTGGGCCCACAGAATGGATAGAATCATTGACTATTTCAATAGTGCCATGTGGTAGCCTTTACCTGAAGCAAGTGACATTTATTTCCTCCATGATCTTCCCCAATACCCTGCATGAACCTCTTTTATTAAGCATTGCATTTGACTTCTTTAAAAGATTATTCCTGTGTTTACATTCTTCCTCCTACATGGTAGTCCTCTAATTGAATTGTCCCTGCTGAATTTCATTTTTCTTTTCCAGCTTGCCTCAGTAATTTTAAATTTTAAAGCCAGTGTCTCTGTCACTACTCCACCCAACATAATGTCATTAGAGAAACCAAAATAGCTCATTCTCTGCATCATAAACCAAGTTCAACACTTAAACAGCAGCTCTAGTAAAACTCTCAGTAAATGCCACATCAGACTTCAGCGATCTAAATATTTCATTTTCACTCTAGTTCTCCTGTACGTGAATCACAATGGAGAATAATGATCAAGTCCAGTCATATTCCTGAGAATTGGGAAGGCTGAATTCAGAAACCAAATCCACCACCTACTAGCTATGTGGTTTTTAACCTCCAAGTCTTCAAACCCCACTGAAGAAATAGGGAATGTGCCTGAAATACTAGGTTTATCCTAGCAAACCATAAAACACCTCACCGCTTTTATTCCTTCATCTTTTTATTAAACACTATTTACTGAACATCCGACTGCCCAGTGAATAGGAAAGTCACTAGGAATCCAGAAATAAATGCCCTCAATAAATCCATTCAGAGAAAACCAGCAAGTAAAGGAAAATTAAAATTCAAAGAGAGACTGTATGGAAAATGTCTTCACTGGATATGGCACAGAATGGTAGCTATGAATACATTTAAAAATTCTATTTGCCCTTCTTAGAGTTCACTTAATTCTACCCTATTCCTAAATCTTGCTTATAGATGGACATGACCACAGAACTGAGGATAAGGAAGGATATGTGGAACTGACATGTGACATTTCCAGGTCAAAAAAATCAAGACGTGAATATATCCCCTCCAACAGTGTTCTCCCTTCAAACTGCTAAATACAAATAACAAGGTCACCATAGGGAAGGGTGAACCCAGCCATAGAAAAAACATGAAATTCGGACTCACTGTTGAAAAGACAGGGACCCTCTATCCAAGAACATCTGGCTTAAATGTTCAGATGAGGGAAGAAACAACTCTCTATTGTGTTTTAACCATTAAATATTTATGTCAACTTACTACTTAGTCTGACTTAACCCCAATCACTTGTGCAGGCCACTGTGAGCTTTGGTTTTTCTTTCGACTTGACAGTCATTCCTTCTCAGTCCCTTTTCTACCTTCAGATCCTTTCAACTTAAATTTCAGAATGTCCCTGAGCTGCCTTTGAACATTTTCTCTTTTCTATTTATATACTCTTTCTCAGTGATTATAGGATTTTGGCTTTTACTCTAAGTAAGAAAGCCAGTTAATCTCATAGATTTAACTACCCTCTCCATGATGACAATTCTTATATGTTTGGTTTTTTTTTTTTTTTTTCTATAGCAAAGGCCTTTCCTTGAAGTTCATATTCAATTGCACACTTGACATCCCTACTTGGATAACTCGCAGTTATCTCAAATGTAATATATTATCCCAAACTGAGATCTTTATAATCCTTCCTAAACCTCCACCTCTCTTATCTTTTCATTTCAGTTCCTGATCCAAAAGCTCTTGCCCGACATCTCAATGCTCAGCTATATCCTCAAAATATATGCATAATTTAACTAATATTTGTCTCTTCCATCACTGCCAATATGGGCAAGGTACTGTCATCTCACATTGGATTATTACAGTAACCTATGAAGAAATCTCCTAAATGCAGCCTTTGCCCTCTACCTACTCAACATAACAAAGACATCTGCTGCCTTTCTTTTAAAATCTTCCAGTGGCTTCCTTTTCACTCAAATTAAACACCGAAGTCTTATCATGGTCTTCACATTCCTACAGGATGAGACCTCTTACCACATTTTCTACTATTATTTGTTCATTATCTATTCCAGTTCCCTTTGTTTACTTGTAACTCCTCAAGGATTCAAGGCATACTTATACCACAGGACCTTTGCACTTACTTCCCCTTGTATTTGATGTGCTTTTCCCCAGGATATGCTCAAGGCATGCTCACTGCCTTACTTTACTGAAAAGTCACTTCCTTATTGATAACTTTGCAGGAAATTCTATCTTAAAATTGTTCTTAAATTGTTCTGATGACTCTTTTATGATATTTTTTCTTCTTTGTTACTTCTCATTAGGTAATGTTTTCTAGATATTACTTATTTACTTTATTTACTTTATTCTCTATTCCACTGGAATATTCGTTCCATAGGCATAATTTTTTTATTTTTATTTTTTTGCTTCATTAACTTCTATGTTGTCGGAATGCAGTGCAATGTCTTGTTTATAAGAGTAGTTTAACACATATTTTTTACAATAAGTAACTAAATATTTAGAAGGTTTTTTGCGTCTTGAAATATTTTAGAAGGCTGAATAGAACCTAGTCAGTAAAGAACAGAAGATGGACAGGAACATGATTTAAACCATATGAATGAAAAGGGTCACATGACACATTTGGGCCACCAAACAATAGATGATCATGGTCTGACCATAGCGTACTGTTTGAGGGAGAAACAGGCTAAAGAAGGACTCAGGACAACTTTTCACTCTTTTCCATGCTAAGGACATGAATGTTATTCTATCAATGGCGAGCCACTAGAGAGCTTTCAGGTAGGGGAGTGAAATGGAAGAATTCCACTTTACAAAAAATATGCTGACAACATTCTAAGGATGCAAGGAAGGCAGGGAAATAAAGTCAGTTAGGGAGAATAACTAAGAATTTTTTGCAGTGGCCCTGGATAAAATTACTAAGAACCTGAAATAAATCTGAAGCCTAACAGCCTGAAACAAGAGAAACAAGTTTGGGATATATTTATGAAGTAGAAACAATGATATGAAGACTGGGTTACAGCAATGAGCTCAGGATAATGGATTGAGATGACACCAACTTGGCGAACTTTCTAGATTTCTTCAGTTACCTGCTCGGTCTCTGTCCCTGGGTTGGTGCTCCATCTGGGGCAGCATCCTGCCTTCCTGACTCACCACCAAGAGCCTGATGATGCCACTGGAAGTTAGCTCCTCCTGATGTGAATACTGAAAAGTGAAAACTCTGAGCTTATATAGAGAATCAGGTAATAAAGTCCAACGGCGTTTTCTTAGAAAAGCATAGTTTCAACTTGCAACACGGCCAGAGAAGTTCTGCCTGTCAAGAGAATGTACTGCATGAGAGACGTGCTCTCCTTTACTGTCTGTTTCAAGCTGGGATCCAACATAGTAATGCATCACATCATAGATCTTATACTTTTCCTTGCCTCATGTCCCTTCTGTCCTCACCCTCACCATCTTGGACTTGAATTGTTCAAATTCAAATTGTCTTTGTTTCAGGATCTGCTGTCTATAATCCCCAGGTTATGACACAAAATTCTAATGCTTGAACCTGAAGATCAAGTGAATGGTGGTTTTACTGGGCTCAAGTTCATTAGCTACCTCTAGTTAAGGTAGCTAAAACTATAAAAGTCATGGACCTGAGTTCAAGACTCAGGGCCCAGAGGTAACTGGGGGAGGGTTGGATTAAAATGAGAAAAAAATCACAAAAACCCCAAGCTGGAAAATAATAAAGTCGAAAGTCAGTGTAAAGAAATCCCCTATCATTAACATTAAGCATAAAGTATTAGGGCAACATACAAGTAAGCATTATGAAGTATGCTTTGGCGTTCTTGGGGAAATGTCTGAACAAGAGATACAGATTTAGATTCATTAGCATTAAGACTTTGGTAGAGTCTTGGCTGTAGAGTATGTGATTAAATGTTTGTTCCCCCCAAAACACAAAAACTAAATCCAATGTGATGGTATTAGGAGGTGGGACCTTGAGAAGTATTTATGTCAAGAAAGCAGCGGTCTCATGAATGGATATCTTTATAGGGTACCTTAGAGGGTTCAGTAGCCTCTCTTGTCATGTGAAGATACAGTGAGAAATCTGTGAACCAGAAGAGAAGGGGACCCTCACTCAATTATGCTGGCACCCTTATCCAAGATTTCCAGTCCCCAGAACTGTATGTAATAACTTTGATTTGTTTATAAGACACCTAGTCTGTTTGTTATAGTATCCCAGATAAAGACAGAGTAAATGTCTATGAGGCATTAAGCTGTAAAAACTGGGTAAAGATTAAGAAGTTACCCAAAATCTAGAAGAAAAAGTAAAGTTTCAATGGCAGTTATGGGAGAAAGAGTGGCAAAAGGGACAAAATGTCAGATAGGGTTAAGATGACAAATACAGAGGATTCTAAAGGACAGATTTCAGAGTTACTGTTATGACTGATATCTTTGGGAGTGCCTTCCATGGAATAAAAGTGTCAGAAAGCAAGTTACAGTAGGTTAAGCAGTGTCAGGGAGGTTGCAAAAGAAAAAAGATTATAAATTCCTCTTATAAGACACATTACTCTGGAAGGGTAAGAGGTCATTGGCATTTTCACCTTGGAGAGAAATTTCACTGCTGGCATGAGTTTCTGAATGACATAAAACAGCACCGACATTTAAAATTATGCAAAGCTTATTAGAGATATCATTCTTGTACAGCCATTGCTAGCATTAAAACCAGTGATTTTGTCAGCTAGAAGATACTGCAAATTACATATCAGATTAACACTGGTGCTATTGGAAATGTGGATACTGTTGCCACAAAGTAATATGGAACTAATGATTCCATTTTTCATGAAAAAATAATACTAATCTTGAAGATATTCTCACTATGATACAAAAAATTCTGTAGCACTCTTTCCATTGTCTCAGAGCAAAACTCAGCCACTTACGACAAATATTTATAGGTCATGATAGAGAAGGAAGCATCTCATTAAATTTCAAAACCATAGAGCAATCTGTGCAAAAGTGAAGTTAGGTCCAGTCATAGTAATAACCATAAATGCACAGTGTATAAAGGCTTCATACTTCAAGTCTGATCTATAAATAATTTATTAGGGAGATCAGAAGTTTTTACTGCTACCAAAAACACTCCAAATTCAAAAGACGATAAGCCTGACTCTGATTATTAATAGAATTATAGCAACACAGTATAAACAAAATTAGCTGGTGGGTGAACCCTGTGGCTCAGATGACTGAGACACTGGTATAGAGTTCATGTAAATTCCAAGAATCTGTGTTCTCGACTCAGGACTGGGGTGTAAAAGCCAATAAATAAATACATAATTAAATAAAATGTTTCTTCCTTCTCCCCTTCATTACCTTAAAAAAATGGCTTCCTTCTCTCCCTTCCTTAAGGGGGTTGGCGGGGGGAGGAGAGAGAGAGAGAGAGACTGACAGACACAAGGAAGGAAGGAAGGGAGGGGAGGGAGGGGAAGGCGAGGGAGGGGTCAGAAGAAAAGGGAAGGGAAAGGAAGGGAAAGGAAAGGGAGGGAGAAAAAAGAAGGAAAGGAGGAGGGAAGGAGTAAGGAAGGAAGGAAGGAATTGGTTGATGACCCAGAAAGGAAAGAAAATGATGAGTAAAAAATGGAATCTGTGTCTAACCAGGACAGTCTTTTCCTTTGGCCATACATGCTTATGCGTTCATCAATAGATGAATTAGGGAGAAAGATTGGGATTCATCTCTAAATTTCATTACTTCTAATTTGGTTACTGTTAATAGAGACAGATACCCTGTAGCTCTGTAGACATTTCAAAAATATACATTGTAAGCCACCATCCGACTTCATTACAGGAAATCCAACTTGATTGGATTTCCCTTATTGGATTTCCATCTCTACATATTTCTTAGAATCTTCATGGAAATTACTAAGCATTTCATAAACACCGAGGGCTGTCCTATCTCCTACAGACATCTGCTCAGCTTCTCTGTGGATCACACCTTGCTACCACACACTTGTCACCCTCAGTCACCTCCGCCTTTGTTCCACTTTACCCACATTTAGACACAGTCCCCTCCCTACATTTCAACCAGTCCAAACTGTGAGGTTTAGCTAAACTTTCCTGAGGAATAAAAGGAGGAAAATGAAATTCATACAAGAAAAAAATAGATAATTGCAACTAAGTTATGGCCAGAATCTGAAAGTCAAGACATTTCCTAAATATCTTACTTCTGAATCCCTCATCTGTTAGTTTCACAGGAGATATTACATCCAAACCTGGGAATCTGACTCAACACATGTCTTCCCACCTTGGAGTTCAGACCTGCAACCTCCCCGGCCCTCAGAGAAAAAAGCTATTTGTTTTCTAAAATTATATTCTCTAGAGGAAACTCAAATACCTATTTTACATTTTTATTCTTTTGAACTTGTCCGTTTCTCTGCTTTTATTAGCATAATAAAAAGATCCATTAAGCTGTTTTTCCTAAAATAATGAAAGTCTGCCCTCAAAGGTGATTCCAATCACATCTCTAGCTTTATTATTAATGATTTTTTAAAATGGGATAAGGAGGCTCAATCTCTGCTAGAACAGACATTATGGCATATATAAAATTTACTTTTTAATTTTATTAAACAACCAAATTCAATTTATTGGATATCAGACTAGAAAAGACAGTGATCTCTGAGGACGAGAAACAAAAGAGAGATGGGAAGCAAAGCTATTGCAGGAACTTACTACCTGGAAAAGTTCCTGGCTATTCTCCAGTGGAATCAATAAATGGTGTCTGGTGGGTTCCCTGAAGCAGAAGGCATACTGGGAGCTCAGGGAACCCCAAGCGTTGAGTTCACAAAATGGAGCAACAGCCCTAATCTAAACCCCTTCTTTTGGTCCATCATGTACTGAATGATTTTCTCAGCCACCTATGTCCAGTTTTACCCTTTGGGAATCTCCTCTGAAAATTATCTCTCAGGAAAATGAAACCATTTTCAATTCTTTGAGCATATGTTTTAGTCCTCCACCATGAAAAAAAAAAAATCACTCTGCCACCTCTGGTCTTCTGGTGAATACTTACCCTGCTGCACCCCCAACTAGAATCCCACATGTCCTGCTACTGGATTTGACAGTAGCTATGGCAGGCTGAATCATGTTTCTCCCAAAGGTGTCCCTGTCCAGACCTCAGAACTGTGAATCAGTTACCTCACAGGTAATGTCTGTGGACCCATCTATTATTTGTGAAGCAGATTATAATGAGACAAAGGTTACCCCCAAGGAGGCTACCGGTTACAGTGGGCAGTGAACCAGCGCGGCCAGTTGGTTTGAGCTGGCGCAGCCGGGCTGGAATCTGCGCTGCTCTGCTATTGGTCAGGATTTTATCTGACCATTGCAGGTCTGCTTGGCGAGGTGTCTAATCCACCTAACAGAACGAGTGAGGGAGAGAGATGGGGATGCTGTGCTGCTGAAGCTGAAGACAGAGTAGGGGCTATGGGCAAAGGAAGGCAGACAGCTGCAAGAATTTAGAAAAGGCAAGCAAACAGGTTCCCTCCCCCAAGCCCCAGAAAGAATATAGACTCCCAGTACTTTGATTTTTGGAATTCTGATCTCCAGAACTGTAAGAGAATAAGCTTCTGTTAACGCTGTGGTTGGTAGTTACAGAGCAATCAGAAACAAATAGTCTATGGTCATTTCTCACCATAGCCAGATTACACTGAAGCATTTCTTTATATGTATCTAGCAGAATGTACGTATGTATCTAACTAGCAGAACGTAAACTTCGTGAGATATAATGATCTGGGCATAGTAATCTCCAGTCCTTTTCACTTAGCATAGTACCTAGCATAGTACATATTTGTTTAGTAATGGATCAGTAAAGAAATGAATGCTCTTCAGTATTCCTAAAATGTAACAATTACCTTCAAATCTTAGCTCCACTCTGAGCCTAGTGCTGCAATGTCTTGAAGAGAAATACGTCTTATCTTACTTTGCTTAGAATGAAGGTTACCCTTTACATGTATATCACCAGTTTGTTTTGAACCATCATTCCATCATTCCAGGACTGGTCTATCATAGAAAGTTTTAGGACAAGGGACCCCCAAAAGGCATGGGTGATGCCACTTTATGCTGAAGACTCTGTTGTGTGTGGCATTTGGGCAGGATTCTCCATTGGCCTCTGTGTCCATCTTTCCTGGTGGTGGCAGGTCCTAGGCACTTTTCTTGTTCTCTTCTGATAAAGATCCTCATTGTTTTTACTAATGTCTTATATTAAATCCTGAATGAATTTCTTAACAGTCTTGTCTTCAAACTCTGAGTGAACTGGAGCAGTGCCATGTCCTGAATCTGAAAGTCCACCCTGCCTCCTATCTGCAGCCACCCCCACCCTCCTATAAAAACAGTGACTAGCCCTTTCCCCAGAGCTGGCGCACTCCTATAGCAAGCCAGCCCGCTTCGAAGTTCCGAATTAAGTCTTCTGGATATCCATGGTATTTTCTGGGTCACTCCTTCCATATTCCAAAAGCAAAAAAATACACAAACCTTTTGGGGAACCTAACAGAAAGAAGCATTTTGAAGTATTTTTTAAATTTGTTGTCAACTTAAATAGCAGTGGTTTTATTTTCGGAACTAGGATTCAAGGCAGAAGCTGTAAGTCTATGCTGATAGCTGATAGTTTGAATATATAGCCAAGCCTAAGAAAGGAAATTTGAGGTTGGGTTCCGGACTGAACTGGGCAGTCTTCTAGTATTATCTATCCTTAGATAGATGCTTCTCATACACATCCTTACTACCAAATTCCAGCAACCGGTCCCCAGGTGAATGCCACCGGCCCCGTCCCACATGGCAAAGGCTACTTCCAGTGACAAGTTCATCATCACTCCCATATCCAGGGCCTAAGGTCAGGCTTTCCAATCAAGTGGGTTTGCATCTATGAGTGCCATTTTCTATGGAAATAGCATCATTTTTACAGCCAGGTTTAAGAGACACTAAAAAGAGTCTATTCATAATCTGTTATGCATTGAATATATCTTTATAGATTGGTCCATGAATTTCAACATCATTTCAAACATTTTGATGGGAAATGACTTTGGATTCCAAACAGACTACTTAAATAACATGCTGCTTGTAGCTCACAGAGAATCTTAATCTTTGAGTAAATAAACACACCTATCGTACCAAGTAAACAACTTTGGGAGAAGCACATGTTTTTAATTCATCAGAGACTCAAAATTGGAACAGAAAGAAATTAAATCTGATTTTTATTTACAATGTAACAGTTTTCTAGTGATTTTAAAGCTAGAAAAATACAGATAACTTGGCGCACCCTGGTGGAGAGGTGGTTAGGTCAATTGCCTCTGAAAGGATGCTGACCACATACCCTGGGTTCAAGTCCTGGGCCTGGGGGGAAATAACTTGAGGGAAACAACTAAATAATAAAAGCTTTTTTTCTCCTATTTCTTCCTGCCTTCCTGCCTACTCACCCTCATTCCTGCCTGCACTACTCCTTAAAAAAAAAAAAAAATATGTATATATATATATATATTTATATATGCACACACATATACATGCACACATATCTATCTATCCAATCTCTTTCCCTGGTCATGCACCAAAGAGCCACTAAATTCCAAAGTGCACCCTGAAAGGTGCCTCATTCATTCTCATAGCAAGAGTCAAACAACATCAAAAATTTCTCTCCCCTAGCATCTCCTGTTAAGCATCAGCCTTTATTTTTCCCCTGTAATGCCAGACAAATTAAATGATCAGGACTACTGTTTGCTATTGAACGTGCAAAGGGATTAAATTTCAAATATTCAGCAATAGACTGACATGGCTGGAAGCAAAAAAAAAAAAAAAAAAAAAAAAAATGAGAAGCCAATAAACTGCTAGATGGAGTTTACGACTCCATATGTAAAGAGTATGCGACAGTTTACAAAACAAGCAGGCTCCAGGCAGCATAAGCACTTGGCGCAGGAATTCTAACAAGAATGACAAAAGTAGGTTCTTCCATTCCAGCCTTGTGACAATCGTGTTACTCATGGGCTTTTCTCAAGTGTGACCTAGTGAGCCAAGGCCAAACAAAGCCACCCAGTTTAAAAGTAAACTCGCCCAACAGTTCTTGGCTCAAGAAAACCAAACATGAAATTGCATGACATTTGGAGTAAACATTATAGATTTGCTTAAAGAAAATAAATCAGTCTGATATTTCAAGACTCCCAATAGCTCTAATTCAATGGGGAAAAGCAAACAGCAGGAGCCCGCCGTCTGTCATTCATCAGATTACATATATAAGTAGCTGTTATGAATCAAGTCACTTTTCCATTTAAGGAACTGCTGATTATCCAAAAAAAAAAAAAAAGAGATGATACATTTTTAAGTACTTTTCCACAACAATTACCTTTCTATTTGTAGGTTGAGAAACCCATTTTGTCCTCTCCATCATACCACTGTAAATTTTTTCCTAACTTTTTGAGATATATCCATGGGTATAAGAAAACAAAACAAAAAAAAAATCAAAGCTTAAGTTCTGTAATCCTTTCCCCCATTTATGCCAGTTATACTCTAGGTAGCATATTTATCCTACTTCCAGATTTATTTTTCAATGACTGAAGCAAAGAAAAATATCCTTCAGAATGATTGGTACACAGGATTTGTGCTAACGTATTCTTGGCTTTCATGGTCTTAGAGAAATCACTACACTGTTTCATATGAACAGGGTTTTAGCCATTAATCATATATTAAATCAATAATTTATAAAATTTTGTGCAGAAATAATTTTGGCAAGGAGAGACTCGAGGATACTATCACACATGGAATACTGTGTTGTTTCTAATGGCTTGGTCTTTGCCTTTTGTCATGCTCCGGAAGCAGAGCTGACTATTTTGGGCAGAGTGTAGCAAAAATGAGAAGAAAATCAGGTGCACCCTGGTGGAGCAGCTGTTAGGTTCTCCTCTTCTAGCAGAACGCAGTTCACATGTGTCCCAAGGACCCGGGTCCCTGTCCCAGGGCTATAGGAGGAACCACCAACATCAACAACTAAACGGAATCAATAAAAATGCTTCCTCCTCTTCTCTTCTCCTGCCTGCCTACCATCTTACTGTCATTCCTGCCTGTACATCTACTTTAAAAAAAATAAAAATAAAGCAAAATCAGAGATGGGTGTGCAATACCTCCCTATTGAGGAGATTCTCCCTCCTGCTTCCTCTTCTCCTCCCATAACGGTACAGAGCTGAGAGTGGTTAGAAGTCCACTGTAAATGCTGTAGGATGGCACACCTGGGTGCAACAGCAGTTGATCACAGTCCGTGCACATCCCAAGATCCTGGACTCATGCCAGTGGGAACAACCAAGATCAACAGCTAAATAAAACAAAATAAAATAAAGTACTTCTTCCTCTGCTCTCTTCCTGCCCTTTTGCCTACTCGCCTTTATTCCTGCCTGCACCTTTCTTTTAAAAAAATAAATAAAAACAAAGAAAATGTTCTATTTTAAGTTGGTGGTTGGTGCTAGCAACATAATGATTTCTACCCAGTATCCATAAGCCATATAGCCATTCAGGGCAAAACGGCAACTTCAACCATTTTCTCTTTTTCACCTCCATTTGTCATGCTAGCTCATCGTCTTTCAGGATGTTAATTAATCTCCTTAGGTTATAAATAACACAGGCTTCTTTTGGTACATTATAGAAAGGGCAATGAACTTAAAAAAACTTTCATTTGTCAACTTTCATTGGAAAGAGTCTCAGAAAGGAATATCAGCAATGTATTTCTGTTTATTGATGAGTCGTATAACCTTTTAAAAATGTATTCCCCATATTTTGCTTATTCAATAAACTTTGTTGGACATATAGGTTATTTATCTGAATATTTTAGTCATTTTAAATAAAGCTTCTGTGAATATTGGTGTACATCTGTATACTTATCATTTCTTTTGAATAAATGACTGGGAGTAGAATTTCTAAGTTCCATGAGAAGTGCTTGTTTCACATTAAAATAAACTGCTGCTTCATTTGGTACAAAGCGATTGCATCATTTTAACACCTAAGTGCAAACACGGATGAGCACCAATTTTTCCATATCTTCATGACTCTATATGACCATCTAGCCATTAATTAATTAATTAATTAATTCTAGCCATTCTTGGGGATGTTAGTACCTAGCTGTTGTTTTAATGTGCATTTCTCTGATACTACTGATACTGGAAATCTTTCCTTGCACTTTTTGCCCCTCAGTCAACCTATTAGTATATTTTGTGAAGAGTGTGTTCAAATCTCCTATTCATATTTTTAAATATTGGAATTATTTCTTATTGAGTTATAAAAGTGTTTGTATATATTCTGGTTATCTCTTTTATCCAGCATGCATTATGAATATTTTCTCCCAGCCTATGGTTTTCCATCTGCTTTTTCTTACTGATGGCTTTCCAAGAGTAGATGCTTTAAATGTCTCACTTTCCCTGCCCCCTCTATTTAGCACTTTCCATGTCCTTAGACATTTTGCCTTCTGAAGTTGTGGGATTTTCATATGTTTTCTTCTGAGTTTTATAGTTTTGGATTTTGTGTGTAGATGTACTATTAATTTTGTGTTTGTCCTTAGGATAATGTGAAACAAAAGTCAAGGTTTATCATTTGCCATCCATTTATCTATTCCAAGACCATTCATTGAAAGTAATGTTCCTTCCCCACTGCATTATTTCATTTTTGAAAATAGAATTGATCATATATACGTATGTCTATTTTTGTACTATATACTCCATCACATCAATTTGCATGTCCAGATGTACACAGGCATCCCCTTGTTTTCAATATTATAGCTTTATAGTAATGCTGTGAATCAGTGGTGTAGATCCTCTGTCTTAGTTTTACTTCAAAACTTCTCTGGTCTTAAGGTATATTTTGATTTTATATAAATTTTACAGTCAGTTTGTTCATTTCTATTTCAAAAATGCAGTGTTTGAGAGTGAGTCAAACACATAAATTAATTAGGGTAGACTTGACATCTCAATCACACTGAGTATTCCAATCAATAAACATGGCCTCTCCTACTATTTTTAGATCATCTTAATTTTCTTTCAGCAATAATTTTGAGTTTCCTGAGTATAGGTCTGGCGTGTGTTTTTTAAACCTATCCCTTAGTATAGGATTTTTAAAAATATTATTGTAACTTATATTTTTTCTCATATGTCTGTTAACAGTAGAAATGCCATCTACTTCTATAGATTTAATCATTCTGGACATTTTATATAAATGATATTGTGAAATATGCCTTTTGAGGCTGACTTCTTATACTTAGCATAATATTTTCAAGATTTGTAGCATGTATCAGTACTCTTTTGATTTTTACTGCTGAATAATATTTCCTTGTATAAATATACTACATTTATTTTTTTCACTCATCAATTACCTATTTGGATTGTTTCCACTTTTTGATATGTTACACTGCAGATTAATATACACACTTCTGTGTGGACATGTGCTTTAATTTCTCTTGCTCATATATCTGGGATTAGTATTGCTGAGTCACTTAAAACTAAGTTTAACCTTTTGATAACTGCCAGAATGCTTCTCAAAGTGGCTTCACCATTTGACATTCCTACTAGCTGTTTACAAGGGTTATATTTTCTCCATAGTCTTGCCAATGTATGTTATTTTCTGTCTTTTTTACTACAGCCACACTAGTGGGTATAAAGTGGTATCTTAGTGCAGCTTTGACTTGCATTTCTTTCATAGCTAATGATGTTGAGAATATATTTATGTACTTGCTACCATTTATATATCTTATTTGGAAAAATGTCCATTCAGATTCACTGTCGATTTTTAAATAGAGTTATTTCATTTCCTTATTGAGTTACATGAGGTGTTCAAATATTCTAGATACTAGATCATTATCAAGGTATATGATTTATAAAACTCCCAATCTGGAAATTTTAGTTCTATTTTCTTAATGGTATATTTTGAATCATCAGTTTTGCTGTTTGATGATATGCAATTTATCAAGTTTTAATTGGACTGCATGGGATTCTGTCATTATAATGAAGAAACTATTACTCCAAACAAGGTCATGAATATTTATGCTTATATTTTCTTCTAAGAGTTTGGGTGTTAAGCTTTTATATTTAGGTCTATAATCCATTTTAAATTAATTCTGGTATATTTGGGAAGTAGAGTTCAACATCATTCTTTTGCATGGAAAATTTTTTTGTCCCAGTATCACTGGATAAAAAGACTATTCTTTCTCTATTGAATTATCTTGGCACCCTTGCTAAAAATCATAAAGGTGATGGTTTGCTTTTGGATTATTAATTCTATTCCATCGATCTATATGGTTAGCCTTATGTTAGTACCACATATCTTGAGTTATGTAACTTTGCAATAAATTATTAGCCTTATGATTTACAAATTTGGTAAACTTGCTTAGTCAATCTGGTGGCTTTTGTAGGCAGGCCTTTTTGGATTTTTGACATGTTTGATTATGTCATCTATAGACAAACAGTTTTGGTTTCCCCTTTTCGAACAGGACAACTTTCCTTTGTTCTTGTTGCCTGACTTGAATCTCTAGTACAATTTTAAGAAGTGATGGAAGTCAATATCTTGTCTTGTCCTCAAACTTAGGGGGAGTCAGATTCATTCTTTCACTATTAAGTATATTAGTCATTATATTTTGCTGGCGCTCTCTTCTATTCTTTATTTGCTGAGGTCTTTTATCATCAACAGGTGTTAAATGTTATCAAAATAAGTCTTATCAAACAAAATAATCTCTAGCAGCTTTTAAACCAAGGACTGTTCTAAAGTGCGTTACATGTAGTATCTCATTTCATCTTATAATCTTACGAATTTGAGCCTCTATTAAACTAATAATGACCAACTATTTTCCCATTCACAGATCAAGAAACAGGGAGAAACAGGAAAAGAAAATTTTATAAAATCACATGGCTAATACATAAAAGTATCTTCTTGTCTCTTTGAAACAAGCGAATATGGCTCCCAAAATTGTGTTGGTAACCACTATTATATGTTCCTTATTTTTTCATATTTTTTGCTAATGGTGCCTTGTAATCAAATACAACTTACAGCGAGGTTTTCTCTAATAATGGGAGCAAGAAATTGTATAAACCCCATGTGGCTTGGCTACCACTCTACATATTCAGAAAGCTAGTGCCTGGATAGAGGTAAAGATGCAATTGATGAAGATACTGATAGATTTCAAGACTCTAAGTTGATAATCTGATTTTTTGTAGGTCCAATTACAGAGCATCAGTCTTTTAATAGATTGCTCTTTTAATAGACTGGGATACTAGGAACACATTAATGTAAACAGTATCAACTTCACTGGGACAAGTACGGGGGCAAGAAAGAAGAGTTACCGTAAATTTTTTTTATTTTAATTCTAATTATTCATGAGATATTTCTTCAAGCATTTTCAGTATACTCTATATTTACCCAAAATCAACTGTAAACCATTCACTGTTGAAATTACTACATTGGGGATATTGAAAGTGTAGACAAGAGGTGCCTGCCGAGTTAAAACACAGTTCATGTTTAGATTTCATCAACTATATATTCTTGCAATTAAGCTCTATCAATCTGGTATAATTCATAGATGTATTCCATGTATATACCATAAAACCAAGTAAAAAGGAATGTCTTCACTCATAAAAGAATATGTTAAGAGCTGGCTTAGTTATGGGGTGTTTTTCTCTCTCAAGTTTTTTTTGTTTTATTTATATTTCAGTTTCCAGCAGCTAGAAAACTGTATTCAAAATACCCAAAGTGTTAAATCTTCTACAAAGACCAGCTGTCTGCCCAACTGCAGTATTTTAAATTAAGCTGTTTGGATTGGATAGTAGCAAAAGAGAAAAAAAATAAAACCGTGGAGGAGTTTGGATGAGTACATATGCAAGAGAAAAGATTTGCTTCTATTATAAGAAAACTGCTCCATAGTTAAAAATACTGAGTATACAAATCTAAAAATGCTTCCACATGCTATCTGCCTAATACAGATGATGGACAAAATAAGAATGTCAGTATCTGTGTATGTTAGTCCAGCTGTACTTTTCCAAATAAACACTGAATTACGTGCTAACAAATGTCTTTCCTTGCAAAATAATAAAATTTTTTCATGAAATTGTTGTGAAGACAACAGTAAAACTGCTACATGGGAGAAATACGAAGCAACCTTAATGTACAATTGAGTCTCATGCCCTACAACTGTGGTAAGTAATAAATCCCAGCCATCAGTTTCCTAACATAAATCTCATTTCACTCTCAGTTCTATCTATTTTTCTGATACCAGGATTATCAGAGTTCAAGGGGAAAATATTTAAGAACAAGTTGTCACTGATTAAAGGGCTTCAGTCTCTTTGGAATGTACTCATCTCAAAGTGATTAGTACAATGGCTTCTGGTTAGTTCTAAGACCATTTTCTGGGTGAAATTCCCAAGGCTTCTCCCCACTTCATCTCCACCTTATTAAGACAACCTTAAAGCCATTTTATTTCCCTTTCAGCCTGCTCTTATTAGGTAACTGATAAAACTAATACACTAAAGCATACTATCTAAGCTTCTTACAGATACTTTAGAAAACAGGACATGTTTAGAAAATCACATTTGGAAGGGTGGTTTTTGCTTAAAATTTAAATAAACATATTTCATTCAACATATATGTATAACCATGTGCACAGACATATAACATATACATACATGTATATACAATACATACAGGGGGAGAAAGGTGAGTTTGTACACCTGAGTGTCACACGATCAATCTGCAAATATTCCATGATCAACTCTGACAACAAATTCAAATGGATGAGAGTAACTGGCAGTCACAAACTGGGTAAGAAAGGTTTTCTCAGACATTTGTAGACAGAATGTTATCCAGATGTGGTCCTGTCATTTCTCATGTCTGCTAAAACACGCTGACTCGTTCTATCACCTGAAAGACCTGTGTCAATCAAGAGCACTCATGCAGTGCCTGGCAGGGCAAATCGTTTATGCCTGGCCTCTATCACATGGATGTCTGGCAAGTCTTACATCTTGTCTCTCCTGCCTCCCCATCCCAGCTTCCCGCTTATTGTTGCGAAACCCCACAGAACCAGTAAGTCCTGCTAATGCAGCTGCCTCTGCTGCTGAGCCAGCAAGCCCTGTGCACCCTGGGTCCTCAGCTCTTTGGAGGGAAATACCTGAAAGACAAGCAAGAATCTCTCTTGTACTGAAGACTCTCTCGCCATATTACCTGAAATACCTCCTTCACCAAGAGGATTAGCACCTGGCAAAGAGGGGTGGAGAGAAGTGCATGTCCTCTGACCATATGTGGGAAGAGGAGGAGGAACCCAGCGAGTAAAAGATATTCAGAGAAAAAGAGCTTCCACCCCGTTCTATCAATAATCAGAATTGACTTTCTTACCATGAGTAATTGGAAATAGAGCGACAAGAAGGTGCTCAGAGCAAATCTTTAGGTGTAGAACAAATGTTTCTTTCCTTTCTTTCATTTGCTATAAAGAATTATTTATTTAGAGGAAGGAAACAGCAGAAATGAAGGCAAACAGGCAGGCAGGCCGAGAGAGGAAACATCTACCCATCCATTTAGTTGTTCTGGCTGCTTCTCTGCACCAACACCCCCCACACCCTGCACGCACACACCATCCCCCATCCCCTCCCCCATCTCTCCTCTTCCCCTCCTGCCTCCACCCTATACCATCCCCACCCCTCCCCTACCTTGTCCTTCCATATTCTCCCCTTTCCGCTCCTTCTCCCCAACCTCCCCAGTCTCTACCCCCTCACCTCAGACTCCCCTTTCCCTGGGCTGTGAACCCAGGTCCTTGGGCTCTTCCATGGACTACACCACCCAGACTCATGGGCTTGATGACTGAGTCAGTGGGGTCCAGCAGAATGAGTGCTTTTTAACAACTTTTTATCTCAATGAGTGCAGGGTATATTCCAAGCCCTCTGGCGTAACTTTTTCTTTAGTTTGACATTTGTATTATCTAGCATTTTATCATTTTTGTGGTCTAAATGATGGCAATCTCCAAAATAAATAACAGATTGTTAAATAATGTCAATGCACTTCCATCACAATGAGAATCAATTGTAAAAGAAATGGCATAAAGTATATAAAAATATTTTAATATATACAATGTATACATCATTTAAGATAATTATATCATAAAATTAACCACCTCTTCAATAATTCTTACCTTTTATTGTGTACAACCATTTCCTGTATCTGCACATCAACATTTTCCTGTATCCTAGAATAAATGTTTTCTTCTATGAATAACTACATTGTCTCCCCTTTTCTCCTACTGACCTTGTTCCACAGACATAATTCTCATGTTGATGGATCAGTGTTTTCAAGCAGGGAAGTATGGCTCAACTCCTCAAAGTCTCAGGATAACATCCTATCGGAAGCCTTCAAAGTGGCTTCCACTAATAAATGCCCTTGAGTTGACCTTGTCAGTGCTGGTTCTCTCACTTACATTTCCTAGGAAGCATCTGTTTGTTTTTATAATTTCCAGATTTCTTGTTTTACCTCATGACTCCCAAATAGTAATTCTAAATGAAGATAATGTTATTTCTCCACAGAAAAATCCTTTGAATAATAATTAATTTAAAAATTTTCTTTCTCAATGAAGCATAAAATCTTTCTAAAGGAAGTGTCACTTGCTCTGCTATCATGCATCACGAACAAAAAGTCTTGCTTTTTTAACTTCCAAGAAAATGTTTGATTCAAAGAAACATTTGTTAATTTTTGAAAGATTAATGCTAATGATACATTTAACCAAAGGACCACAATGACAGTTTAGATGGAGGAAAAAGGAATAAAATTGGACGACAGAAAGATGCTTAGATGATGCCAATAGGCTAAAGAATAATATACAAGGATTAGCAATCAGTGAGTCAGTTTTTAATTAAAAATAAAAATTCATGAGATCCTGTACAAGCACTAAAGTACAGAAAGCTAATATTTGCTCATAAAACCATCTCAATGAAAGCTGAATGCAGAATATTAAACTATTAGACTACTTATGAGACAGAAAAGGAGTTCATTCAATTCCATAATAAATAGAAATGGAAAAACTATACACTCAGATGGAAGAATATGCAGCCACCACCATATGAAAGATACATTGGGCAAGATAAAAGATGAACGAATACAATGTGTTTGACAGTTTTCATCGGAATTATAGGTTTTTTGCTTGTAGATTTTACATTCAAAAAGATATGATTTCCACTCCTTCCTTCCATTCCCACACTCATCAAGCCAAGATGGTATTTCTTAATACCTTTAATATATAGTGCTCCTTCCTCTAAACTCTATGGGAACCATCTTAACATAAGTGTCTCAAAGGGGACAGGACCTTCCACTGATCTGTCTTGAATGTTGTTCTTCATTTAATTTCTACCTATATTTCCAGAGTTCAGCCTCTCTTCTAAAATCCTTGAATATTTTTGCTTTTTGAATCCCACTAAGTAAGTTATCAAAAGCAATCTTGGTGCTAAATGCCCTCAATGAGTTGATCACACCCACTATGTGTCCCCTTCCTGGGCCATAGCAGAGCCGGCAGCCTCTCTGGACCCACACGAATCCAAGTTTCCAGACTTCCTGGCTTTGCTCCTGTAATTCCCCTGTGTGGAAGGGTCTTTTTCTCCCCTCTATCCCTATCTCAATTCTGCTCAGACTTTCCAGCTTTCTCAAATCAAATATTATCTCTTCCATAGACTTTTCTATATTTCTGCAGTTGAAAATTATTTCTGACTCTTAAACCACAAGCCTCATTTTGCTATAAATCAAAAACTGTAAGTTGTCATTGAGTAGGGTCTAGGATTTGACTGGCTCTGGCACTTTTTCCACTTTATCACATATAATGCTTCTCTAAATCCAAAGTTTCAAGCCCAGGGCTATCACATAACAGTCAGACACTGAATCATTGTTAATAAAGGAGTTATATATAAAAAACTTAATGGTAACTTAATAATGAGTCATGCTTCGCACCTGATCACCTTAGTTATTAAGTTTGCAAAATAACTACAAAAAAGTAATATTGACACCATTCATGTGTCACTGACTGAGAAATTTAACAAATGTATGCGTATCAAGTAACTAGCAAAATGCCTAGTGTACAGTAATGGCTCAAATAATTTTACTTCTTGCTGTAACTGGAATTAGTAGTACCTGTGTTAATAGTATTTATAATAAGTGTTGTGTGTTCAAGTGCACGTCTTTTTTTCTCTGTCTTGTGTATGTTCCAGCTCAGTACATTTAAAATCCATCTATATGAAAAGAAAATAAAGGGAAAATATTAAGCAGGTGGAAACTAAATCATATAAATTCTCCATACGTATGTCATTAAATTTGTTCTTTATCTCCTGAAATAAATAAAAGGAGGTTCAATTTTTAACATATTTCCTAAAGTGAGGTGTCAAATCTGGACATCTGTGAACTACAGGATGACTTAAAGTAAAAATGTCATTGATGTCCTGTGTTCTTTCCACCATGTTTCTCATTATTTTCCCTTTTCTAATCATCTAGGTCCTTGTGTCTATCTTTGTATCCTTACATTTGCTGATCTACTGTTGTGAGGGGGAGTTGAGGAATTCCTCTTGCGAGGAATTTAAGAAGTCTTTCTTCTTATTTGTAAATGCCAAAACAAAGAACCCATGATTGGGAACTTGATAACTCCCCAAAAGGATAACGTATTTTCTGAAAGTTAACTGCTATAAACTACAGAAGTAGCTAGTAAAAACCAAGATGGCAGCACTCCAGGATTAGAAGGGTTGGGAGAAAGCAGTCGTAGGCATGATGAGGCAGCTTTGACCCATAAGGCCCTAAAGAATGAAGCAAAGAGTTTCAGTAAAGAGTTTTTTGTAAAATTTGGAGAAGACAAAATTTAATGCCTATAAAATTGTAACCTAAAATAAAATACATATATATTATAGTATCAAAACCATAAGTCTAAATTATAACATACAATATAAAGCATTTTTTACCTTGACTGGAAAGCACCTTCCTACATAAAATCAACAAAGAAATAACAATAACAACAACACACACACACAACCCAGAATTCATGAAGGAAAAGGTATTTTATACTATTCAAAAACTCTTAAATTATTTTAAAATAAAATGTACAACATAAACAAAGTAAGGAAAGACTAATCTTGAAATATAAGGTAGGAACAGATTGAGGAAGGGATTTATTGCCAGGCTAAGTGCAGTGAATTTTCATCTGTGAGCAACTGGGAACCATAAAAGAGTTTTGACAGGAGAGCAGAATGATCAAAGATGCCTTTTAACAAAGGAATTTGTTCAGTCATAGAAAAAAAGAATTATAGATTCAGTGACAGGCCAGGTGGGAAAGAGAGTGTTGTGCACACAGCTGTTCAGTTGGGAGTCAAAAAGATCAATTATGGACTAGGTACAGCAGTTCAGGGAGAGAGAGTAAAGGCCACTTTGGTAACTCTGGAAAGGTGAGCATTTGATAATTTTAGGAGAAGGAAAATAATATTTATTGAATGTATGTATTTACTAAGGATTCGGATATGCTCATGAGCACACAAAATGTTAAGTCTAATCTTTCTAATACCAATATGTGTATGTTTGTTTTTATCCCACTCTACAATTTCAAAGTTGCCTCACAGAAATCTACTCTCAGGCTAGGTGTGATCATTAAGAAATTATAGTCAAAGCCTAAGACAAAAGTGTCTATGAGTAGGGTATACACAAGAAAGGGTTAGTTCAGCAGGCTGAGTTTCTTAAATTCTGTACTATCTTTACTTGGGACTGATCTTTCACCAGCTTGTAGGACCTTGGGGATATTTTGTTGGATAAAAGTGTTTTTACTACTAATTTGAAGAGATCTATGTACATCTCATGTTCATTTCAGCATTATTTACAATAGCCAAGAGTTGGAAAAAACCTATTTCCCAACAGATTAGTAGATAAAGAAAAAGTAGTATAGATATAGACAACAGAACACTACAGATGAAATACTGCCATTTGTGAAAACACAGATGGATCTAGACTTAGTGAAATAAGTCAGAAGAAGAAAGAAAAATATAACATCGTTTCACTCATATGTAGAACAATAATATTAAAAACAAACAAAGGAGCTAATACAACAAATATAAACTTTCAGACTACAAGATCAAATTAGCAGTCACCAGAAGAGAAGAGGGAATTGGGGTGGGCACACTGGATAAAAGAGATACATTGTATGATTAAGGTTAGATTGGGTTTTTAGTGGTGAACTCAATGTGATATATAGAGATTGATTTATAATAAAGTGTACCTTAAACTTACACAGTTCAATATTACTTAAATAAAAAAGTTGCAAAATATTTTTATATTTCTGACACCTTGGGCCATGAGGTATGAGTTTGATGAGATTGCTTATGCTGATAATGTGATTTGTGATGAACAGATTTTTACTTTGTTGGGACATGGGTGCTGCTGCATCCCTATGTGACTAAACCCCAATAAAAACTCTGGACATCAAGAGCATCTCTGGTTGGTAATGCCGTGTATATGCTGTTACACATTCTTGTTGGGAGAATGAAGCAAACCCCATGGAATCCCAATGGGAGGGAACACATGGAAGAATGCCTTCTCCTGAACTTCTCTCTTTGTCCCTTTTCCATTTTCTGATTCTATACTCTAATATTTCTCTGCAATAAACTGTAACTGTAAGTATAATACCATTGCTGAGTCCTACACATTTTTTCAGCAAGTAATTGAAAATGAGGGTAATTTTGGGGACCCCTAACATAGCACAGTTGTTTTATGAAGGATTAATATCTGATAGGTATTAGTATTATTTGCGGATGACTAGTGGAGGAAAGAGAAGTAATCTGAGATAGAAGAAATGAGTACATTGCTTAAAAACAAGGTAGATTACATAAATAGGTAGGTAGGTAGGAAAATAATAGAGAAGGAGAGATGTTTAAGGTGAATAAATAATAAAATTAGGTCCCTCCATGAGACATCTAAAAATTGGTGATAGTCATGAAAAAAGAAGTTTCATTGGAATGAGGAAAATAAATGATAAAATGATTTAAGAGTACAATATGAGGAATCAAACCTTAAGTGTAGACTAGTCACAGTTTAAGGGTGGGGGGTGCATAAAGAAAGAGGGCAGGTTTGATCCATTCAAAGGGTAAGTTTTGTTTTTTATAAGATGTTAATAAGGCATGTAAGTTCAATCACAAGATCTGGAATTTTTTTTTATTTTGCTTTGCCACTTATTGCCTATATAATTAACACTAGTCACACAATTTCTCTGTACCCCAGTTATTTGATCACTAATAGTAACAAAAGTTGATATTCACTTTGCCCTGGGGTTATTGCAAATATCAAATATAAGAACTCTGGAATATTTTGAAAAAAAAATTTGAAAGAATAAACATTTATATGTTATTTTTTACCTCCATTTTAGGGGCAAACAGGAAATATAGTTAGGCAGAATAATAAAAAGAAAGTAAAATATTCATTTTTTTTTTTTTTTTTTTTTTAGTTTGAGTTAGTGGGTATTTAAAAAGTTCATGCAGCAATGTACCACATAAATCACTGTAGGGATATGGCTTCCCACCGGTGCTTGCAAATGCCTAGTTACTAAAGAAACATCAATTTGAGATTTCTCATCTCTTATCATTATATTAATAAATGGAAAATGACTGCAATGCAAGCAGGAAATGAGCTCAGGTAGTATCCTTCCATGTTTGGGAGCTGCTATTTAACTAGTTGATAAAACACTATATACCAGATAAGACTAATTCCAGATATTTATTTTCTAATAAACAGGAAAGATTATAATTTGAATTCCTTCTTAATCAATGCACTTTTCACAAAATCTGAATCATGACATTAAAAACAGTTGTGCAGCATATGAATTTTTTTAAATATACCAACAAGTGTAAATACCGTTTTTTTTTTCCCCTGAAAGGAAAGCAGTTGAATAAGCTTCCAGCTGAATTTTTATTTTCTATGGCAAATCTTTAAGAGAGATGCCATCTCTGAAATGCTCTGGTCCCAAACACATGAACTCTGTCACCTCTTGACCTAAGGAAAATTCTGGGGCCAGCAGAACCGAGATGACTGGAATCAGGACCCATCATGTGAACTCAAGTAGAAAACAGTTTCAGCATGCAAGAGGTGATGATTCAGAAGAGACTTCATAAAACAATTTCAAATGGACCTCATCTTTTTTCAGATATATTTATTGCAGTAACTTTGTTTTAAAATTAAAATAAGTGCATATGTATAGGTTTCCCATATGTGCAGCTTCCCCATTCCTCATCTATACGTCAACACACCCTGCCTTCCACCAAATCCCCAAGTGCTCTTCACCATTGTCTGGCAGGCTCTGCCACCACTTGCCCACTCTGTACCCTGTCCCCTTTCCCCCACCATCCCAGTCCCTATTGTTAACCTCAGTTCTATTGCAAAACATTGTTTTGTTTGTTTTGTTTGGTTTGGTTTGGTTTCATCTGTTCCTTTGGGGTTTTTTATAGTCACATTTCACCTATGAGTGAGATCATCTGGTATATATCTTTCTTCTTTTGACTTATAGTACTTAGCATAATCTCCTTTAGATCCATTGATTCAAATGACAGGATTTCATCTCTTCTAAGGGTTGTCTAGTATTCCATTGTGTATTTGTATCACATCTTCTTTATTCAGTCACCTAACATTGCGTACTTAGATAGTTTCCAGTTCTTAGCTATTGTAAATAGGACTGCGGTAAACAATAAATGTGAGGGTACATAAATTTCAGTGAATTAATGTTTTTGTATCTTTCAGGTAAATATCCAGAATTGGGATGGCAGGATCATATGGAATTTCCTCAGTCAACTTTTTGAGGAATCTCCATACTGTTTGCCATAGGGGTTGTACCAGCTTGCTCTCCCACCAACAGTGTAAAAGTTACTTTTTCTCCACATCCTCACCAACATTTATTGTTTTCCAACTTTTGGATAATATCCAATCTCTCAGGTGCATCTCAGGTGTAAGGTGATATCTCATTGTTGTTTTGATGTGCATTTCCCTGATAGTCAGCAAGTAGGAACATCTTTTCATGTGCTTGTTGGCCATCTGTATATTCTCTTCACGAAAATGTCTCTCCAATTCCTCTTCCCCCAATGGGCCTGACTTTAAGTAGAACTTCTCTTTAGTTTGCATTTGAACTCATGAAATACCAAAAATCTGCTATGTTGTTCCTAATAGGGAAGATGTTGAAAGTGAATCTGCAAAAGGGTTCAAAGAGGAAGATGTAGTAGCAGAGTTATGTAGGGACTGTCCCATGATGAAGTCACTATGTTACAAATTATAGGGCTGTGCTTCCTCTTCACACAGTTTAATACCCTCTCAAAGCTCAGCAGTCCCCGCAGGTGTGAAAGAAACATGCTCACAGTAACAGAAAATCGAGCTGCCAACATCTGTGGCTTCAAGAACCAATTAGTGCTCCAAAGCAAAGGCAAGGTCAGAATGGATTTCTTTTGATTCTTCTCAGGGGTGGCAGCAAATGTTTCCTTTTTGAGCAAATCATCACTGATTTGCAAATCTGAGCAAATCATCATATTCGTTTTGTAGCATATCAGTAGATTGATTTTATTTTTTAATAATATAATCACTTTATGATTATTTCTTTTGTTTACAAAGACATACTTTAAGATGTTGAACTCATTTCTCAGTCTATAGATGTTACACACCACACCCTCCACCAGAGTCCTAGGTCATTCACCACCATCTTGTACCCTCTCTCTTTCCTTTCTCCTCCCACTCCCCTGGCAGCCATCATCTTGTGTCTTTGGGATTTTTGCTGGGGTTTAGATACTTATTTGTTTCATTGAACATATTTAAAAATCTCTTCCTAGATGCTAAAAGGAGAAGAGTGCCAACACATATGAATAGGACGCTTCACTTTTTAAAACACACGGACAGTGTCTTCTTTAACATTAATGTTTGATGGCTCAAAAACTGGGGCATGCATCTCAGTTTTGCTCATGCTTAAGTGTCTAGTTCAGAGATTTGGTTTTTAGAATCATACAGTGTTCATTTTAGAAACTGCTTTTCTTCCTAAGAAAAAGAAAATAGAGAGCCTGAGAGTCAGAGATAATTTTGAATTAAAAAAAAAAAAATTCCAGAGTGGATTCATGATATCTCTCAGAAGAAGAGAGAATGACTCAATTCATATCAAGTGAACCTCAGCCCAATGATCCTGCACAAGAGAGAAGTTTCAAAACAACACTGTTTAAATCCTACTGGAGTTCTGGCAGCAACCCACTGCAGACTGTGAACTGAACACACAGCATAGAGGCTGCTTCGTAAGACAGTTAACATTTTGATAAATAATGACTACATTGATGACAACTGACAGCGTTTTCTTGCCGTTTTAAAGCTCCTATATCTAGTCGAAAGCTTTCACTCCTGCCCTCCCCCTTCTCCTTTCACTGTTCCTTCATTGCAAATAAGGAGGACAAAATGTCTCAGCTGAGAACATTTTATATTCAAAAGAAAGGGCAGATTGATAACAAAATTGTCATTGATGCCTGCTAATCTCATGTTGTGGTTTAATATCGATAATTTTGGGAGGTGTAATATTAGGCTAAACAGCTGGAAGGCCTTTCTATTAAATATATCATTGGATAACCTTTTAAAGGCATGTATTTATTTAAACTTTATTTTTACATAGTCCCCATAATTCCCATCAATGAATGAAGATTGGTTTCCTTGTCTAAACCATATCTGCAAAAATTTCCGGTACTTATTATTTATTTCTGATAAGATACTAACTCTCTAAATATTTCCTCTCAGTTTATGAATATCTCTATATTCCTGTCAAAACAAAAATCTAAATTACTATGTGCAGAAGGAGGGAATAACAACAAGAGTACACAAAGATGATTGGATTTTGAAGTCTGTAATTATTTCTAACTGGCCTCCACTTCTCTCACCAGAACTAATATGCTGAAAAACATATTGTCTGCTTTTTATTTTCCAATTAAGTTAGACCTGTGCTCTCCCCAGAATCACTGCTACCTGGAAAATATAAAGAATCAGATACCCAGTCATCTTTATCCAAGTACTTGGAAAAGTATTTCTGAGGAGCTCCAATGGGAAAGGTCAGCCACCGCAGTACTTATTGGACAAAGCAATGCGATCCATCATCACTGCTTCCAGGAACCCCTGTTGTTTTTGTGCTTAACTGCACAGTCTGAAGTGAGGGGGGACGACACAATTCATTTGATCATAACCGAGGCAATGAATGATTTCAGCAAATGCATACAGGATCCCTGGATAACCTCTCAAATCCACTGTGACCTTCCATGATAGCAGGATTGTTGTCTGGGAGCCAGCAAACAAGACACACGTCCTACGTGATCTTGCAGCTGGATTTTGTCACGTGATCACTTTTCATTACTGCTATAGGATCAGGATGGTTTATGCTACTTCTCTGAAGTCTTTGAAAGACGTTGCACCTCCTTAACTTGCTCTTTCTTCTTTCACTGCCTGTTGATGAACTCATGAAAGACGGCAGAGCCAGTCTCTGCCTGGAATCCCAACGGTCTCGGGAGAGCACTGCCACCTACCATTCCACAGTGGATAATAACATGAGAGAGAGAAAAATACCGTTTAAGTCACTAATTGTCCCAAGTCCTTTTGTTACAGCAACTAGACTTTCAGTCCCCCAAACAGCAAGAGAATAGATGGTTTAAATGAATCTATAAACACTGACAACAACCAAATGCTGGGAGCTTGCAGGGTAGCAGAGACTCTCATTTACCGTAGATGGTGGGAATGTGAAATGGTTCAGTCATCTTGGAAGAGAGCTTGGAAGTTTCTTTCAAGATGGAGCATATTCATACCCTACGATCTAACAATCAATCTCCTTTCTATTTTCCCAAATGAGTTGAAAACATGGCTACACAAAATCCTGCACATGAAATTTTATAGCAACTCTGTTCGTAAACATCAAAACTGGGAAGAACCAAGATGTCCTTCAACAAGTTAATGGATAAATAAGTTATGGGTTATCTATATAGGAATATGTCTTCAGTGATAAACCTAACATTGATCTAAAATGTCTATTAATTTTAAAAAACTATCTGCTTCATTTTCATCAGTAATGCATCTATAATCCCATATACTCATACATAGCAGAAAGAACAAGGAGTTTAAATAGAAAGAAAAAAAGGATGAAAATAGAACAAGACTGGGAGATGAGGCTGCAGTGTGAGGGTAATGGGTCCTTACGATATAGTCATGCTTAGACAGAAAGTGTGTAGAGTGAGATGTTTATAGCTGTCATCTTACCATAATCATTATTTTTTTTTTCAAGGAAATGTGCAGGCAGAAATGAAGGCAAGTAGTCAGGCAGGAAGAGAAAGGAGGAAGAAACATTTTATTTTTATTTAGTTGTTCACACTGGTTGTTTATCCCCAGACCCAGGACATTAACTCATAGGAATGTGGCCTGTGCTCCTTTGGAGGCGATTGACCCAGCCACTACTCTACCAGGGCATACCTATAGCCATTACTTTTTGTTCTTTTGTGAGAGTGAGAAGCTTCATAGATCACTAGATTCTTATGACCTCTTAAACTATCATCAATGAAGCCCCATACCTGCTCCCTCAACCACATGCAAAAAAATTTTAATCTAATAATAATACTCAGATAATATTTACCAAGCTTGATTAGTTATGTTACAGGCACTTTTACTTCATAATCCTAATTTTAAAGATAGGGAACTGCAGCTCAGTGAGCTAAAATAACTTGCCTAAAGTTAACCATGATTTCAGAGCTGGCATGGGAACTCTCCTGACTTGATCCAAGATTCCACAATCTTATCACAAAATATACCAGTTTGCCTCTTGAAGTGCGGTCTGGTGTCCCATGAATGAGAGTTTAGGATGTCAGTGAGGTCCCCAAAAATGTCTGAAATAGTAACTTGAAGTACATTTACTCACTAAATAAAGGAAACATTTAATCTGTATTCAGGGAGGAGAAGAAACCTATTTCTGTTTTGAACAAGGACACTGATTACTGATGGACACATGGTTTTCGAAGTAGCAAGTGTTACCTTATCATTTTCCCAGAATTCTAAAAAGAGGAACACATCCTGTGCCTATACGTGTCCACACAGGCAAATATTGTACACAATGTATAAACAATGACTCCTTGTTTAGCATTTGCTGGTTTTCTGGTTTTGCTTATTCATAACAATGGTTTCCACGCGCAATTTGAAAGCGTAACGCTTTGAGGAATTGTAATAAAGGCATAATTTCTAGTCCAGTGAACAGATATTCTCAGAAAGTGCACTGAAATACATAATTTCTGTATAAATTGTACAAAATGTGAGTCTGCACTATTGCAAAAACGGCAAAGACCAGGTTAGTGATGCCTTGCTTCGCTGCCTCTAATGTAAGCCATCTACCAAAGCAATGAGGCAGACGACAGGAAACTTAGTATTAATCTTGTGTAACCCACGCAAACTTTTTTCTCACAAAAACTGTTATTGTGGTTTTCCTTAAACAAATGCCCCCTTGTCAGAAAGATCACTCTTTGGAGCTCTGTATGTAAAACCAGATGACTGTGGCAGAAAGAATTCTCGCACTCTTTGCCATTCACCTTAGCCTAGAGCAACACAATAAAACCTCCACTCAGGAAAGCCACCCTGCTTCTATGAGATGCAGCCATTCATTCCTATCTCAACAACCGATTTTTATTGCATTCCATAGTCAAGGCCTCGAAGTGAATGTAAAGATCATCTGCAAGATGTATTCTGAGAAAAAGCCTGATGTACTTGGAAAGGTGGTTTTGAAACAATTTCTGTAAACGGATCTCACACTTAATGCCATTGGGAAAAAAGAAGTCACTGTGCATTTTCAATGCGGATCAGAGCAAAGAAAATGATAATGCCTGAAAGTGGTTTTCATCACGACATAAATGCCCTAATTACAATAGGAAATATGAAAATGGAATGAATCATGATATTAGAACGTAGAATCGACAGTGGAGATTTTTCTCCCTCTTGTAATTACATTTGTGTCCTTGACAATCTGGTAGTTTGTCCACAGCCTCTTGTTCACATCACACGTTTTTATTCTCTTTTTCCCATGAGAACTTTCCTGCATGCAAGCAGGAGCTGTAGCTGTGACATGCTGAAAAAAAAAAAATCCCATTTCTTACTCTTAATATACCAATATTACATTCTGTCTGCTGTAGCTTAAGTTTGGACAAGACCTTGAATGCATTGTTCTTCTCTAGAAGCAATATCTGCTCTGCTGACACTTCAGAAAGCAGCTTCTGCTACATTAGTGGGGCTTTAACCCTGAACTCAAGAAGCAAAACTTCTAATCTGAAAATGACCCACTACCCTGGGGATGTGAGGTCTTTTTGGAAACCCTGAGGTTTGTCTGGATATAGGCTTCAGTTTGCCTCTCTCTCTCTCTCTCTCTCTCTCTCTCTCTCTCTCTCTCTCTCTCTCTCTCTCTCTCTCTCTCTCTCTCTCAGAACTGTCTTACCTGTTGCTCATTACTTTCTAGGAAAAGCTGATGGAAAATAAAAAAATAAAATTCTTGAAATTTGTTTTAATTCCCACTATTAACTGAATAATGGTAAAGCATTATTATTCATGCCCTCTCTCCCATCCAACACAGTGCCAGTTCCCAAGTTACTGTAGTTCATTAGCTGAATAAAAGCAGCTCTGCTGTTATAAATTTTTTGGGGGATAAGTTCACCTTTCTCAAGGAGCAAATGAAAAGGGCAAAGTTTGACAATTTCTCATTTTCTAATGGGAAATTTATTCAAGACGTCGCCCCCCAACTATTTATCACTGAAGAAAGATTACAATTAAATGCCTTCATTTGCACATAAGTTGCCTACAAACCCTTTTCTTAATTCCCCAGGTATTTACAGCGTGTTTCTCTCTCCAGCTGGGGTATGTTTCATTTTCACTCTCTTCACCTATTAAGCAGCCTGACTCAGAATTTGAATTACAAGCAATGCAAAACACAACAGGGTTTGTGCATCATGGCTGTTATGAAGTCCTGCCCAGGTAAGCAAATAAAAATAAGAGAAGAATTCAAATTATAAAGGAACAAAACAGAAAGACACTTACGTATTTCTGCTCCCTAATTATCAGTATACTGAGCAAGTAAATAATCATTTTTATCATTACATTGACATAAAATAGGAAACTAAAAATTATGGAAAAAGTCTCTAAATGATCTCCTATGTCTTTGCTAGAACAGGACATAACTATTTTCCTTAAAAATTAAAAATTCTATCACCCAAAGAGTTTGCAAGTCCATGCTCACAGGCTCCTTTTTTTTTTTTTCATAGATGTGGTTGGGTTCGCTTCAGGAATGAAAAGGAAATTATCACAATGAACTGTCACAATGTTTTTTATTATGTTAATAACCAGTATCTTTGTAGTTGACCTTGAGAAGCCTAGAGCAGAAATGTATTTCATTTCAGATTTATTATACTTTATAAACATTTCAATTTTACCACTAAGTTTCCCAAGGTGAATTATGTGTAGAAACCATTGCGCAATATAAAGATGTAAGCTGAGAACTAGGAAAAGCAAGTTATCCATTTACTAGGCAAATATAAATAGTACACTTTTCCATGTTTCAATTAATTTCCAGCATGAGCTCCCACAAAAACAGTTACCTAGGACAAATCACTAAATAGACAATATATTCCACATCATAGAGAACATGCAGAAGATTAATATTCAAGCTGAGTGCAAAATCTAAATTTCTTTTTGATTATAAGATGAAGGTTATTTCTACAGGTCATCTGAAAGGTAATTTTCCCTAGATTTTTCAATAGGGGCATACATTTTACCCACAGCTTGAACTTGAGGTCAACTCTTTAGAGGCAATAAGTAGAAAGGATGATTTTCAAAAAGAAAGTCCTTAAATGCTTAATTTTATAAAGTGAAGTTTTTCTAGCTAGGTTTTAATGATATTTCTTCATTAAACCTGTATTATCTGATTGAAGGTTTGGAAAGTTGGGAAAGCTAGAAAGCTTTTCTTTAAACAAACTCAAGTTTCATAAAAGAAAGGTAACAATTTGTGTGGCAGACACCCACACACCCCAGACAAATGTACAATAAGATGTCCCCAGAATCTTTTCCAAAGTTCTTAAATATATAAATGGGTTGGTTATACTAAAGAGGCACATTTCTTTAGAGAAAGCTCTTTCCTAGTGCCGTGTCTAGATTCTCTCTCTGGATGACAGAAGTGAGAAGCACCATCCCTCATTTTTATCAGAGTAAGCCCTGCAAGCTTCAGGGGAATTTGATTCTGGCCTGTGTTTTCTGAAATTTGGAGTGGGTACAGGAACAAATAGGTTATTTTCAACTAAAAAAACTAAAGGAGCTATGAATTTACCTCTGAAACAAACAAGACACTTAGAGAGTAAGACATAGTGAACTAGCGCCTTCAATGATCAAACCAGGAGACTACAGCTGGTATAAAGATGGATTTAGTGCTATATTAGGAATGGTTATGAGTTAGACAGTGGCAGGCATGTAAGTTTTTGTGGGAGAAATGAGGGTCACAGAGAGAGTAAAACAGCAAAAGACCTCATCAGACAACAACCAAATGTCTGCCACCAAATACCCCAAACTGAGATATTAACCCAAAAAGAATAGGAATAGAGACACATACAGTGCAAGTTTTCCAGCCATAGATCCTCTGGGAAGCTATCATAACTCCATGACAACACCCCCAGGAAACAGAGTCAGGACTAATTTTCATTACAACTAAGAACTTTAGCTATAACCATATTTAACATGGCCTCAGTAATGTCACTGATAAATTTGACTTTCTAAAAACAATTAAAACTGTGTTTTCAACTCAAAATGGTATTACGACTAACCTATTACATAGGGAAAAGCAGAAAAGTCATCAGATCAGCTTAAGTTGCAAACTAGGAGCAAGGGAAGATTATCTCGTTGAACAAATCTTAAAGACAATGGAATAAAAATTTTTAATTTTATTCATGAGTAGTGCTCTGCCCACTATTTCAATCCTACTTCCTTTCTCTGAAAAAAAAAAAAAATCTACCTCTCATGACAAATGATTTGAAACACACTGTGTGTCACCATTATAAGAAAAGATATTCCAGGTACCCAAAGAGTATCCATTTCATCCTTACGTGGTGCCTTAATATGTAAAATGTCACTGGCATGTAATTTTTAAATCGAAGTGTACACTTAATAGTTAAATTTAAATTAGTATTTATAGATTTAAACAGAATTTCTAGATGCTCTGAGTGTGAAACCAGAAAACGTTCCAATGACTTGTAAATATAGAATAAAAGAATACTTCCAAATCCATTTACCACTGGAGACTTAGTCTTAAATGGGATAGAAAATAAAAAATTGGATTTGTGGTGAGAAGATATGTTACATACAAATAAATATGAAAAGGAGTAAGGACTTTAAACCAGAAACAAAACATCAAAACAAGAAAAACCTCACAGATTACCTGCAATGCAAAGTGGTTCATGGGCTTTAATAGAATTGTCTTTACTAGTCCCTAGTGTAATATATTTAATTCCATTTAAATGAAATAAACTATTTGAACTAACAGTCTATTATTTTAAGTAATAAAAAGAAGAAAACACCGCAAACTCAAGTTCTGATTTATCTTTTTGATTTTAAGAAAACATTTAGGAAGTGCTTGATGGAAGTGCTTGATGGAAGTGCTTGATGAGAAATTTAGGTTCATCTTCTGATGTCTAATTGCACATATATTTTCCCCAAAAGTATCAGTTACATAATTTATCTCTAATTGTACTTAGAATTATAAAAAATTAAACCCATGAAACAATGATGTGACTTCATATTCAAAAAGAGATAAAGAAGATATCTTAAATGATTTTAAATAACAAGAAAATTTGAAATATCTTTGTAAATAATGAATTGTTTCATGGTAGCCAAATTCTTGAGACTCATTGATCTTTCTATTTAAATGCAATCTTAATCTGATTTCTATGTTTGTATCTCCAAAACATTTGAAAATGGAAGAGGAAAGAAAAAATCAAGATGTCTCAACCAAATGGTTATATGATTTGTAAACAAATTCATTGAAAATTTGATTGACCACTTAGCACTTTGACTAAGCAAGATACAATTAAAAGAGATGATGTATAGAAAACTAGAGTGATAGAATTGGAGGTCAAAATTACGCTATTTACTTACATGTAAACTTTGACTATTCAGATGTTATCAAGTTTGTAAGCTCAGTGGAAACGAAGTCAAGACTAGTACCTGCTACAGTGCTAACAACTGCATAAACGTTAGCAAGTTCTAAAAATTGATATAGCCCTATTTATTGCAGAGAGAGAGAGAGAGAGAGAGAGAGAGAGAGAGAGAGAGAGAGAACTGATCAATCACATAGGAAAGGGACTTCTCTAGTATAGTAGCCCAACATTCCTAATATCCCCCATTGATGCCTGAAAATACAGATGGTATCCTATCCTATATATACTATGCTTTTACTATGTTTTTCCTATACTTACCTATCTACCTATAATAAAGTTTAAATTTACAAAGTAGACACAGAAATCATAAGAGATTAAAAACAATAACTAATAATAAAAGACTAATTTTGACAATATGCTATAATAAAAGTTATGGTGAATATATCTTTCTCAATAGATCTCATTTATGGATTGTGCTTGATGTTAAGTAATAGAAACTGTGGGAAAGAAGCAATGTAACAGGGGGAGGATATTGTATTAAGAGAGTAGGAATTCAGCAGGAGTACTCCATTTCTTTATTTAAATTTGCTCTGCATCTCTTTTAATTTCTTATTTTTGAAGGAAGCAGTATATGTATATAATTTCAATTCACTTACATTAACTAGTCAAAATACTGTATTAAAGATTCTTCTAGATATGTAAGAAACTGAGACGTTTTCTCTACTATTGTGTAATAAATGAACTCAATGCCGTGGTATAAAAAGTCAACTTGAATCCCCAAAGGCCTGCACTCAGGTCTAAACTGAGCAGTAGGACATTCAAAGAGAACATCTATTTTCTAGGACATAACTGCTGCTAAAAATTTTACTCTCTGTTAGGTTAACCAAAGATAATGTATACTTTTTAACTGTTGTAGCAGATACTGAGACTACAGACTTAATGACTTACCAAAGATGCTCCAATCTAGCTGGCAAATAACATGTACTTTAAATTGGTAAAATATTTGCATATGATGCACATTGCTGAGTCTGCAACCCTCATGGGGACATTGCAATCTGTTGTACAACACCAAGTTAGCATCTTCGAGGGAGTTTTCTCTTCTCTTTAAAAAATGCTAATTTCACAGATCCAAAGAGCCCGGAATCCAAACATTAAGTACATAAAAATAATGATTCTGTTTACAACTGTTAAACATGAATTTCTAAATAAAATGTAAATGCATCTATTTTTTAAGGATATAAAGGTGTGTCATTACTTTATGCTTATTAAGTTGTAGTAGCAAGCACCAAATGCTACAGGAAAGTAGCACAGTTAACTCCATGAAGACACTGAGACATTATTTCTGGTACACAATATGTTTAAGACAAATTTTCCTGCCAACAACTTATCTTATGTGAACCCTGAGGTCCCAAACTAATACTCTGTACATTAAATTCATGCCCAGACATAATTTATGTGGCCTCTATAGTATTTTAATATGTATTTAAATAAATTGTATTATGGTAACAATATTTCAGCACACCAAATAAATTTTTGGTGTAAAGTATTATTAATCAATTTCCATACATATTACATAAGGACCACCAACAAAATCTAGTTTCCATTTATCACCACACAATTAACCCCCTTTACCCATTTCACGTACCCCCAATACCATTTTCCCCTGCTAACTACTCATTTGTTATCTGTCGTCCATATCTAAGACTTTGTTTTTGAATTATTTCACTTATTCCTTTTCTTTGCTTTTTTTTAAATCATCCATGAATGCAGGCAATATTTGTTTTTCTTCATCTAATTTTCAGCATTTCTTCAAAGTCGATATTGTCACATGGGGCCAAATCACGGTTTTTTTAGTTAATACATGCATATATTATAATATACATGTTAATAAATGTATACATTATATGTGTGTGCATATATATATGTATATATATATATCTCACATCTTTATTCATCCACTGAAGGACATTTAGGTTGCTTCCTTAGTTTGACTGTTATATATAATTCTCTCTATATATAATGCTGCATGTATCATCCCAAATTAGTGTTTTCATATTCTTTGGATAAATATCCAATAGTGACAGAGTTGGAATCATATAGTACTTCTATTTTTAAGCTTTTGAGGAAACTTCATGTTATTTTCCATAGTAAGTGAACCAATTTATATTCCCACCAATGGTGTACAGGATTTTCATTTTCTCCACATCTTAACCAATACTTCGTATTTCTTGACTTCTTTGATAATGCTCTATCAGATTTGGGGTGAGATCTCACATGGCTTTGATTTGCATTTCTCTCATAATTAGTAACAATAGACGCCTTGGACCTGTTGCCAGTTATGTCTTATTGGAGAAATGTCTATTCAGATATTTAGCTCTTTTTTTAAAGGTTGTTTTGCTGTTGTTGAGGTGTATAAATTCTCTATGTATTTTGAACATGAATGCTTATCAATTAATATTTGCAACTATACTTTGCCATTTAACAGGTTACCTTTTTGTTTTAATGATACAATATTTTATTGACTGCCAATGTTTAAAAATTGTGAAATTTTGCAAAGAAAAAAAAAACAATTTCCAAACCTTTTGGAAAATTGGAAGGTCTGGTAATATGTGGGTTTGCATTATTTTAGATAATAGAACAACAGAAGATGAACAGTGGCTGTCCTTTTCAAGGTCTTTAGTCTCCAATATACTGCAGTCATAATAATTCCCTATTGTTTTGCAATTATGAAGGTGAATATCATATACTATATTACAAGCTTTAAATGATTCCTAATAACCATCTTGATGATACAGTATTATTGGTGGCACTGTGAATGGTGAAACTCAAATTCAGCTTGTGTTATCATCTCTACCAGTTCTCCCAGAATTTGCAGGTGATATGAATGTGATACTACTAAAAAACATGGGGACTTCAGGAAAGGGAAAACTGGGGTAGGGAAAGTAGGGTGGGGTAATACTCATTTGACCAAAGAGAATATATTGCTTAAATTACACATAGTATTACAGCATTTAAAATAATGACACTATTTCATATACTTATAAAAAGAATAACATCCTTATGACTTTAGATATTTTTACTGAAAATGTGATCAATTATATCACCATGTAGGGCCAGGTTCAGTTACAGGTTCTGAACTTGCCCATTCTGCTAATCAGCAACAGATTCCATGGATGAGAGAAATGTCTCCAAGAGGCTAAACAACAAGCAGGACTTTTGACTTCATTTCTGCATCTTCAGCACCTTCGAGAACACCCAGTATATAGTTTATATATTGCATGCAATTATATATCCATCAGGAAACATCAAAGATCAGAATTCAGAAGGATAACAGGACCGCTCTCTGGATGACCATATGAAGGGTGATGTTTGTTGCTTAAAGCTTTGACTTTTGAATGGATCTCCTGCTCTGATAAGAAAACATCATTTTAAAAAGATTCTTAAAAATGTCTGAAGCATCCGTAGAGGAACCTTGAAAGAGCCCTGGGACCCTCTGAGCACTCACTGCCCTTTCCCTCTCACTGTGGTGTCATCATCATCAGTGGGAAAGCCTCTAGGGAAGTTCGGAGATCAAGTTGAAATTGGGGGAAACAGAATAAAAATTTCATTTTATCCTTCCACCAGCACTGGGAGCAGCAGCAAGATTTACCCTCTTTGGATAATTATCATGTCACATGTTTCCTGGGGCTACACTCAGTCACCTGCTACAATGATAGGAGTCTTAGCCTTGAGTGTCTTTTCTGTAAAAAGCATAAAATAGTTCACAATGATGGGCATGAACTACCTTTTGAAGCAGTTAAGATAGCAATGGAACCATTTACAACACTTCCAAGGTTAAAAATTAAGACTCTAAGGGATCATAAAAACCAAGTACAAATTCTTCCTTTTACAGATTTGGAAAACAAAACACAGGAGCATTTCACAATTGCCCTTAGTCTCATGGCACAGCTAGGACAAGAGTTCAGCCTGTTGAGTAAGGGTCAGGTGTATTACTACTTTCAGTATAAAAACCAGTTTCAATAAAACAGCTCAAATCCCCAGTCAGGTAAATCTGATGGAAACAGAGGGGCTGCTGCATAGAAGGAAATTTGAGGTGAATTAGCCATTTCCAATTTATTTGCTCTATGCACATACTCTAATTCAAGTGTATCAGTATAATTTTTAGACTGTCAGTTTCGAACTGCTTATGGGACATTTTGGTTTCCATGCAGGTACCTGAGTGGCAAAAGGGAGGTTATCAGTCTAGACCCAAACAGGAAATAAGAAGCCACCTGGGGATCTCAATAGCAGGAATTTATCAAAACAAACTATTAACTTATGATTTTGTAGAGCAGTTCTTTGATGTAAAGAGAAAGTTAAATGGTTCTATATTGCTGAAACAATATTCAAGCATCTAAATAAGCATGAATTTGCCATTAGTCATTTAAGAGATCTGAACAATTTCCTAATAAAGACAGCTCTATTTTCTGACTCACTAAAACCCACCTTTTGAACTTCAAGCTCACACCAATCCTACAGATGCTGAGAATGTGGTGAAATTTTAAAAGAGTTATTAATCATTGGGGGATGAATCAGAACTCAAAATGATTGTGTCAAAGCGAACATGTCCTTTAAGACTGTTCAGATAAAATAAATGGAAGTGTGTTTTATAAACAGCATTCATTGAAAGGTAAGCTGCTAGGTAAATTTTACAACATTTAAGAAAAAAGACTCTTATTTATCAAAGCTGAAGATAGTGACTTTCATAATGTCAGTTTACTTTGAATAGGACATGAGTACACATGACTATCACAAAAAAAAAAAAAAAAATCTCGCAGTAAAGTTCAGAAAGATGTGCTCAGGGTGTTTAAGAGCTGGAGTTTGCTCCTAGACACTGAATTTTGCTTAGGGCTGTGCCTAATACTCAGACGCTACACAGACTGCAATTTCTACATGAAAAATTGTATAATTTATTTTCATTTGGGAAAAAAATTGCCATTACCCCTCATTCCTGAAAATGACAAAATCCCAACAGATTAAATTGTTCACAATTTATTGCTAGAACATCTTACAGCACAACAAAGATTTAGTTGAGTAATTCAAATTACCATGAGGCTAATTATCATTTTTATCTTCATTATATGAGCTGACGATAGCATTTCTTAATTCCATCATTCCTTTCGGTGATCTGGCAAAACAGCCAGCCTGCAGGTGCTGTGATTGGGGCTCCTGGAATTCTGCCTGTTCCTCATCTTTGCATGATGACATTGCAGCCAAGACACAGATTCGATTATGCTGGTGCTGAGCTATGAAAATACTGCCCCATCCAGTCACCTCACAGCAATGGAAAATGTCCATTAACAGTAGCCTGGCAACGTGGTAATTGAGGGTCAATAAGTTTGATGCCATTGCATTATGAAGTGTTGCCCACATAAACAAATCTGTCCAGTGAAGAAGGGAGCAGAAAAGAGAATTAGAAGATACGTTAAAAAAAAAGAAACCAACAATATAAAGAACCAACAGGTCAAAGAAGACAGACTGTTATTCTTCCTTTAGTTGATAGAGCTTTTGTTGAATACTTAAGAGTACAGAACTCTCTAAAGACCTGTTACCATGTTTGTTTATTGTTAATTGTCAAAGGAAAGAGTTTGGAAGTATGAAAAAAATTACTCTCCACTTGATTTCTATGGCAACATATGGCAATATTCTATGCATGAAGAGAAGTCAGTCTATTCTGATTTCTTGACAAGTTTACTTTGCAGTTCATGGATCATCTGTCAGAGGGTGTGGAGACAAAAACACAGGATGTGCACTGAATCACTCAAAGAATGAGTATATCAGTCAGCATCTGCTAATTATATGCTGCGTTTCCCACTGGGTTTCTCATTATTCTGAGGAGAAACTATTCCTTAGAGAAAACTCTTTGGATATTGCTTATGGTTTTTAGAGATAGCAGATACACCCAGATGAGCCAGATCAGTTGAAACTGAAGATAGATTGATAACATTTTGAACTGGTTCTTTTGGGTGAAAATAGTCAAGGCAGTAAATTAATGAAAGCAGGAAAAATCCAATTTATTACTAATTTACCTTGTACCCTATGTAGTAGCTTTTCTCTTTTAAAATATGATTAAGATAATCTGGTAGGAAGGACTGTAAAATACCCCACCCACAGGTACATTCCTCCTTTATAATGCCATACTCTTGAGTACAGATAGAATATGTGAATATGATAGAAAATAATTTTTTGATTGGGTTACTAATAAGCTGACTTAATTTGCTAAAATGGAGATGATCCCTGGTAGTACTGACCTAAGCAGGTGAGCCCTTTAGAAGAAAGTGAAGTGCAAACTCCTGTTAGCCTTGAAGACATAGCCTCCACAATTTCTTCAGCTGTAAGAAAATGAATCCTAAGAACAATCATGTGACAAATCATATAAAAAGACAAAAACAAGCATGGAACCACATCGAGTCTGGGTTCTTGAACAAGAACAAAGTGATGACAACTGTTAAAGGATCTTCTTCATTCAAAGCAGTAAGACTTAACACAAATTCTAGAAGGCCTTACGACAAATCAAAAAAACCTTCTAATCACTTGAGTTGAAGAACCAGACACAGAATGTTTCCCTACAGCCTTATGACAATCACAACCAAATTAAAAGTTTGTAATGCTGAAAAAAATATCTGGATTCAAATATGATGTTGGCTTTGCAACTAACTCTGGGTGGTTTAAACAACTTTGGAATCAGTATTTAGCATGCAATATGACAATGGTAAATCTACAAGTGTCCATGTAAAGAAAGTTGGGGGAAAAAAAAAAAAGAAAAAGAAAGAAACTCTAGGTAAGTTGATTGTGGAAGAAAATGACTGGTCAGAACAAATCTTCAATATGGTTGAAATCTCCCTATTCTAGAAATGAATGCCTAAAGGGACTTTTATCTGTAGGGAGGACAAGTCAATGCCAGTTTTCAAGGTTTTTAAGACCAGGATAACAAGTTTGCTTGAGGATAATATTGCAGGCTAGAGATAAAAAAAACCTTTGTGATCTAGTAGAGTGAGAACCTTAAGGTTTTCAAAAATATCAGTAAATACATAGTGCCAATATACGATCGAAGCAATGACAAGTCATGAATAACCACACATCTCTAAGACGCACTTATGCCAATGAAATTGAGAAGTACTGTTTGGACAAAATTAACCTTTCTACTTCTCAATATCCTCCTTTAATTGGTGAACTTCATTACAATATCAAAGTGGTATTTCTCCCTCCAAATACCAACTCTTTGATTCAACCCACAGATCAAGGAGTTAGAGCAGCTTTTAAGTTCTACTATAGTTTAAGTTCTCAGGCTATTGTTACATCTAAGACCCTGATGCTACTCTGGAAGGATTTCAGTACCATAAACCCTGCTTGGGCTTGGGATGATGTGACCAAAGATCATATGAGTGGCATCTGGGAAAAGATACTCAGGTTCAGTTAAGACTTCAAAGTATTTTCCAAGAATTAAGAGATTGCAAAAATCATCACATAGTCTATGTCATTCGCACAATCCTGAAATCTCTTAAAGCTAAATTTCTCAGAAAATATTCCTAGTGTTAAGCAACACATGACTGCATTTCAGTTCCTCTGGTTCAGTTTTATTTTTAGGTAAAATTCCTCTTACATGCCAAAGAAAAACTAGAAAAAAATAGAGTCTTTCCATTCAACTGATTTCATTCACCTTTGTGTCCTAACTTTAGAAGGAAAAACAAAATTTTAAAACAATATAGAAATTATACCTGTGTTACCATTTACAGTTTCTAATTACCTTATTAAGTTTTATAAAATAAATAAAAAATGTAGATTTGACTTTTAAATAGAGTTAAAGATAAAATTCATTATTTTAAATCAAAGACTTCAAATGTAGATTTACTTATAGGCCAGAATGGAATCAATGACATAAAAGCAATTCTCTCTACTATATCAGATAAATCTAGCAAGATGGAAGAGATGAGTTAAATTCAATTCAGAAAAGCCTACTGAAAAAAAAAATCTTGTTTACTAATGGGTTGATCTCACTAAGTGTTTTTAAATGCACAAAGACCAATAACTTGTACTTTTCTATGTGTCACACAAAGCAATTTAATAATAGAAATAACTCAATAACAAAATTATCACTATTATTATTATTGACCCTTCGAATGTGAAAACTCTATACCAGAATGTCATATAATACTCAGGTACAGTAAATACCAAATAAGCATTTGGTGTGTGAGTGAATGCAAACACAAACTCTAAGGGGTACCAAATGTCAGTTGCCAATTACATTTTTATCGTAATAAATAAACGACAGACACTGGACTCCACAACTCTATACTGAGAAACAGCAGTATACAAAGAAAATTCATAATGCATTGAGCTGCATATACATATAATAGATATCTCTTTAGGAAATGGAAACACAAAGATCATTCTTTATTTCGAGTGGCTGTCCACTCTCCAGGATATATCTGGCTAATCATTTTAATAAAAGAAAGGGAGAGCTTCTAATTTGGTTTGAAATTTTTCTTTGAAAGCCTTATCAAATTAGATATCAAAATCAATTCTATACCAAAAAGAATGATGTATAATGAACTACATACTGCATAAGCTTTTCCTTATAATTTTCTCATACGACTCTCTAATTTCACTCTATAGAACCTATAAAGTGCTACAAAATGAAGGAGAAATTAAAGAGGCAACCTGTTCTTAGATGGAGGGAAAAAAAAAATCTTTTGGGATGTTTCCAAGATATGTTTTATAAAGTACCATAAAAGCAGAAATACTTTATTTAACACTAGAGGGTTCTGGGCTATGAACAGACTCCACCATTGAGAAAACACGACGTGTACTGTATAGAGTTATAGTAAAGAAAGATCTATACTTGCTCAAATTGTTTAGAACCCTCTGCTCCAAGATCTCTAACATCTCTAGACTCCCAAAGCCTCGGACAATCTAACTGTTGCAGAACTGGATCTTCTGACAGAGTTCTCTTTTTCTTGCTCTGCTTGTCTTGCTCAGAATTTTCTGAGACTAATTAAGGTGTCTACATAGAGTGCCGCCATTACACCTAACTCTCCTGCAAAGAGCTTCTGAAAATTCAGGAGCAAACTCCTCCCTCCTATACCTTCCCTATTTAAGAGATTGGAAAAGTTTTAACACTCATGCTGTGGGATTGTGGCAAAGCTTTAAGAGTACTTTCATTTAACTGATATTCTTAAGAATCTTCCAAAAGAGACAAAAGCCATCATCAAACCCATTTTGTACTGATCTGAAAACATAGACATGAAAGTCACAGGTACTTGATTTTTAACATCTTTGAATGTAAGGATCATGTAAAATACAATCCATATTTCCTTTTCAACAACTATAGAATATTTCCAGTACTACAGGAAAGCCTATATAAACAGAGTAAAACATAAAATTGAGCTGCAAGTGTGCTCACATTAGAAGTAATTTCCCCTCAAAATGATCTTTGCAAATCCTTTGGAAATAGAAAAGAGATAATTAGCACCCCTCTAAGAGGAAGTTGTAGTTAAAAGAACTCATTGTCTGGCTCCAGAGAAGATAAAACGTGTTGTCTTGAGTGGTATATAGTATTTAGAGGAAGACATGGTTTATCTCCATGTAACAACCAGAAGACAGCACCAGAGTACCTGAGCCTCTGGTTCATCTAGTATGTGTTAGTAGAGGCCACAAAGAATTAAATGGGGGACTTTGAGGTGGAATCCTCAGCACTTTAACGATAGACCTCCCAGACCTCAAGAAAATGGAATTCAATAAGGAACTGAATGATAGAAGTCACCTTCCCAGCAAGCACCTCCAAACAGAAGCAGTATAATTGTCTCTAGCACATGGGGTAGAGCTTGTTTTGTGACCTGGCAGTTTTATTCTTATGAATTATTAAGTATGCTTAAGCAGATACAAATAACCAACTTTATTTTGAAGGAGAAGCACTATATTTTACAACATAATTTTTTTGAGATGCTAAGAATTGTATCCTTTGGAGGAGTGAAGCAAATGTAATTAAATAAAAACTATCTCCATCAATGTTTAAGATAAATGACTTTGATCCCTTTTCCAAAATACTTACGTAATATATTGTCTTTGTCTTATCAAAATCATTTTTCTCCCCCTTAAAGTAAGTTTATTTTTCCACTATGTAAGGATTAGTTCCTAGGGTGTGTTCAGGAAACTAATCAAAACTTGGATATAAGACAAAAAGAAAAGTTTTACCACTTTTTAAATGTTATACTAGAATATTTTTAGACAAGACTGAGAATTCACTGATTCCCTTAAATACTACTACTTTGAGTTATTATTCATGGTTGATAAAGGTTTTCACTGTCTTAAGACTGCAGAGTTAGAGGTTAATTTGTAGAAAATGAACCAGGTACATTTTTTTTTCTTTCTGATAGAAAGAATATCCCCCAAAGGTTGTATTTATTGCCTTGCATGACATTAATGAGCTTTGTGTCAGATGACACAACGTTACTTCATATTTCTTTTCCCACTAATCACATAACTCTGAATAAATCTGATTTTCTCCTAGTCTCACTGAATCATTTTATCATTTTATGCTAATAAATAAAATAAAATGTTGCCATGTCCTAACTACTTGTATGTGTATTTTTTAACAATTTAAGAATAGTGAATTTTCATGTACTTTGAATGAATCCATGGTGAAATCTTTTATCTACATTTTTCCATATTTCATTTTAAATCGACTGGAAGGCAGTGGTTCAAAGGAAGTTGAAATGAACATAGTAAGGCCAGCATTTACATCACAAATATCAGGTAACGAGATGTATTTGGCTTGCTACCTTATCTCGGGCTTTGAAAATTATAAGGTATTAATGAATATTCTTAATACAAATTTTTAAGAAGTATTATATCATTTAAATCAACTGAACTGCTCAGTTCAAATAGATTCTATCTTGAAAAGACTATTAATATCTCTATTTTCTTAGCCCCTAATCAAGTAAAACTATTACAAAAATTTGCCCACTTATCACAAAGTTTAGGAGTGAGAACAATGGGAGAATGTTTACAAGAATATCAGAATTCATTCCACGCCAAACTTTACAGTCCACATTTAGCTCTCTGCTTCTACCATGAACTTCTGCACATTTGCAGCTCATTTCTACAAATACAGATTGACAGAGGAAAACAAAGAGAAGTCAGATAGTCCATCACTCTAGACCTTTGAGTTTAATCCATTCATTGATTCACTCAGTATTCATGTGCCATCTAAATATCCCTGATTGCTTGAGATAAGCAGTAAACATTTGTTTGCCTTCTGGTTTGCTGAGCATACTTTTCAAAAAAGTGGGAATGAGAGATAAAAATGGATGCATAAAAAGTCGTGTTAATATGCAATGTGAAGAAAATTTAAGGGGAGCAAGAGTAAAAATGATGGAGGCTCCTTTTTTTTTTCATAGATGGTTGGCATATGTGTGTATGTGTAGGACGAAAGGGGGTGTCTCTGGTGAATTTTACGTTTGATCCAGAAACAGAATGAAGTGAGGGATAAAGTTATTCCTAATTTGTAATGGTTCAAAACAAAAGAGGTTATAAATATTCATTGATTTACAAAAACATTCTAAGAAAATTTTTAGAATATGTAAACCCCTGAGTGAGAGAAAAATAATCTACCCAAAACAGACTTTCTATGATATTATCAATATATTGCTATAAATGCCATTAACTGCATAGTGAAGACAAATTCATTTTGTTTTTCACTTGTAGATATTTTTAAGTCAGATTTCTTTGTTTTCTACAATCAAAGTAAAAGTATTTACCTTTTCTTAAATTTCTTTGATTCTTCAAAATTATGGAAAAACCTGTGTTGCTTATGTTGGGAACAGCAGTCCTTAACTTTGGCCACATAGTGAAATCACCAGGGGAATTTAAGTTGCCTGCATCCCAAGTATCAGATTCTGATATAATTGATCTGGATTACGACAGACTCAGTTCAGGAGTTTTTTTTACGTGTGCATAATAAAGTATTAAAATATTTGTCATGAAAAAAGGAAAGTAAAGAAGGGATAAGAAACAAAAAGTTAACAAGATTAAGAAATAGTTATACAGCAAAATGGTAGATGAATCCCAACCATATTAACAAGTACATTACAGTTTTATGAATCAGACATACAATCTAAAAAGACAAAATATAACCATTTCAATGTAAAGAGAAGACAAAATCCAACTATTTTCTTCTCAAGTTAAAAAATAAAGTAATATATTTAAAGCAAAAATATTGGGGAAGGATTTGCCATGAGGTGGTAAGCCTAAGAAAGCATCTGTGGCCATATTAATACCAAAAAGGAAGACTTTAAGAAAATGAATATTATCAGATTTCATTATTATGCTTAGGGTAGCATCAGCAGAAATATTTAGCAATCCTGAATTTCCATGGCATACCATATAATCATGGAAAGAGAGAAAGGAGAACTACTAATTAAATCACTCAGATATAATTTTAAATCAAAAGAAGTCAGGGAAAAAACACAAGCTGGTTAATACCATTCATATGAAGTTCTGAAAACAAACAAAACTAACCTAATATGCTAGAGATCAGAAGAGGGGTTTATTTGGGGACTAATGACTAGAAGAAATGAAAAAGGCAACTTCTAGAATTACTAGCAAATCAAATTAAGCAGGGAATTAAAAGAACCATCTGAAACCTATCATAAACTTTCCCTCTCTTGCCATTCTTATTTAACATTAGACTGGAAGTGCTAGCTTGTAACAAAAATAAAGGAAATGAGTGGCATACGGATTGGGAAGGAAGGAAGAAAAACTCTCTTTGCTTGCAGATAACATAATTATCAATGTAGAAAATTCTCTAAAACTTGACCACAAAAACTCGGACACTAATACGCAAGGATAAGTGTCAATTGCTTTTCTATTACTATAATATCAATGAAAAACTACAAGTCGAAACTTCGAAAAATACCATTTACAACAGAACCTAAAAAGAAATACACATGCATTAATCAAACAAGTATGTCTTTACACATGAAAATAATGAAATAATAAATAATGCAACTTTAGTGAAAGAAATCAGAGATCTAGATATCACAATAAAGTGTGCCTCAGCATCAGAGTCAAGGGACCAGAGTCACTGAAGTAGAAAGGATCCAGACCATTTTTCAAAAGATCTCACAGATGCTTGATCATTCTCTTCATTTTCTACCATTTTTCAGTCACCAGCTTTCTCACTATTGTCAGTTAATATCTTTTCATGTCTCTAATAAAATGACTGCAACATGCTTCGAAATACTGCACATTTCACTATGTGTATGTGTGAATACACATACAAGTGTGAAACGTGTGTATGTGGGGACAACATTTATGTTTGGAGAGAACAGTGCATTTTGATATACAAGATGTTTCTGTTGTGTCAAACCTACATGGTATGAATTTTCTTATTTTAAAAACTGCATAGAATGGCTCTCAATGACATAGAAACAATGAAATTGCATTACTCTGCTTCCTTCACATCTGTTGTATCAATGGAACGTGACATATATCAAATCAGTACTATACAAAAGTGGCCCTTTCCTCCTATTCAGTAAATGATTCAACGCATTTGCAAATACTATAAGCAAAACAGAACTACCAGAATTTGACAAGGTATTAGGTAGTTATTAAATAAAAGCTACATCCTCACTTTTTACATGATAAAAGTTATTTCTTTCTTACTTCAAAAAATGAAATTCACTAAACCTGATTGTGTTACTGAATAAAATAACGCATGGTATGCACTTCTCCATAAGGTGACAAAGCAAAGTTCAGTAAGATGTTACAAATCCAAAGAAAGTGAAATAAAGACCAGAGACTTTCATGGTGGAGGATTTATCGACAATTCCAAAGGTCAAAGAATATTGGCAAGAACCACAAAACCAGATAATTTGAACAGCATTAAAAACATCTTACATTTGTTGAAGTCCTGTAGGTTTTTTTGATGAAGCATCAGTTTTCGTGGCACTATGGAAATGCTACTGGATGGGGTGTCTTCATTACTTTAAAACTCCAAAACAAAAACCTCCAAATTAGAAAAGAGCAATCGAGAATTCAAAAAATAAAAATACTTTCGCATCTAATAAATTTCCAAATAGTATATTTACCCTGACAATCTTTTGGCATGGGATCACCTACAAAACCTGTATATTGGGAAGGAGAGGGTAAAAAAATGCACAAAGAGCTTTATTGGCTTCACGTCATTCTTCTAACAGCGGCAAATAATGAACTCCATTCTTGATGAAAAGAGGCCACTGGTGTTTAAGTGCCGGTTACTTACTTTCCTAATCAATTAAGTCATTCTTCATGTTGGTTTCTCTTAAATAAAATGAGATGGGGGCAGGGGAAAAAGCTAAAGTGTTGTTTTCATTGTTTAAATTACAAGACAGCATATTTTAGTAGGCTAATTGCCTCCATATTTTCTCAAGATGCTATCAAATGTGGAACAGCAGCAGCATTTAGTTGTCAACACTAAAATACAGCTCCACGTTTCCTTCTGAGTCTTGAAATACTTGAGCACAGTATTACCTCCATCCAGCGCACGTCTTCATGCTTGGAATTAACCATGCACATTTCCATATCTCCATAGAGACTAAAGAATAATCACGTTTAGATGTAAATACATTAGTGAAACCACACTAGAGACCACAGTAGCTGCTGCAGTTATTAATGAAGCTGCACTTAATTTGAGGTTCACTCAAATTACTCGCGAGGAAAAAATTCAAGAGACTGAACTTGCCATGTTTGATAAACCAGGAGAGAACTAACACAATTGCTTGCACATCAAAAAGTGACAGCTTTTGGGGTTGGGATGTGAAATGTACAAACCTCTGCTCTCCTCCCATATACTGAGTATGTGGTTCTCAGTACGTTACTGAATCTCCTAATGTCTATACCCATCAGACAGCCCAAATCAACAGAGAAAGCCAAAGTGAGGAAGGTTGACGGTGGCCAGAACAAAAATTTGATGGCGCTTCCACCCAGGTCCTTTTGAAAACTGATCTACTTCCACCAATATACACATAGTTTAAGAGCATTATGCCTGGTAGAGAAATTGAGAAATCTGGTTGTTCAAAGCTTAGCATATGTATTATTGGAACGTAGGCCCAGAGCATTTCCAGATACCTACTGGAGACTGCTGAGACTGTTCGTGATTCCCTGAGGGATTATACAGCATTGTCCATGTCATCACCAGACCACAGGGCTACTCAGTCAGTGCACACAAGTGACCCAACTTTCCTGACTTGACAGTATTTCAGCCCAGTCATGGGCGTGTGTGTTTCCCAGAGTTTCTCCTGTCTCCTTTATTCCTAACTTTTCTAGCCTATTTCTAGAATATGAAAAGCCATTAGCTAATTTCCTCCCCTTAAGACAAGGCTCTTGTCTTGTCTCCACTTCATAGCTAGCTTTAAAGAGCTACATCTATTTATTTTCAGTTAGTTTCTATATGGGAGTTTCCTCCCCTTACCTGTGAATAGTCCCCTAAACCAGAATACTGCAGCAAATTCAGCACACAGGTGGACAGAAGCAAAAACCATTCAAGGCCTACTCTGAAATCACCAACTTCAGGCCCTGGCTTTTGTAGCCAGAATGCACAACTATGATGAGCTAATTACTTGGTTCCCAAACTCGCCAAATCTTTGGCCCTAAAGAATAAATATTTTGATAAGCTCTACTGAAATTTCCTTGGCTAGAAGGAACACGGGGATCTGAAAGCTTAACAATCTCATTAAGCTGAGTAACAATGAAATGTAAAGGTAGAATATAAAAAAAGGAGAAAAAGTTAGGATCTTCTCCCAGAAGAGTCTTTTTTGAGCGTTAAATCACTTCTTAAACCTTCTCCTATCTGCCCAAGTGTAGAAATTTCTTTCTCCTGAGCTCTTAGGCTCAGAAAAATCCAGAAAGGAGAGCCCCCCACCCCTTGGCCCGCCCACTTTGTACTAACAATAATATGAAATAGCAGATACGGTTCTTGCGCTTGTGTGTTGGATAAAGCAATTTCATTTCAGTTGAGAGAACTCGGATTGTACTTATCTGTATTCAGTATTCTGCACTTGAGTTTTTAATCTAGTAAAATGTTTTCTTTTTTTCATGGATTTATTTCAAACAAAGAGAACAAAGAAGCAGATAATCTATTGTAACTGGGGTTTATCATCCATTCACTCAGGAATGCTTGATGGTAACTGACAGGCCCTATACCAGCCACAGAATAAATTTAACTCTGTCTTTATGTTGATAAGAAATCCAATCCACCCAGCATGTTGTGATTTTAACAGATTTTCTTTCTTTCTTTCTTTTTTTTTTTTTTAAAGGAAAGGTACAGCTAGGAATGAAGGTGAGTAGGCAAGTAGACAGGAAGAGGGAGGGGAAAGAGCACTTTATTATTTAAATTTTATTTTAGTTACTTACCTTGGTGGTTATCCCAGCCCTGAGTCTTGAACCAGGGACCATGCTCAGTGGCCTAGACCACTGGGCCACCAGGGCATTCCTTAAGTCAGTTTTTCAATTGCAGAATCACAGGAGTATTTTAATTGAAATTTATTTTAAAATAATTCTATTCTCCTGTATACTAAGGTCCCTGTTCAACCATGGATTTTCTTTTTCTTCTACACAATTTTTACTTACCTAGTATTTAGCCTCCTGTCTCAGCCTTTTATATGTCCTTTGAAGGCTTAAAAGTCTTTCCCCCTATTAAAAACTCTAAACTCCACTACAGTTACTACCCTAAATTCTACCCCCAAATTTGTATATCCAGATTCATCACAATAATATGTAAAACAAAGGAAATTTCCATTTCAAGGCCCATCCTTTTCTGAGGACATGTAAGGAGTCCCCCCTTTGATTATTCAAGGTAGCTTTGACATCTTATCCTTGAATCAGATCTCCATATACCCCAATCGTCCTAAACGGACCTTTTCAAAAATGCACAAAGTGCTGAAGAATATTCATGAATCAAATTGATCCATATCTTTATCCATAAGAAAAAACAGAAGTGTGAGTTGGTATCTTTCAGTCATGTCAACTGAGAAGGGCATTTCAACATACTATTCTTGCCCTTTCTCTTGTATGTCTTATCTATGGATTTGGAGAAGATTTCATTCTCTCAAGGACTTCTAAGGTGAAAAGAAAATTCTACTCACTGTTACTGTCAATGCCATGCTTGCTGATCTCCAGATGCAAAGCCAAGGTCTGTGTACTCTCCTGTACATCCTCTGGGTAGTCACAGATCGAAGCACAAGAACTCACGAATAGTTTCTGTATGGCTGTTAAACCCTGCATTTTTTTGAGACACTGGAGGAAAATTGAACATCCTATTTATTGAATTTATCTATAGAAAAGCCTCACACTCTTTACAATGCAGATATGATTGAAATTCATTCACAACACAGCAATTTTTACATCTGGGATATTCTTAAACTTTTTAGAAAAAGAAAGAAAAGCACTGAAATGCTGTAAATTATGAAGCAACTAAAGTACTAAAAATATTTTTTATGTTCTCCTTCATTAATCAATGTCCTTTTGTCAGCTGAAAATTACAGGTGTCTCTAATTCTCAATTTAGAATTAAATTTTATTACCGAATGACACCACCAGTGACTTCTAATTAAAAACATAGATTCTGAGCATTCAACCTAGCATTTTACTCTCATGGCAGCCAATAATTATGAGGTTCATGATTCAGCTGGTTTCTTTTTTGTTCCTTATCAAAACATATGCCCCAGTTTATTAAACATGATTTAGAGTGATGTAGCTTTTACAATTTTACATCATTTGATCACTATCTGTAATGAGATGGACTGTAATTTAAACCAGCAGAGAGCCATTAATCTCCAAAACAATGATCACTGACATTTAATAAAATATATTACATTAAAAGCATAGATTAACTCTATTTCCAATATTCCCTATCACATCTGTTCTCCTATGTATTTTCTCTTATAAAATAAACAAAAGATTTACTATACTTTGGTGGCTGGTCCAATAAGATTGTTAGTGTAATTACTAATCTACCATTATAAATCAAGAACTAGTAATTTAATAGAAAATAGAAAACTTCAGCTACATATTCCCATTAAGCAACTTCAGCAATAAAGACTTTCTACATGAGTAGGATGATTCATGTCAATGGGCTCAACCTTTTTCTTTTCATTATGTGTCATATATTTAAGGCTAACTTCATTGTATTTCTCCCCATATTGATCTTGCCTCCTAAATTCCTTATTTTCTTACATATGAATATTTTTCCTCTGCATTAACCAGGTTTGATCCCTAAAAGTATTCCCTGACTTCTGTCTTTTCTTGATCCACTGAATTCAATCAGTCTAATATTTAGGTGTCTTTGGCATCCATTTCTTTTTCTGTATAATCACCTGTACCTTTCAATACTTTATCCAAATCTTTGCTCCATTCATTTGGACTATTCCAAATACTGTCAAATGTGCCTGCTGACTCCCAAATTCTCTGCCCTCTAATCCAAATTTCTTATATATGGCACATTCATCTCCTTTACTATAAATCTGACTCATATCACTTCTTTTCTGTTTCCAAGCCTCCAAAATCATTCATCTCTTTAAAAAGACACAAACTCATTAATCTAGCACTCAGGTCCCACACAATGTAAGCCCAATCTACTTCATATTGTTCAAGAAGCAAGTTATGAAGACTTCTCCTAATCAAGCCCTCACTTTTCCTCCTTTGTGCTTTTATTCTCTGCCATTGCCAATCCTCTTAACACTTCTCTATGTTCTTTTATAATCTATTCTTCAAGTTTTTCTTTAGATTCTGCCTTTTCACATGACCATACCCTCTAGAAGAAAGAGGTCTCTCCTCTAAACTCATTAAGTCTGAAATATATGAAGCATTATGACTTCCTCTACCACCAGTGATACATGTTGGATTTTTAGCCTCCAAAACTGCTGAAAGTTTCTGTTGACCTAACACAGAGCATGGCACACAGGTAATAGTTCAATAGAGGTGGACAGATGGCATGGATGAAATAATAACCTACATATGAATTAGGGGCCGGAAAACTATGGCTGATGGATCCACACATTCTTCCACCAAGAGTTCTGAATGAAGTTTACTACAGACACAGTCATGTCTGTTGTTGATACGTCTAAGGCTGTTTTTATGTTACAAGAAGAGAACGAGGCAACAGAGACGCCACGGCCCACAAAGCCTAAACTTGTTTCAGACGTCCCAGAAAAGCATTTGCTGATTCTGATCTAATACACGGAAGGAAGGCAGGAAAGAAATAAACATAGTGTGGTTGCTAGAAGAGCCTCTATCAGGAGCAACCACTCCTGATGCTGCTTCTGTTTCTGTCACTGATGTTCCTTTAAAACCAGCAAGTCCACTGTCCCTGAGAGACTGTGTGGCTAAGCCAATGGAGGCTAGGTTTTTGTAACGTGTTTCTCAGGAGCCTACCCGTTGAAAGGCGTTTGCACTGAGACACACTGAATAAGCTACAGGAGTTAATATGTCAGACATCAGCTGATCCTCCAATAAGGCCGCTGACAGGTGACAGCTGTCAGTCACTCAGACACATCATTTTCACCAACCCTAAGACACAAGCTAAGAGGGTGCAACGTCGTCCAAACAAAAAGCCATCCGAAATCATTTGAGAAAGAAAACAAATCTCAATATGCCAGAAGAGTACCTTCAGCAGACTCATTTTGTCAAAATGAAAGTGATTTTTGACAATTTCCAAAGTGTTTTGAAAAAGTCTTCTCTCAGTAAAAAGTTTAAACTAGTACTTTATCCCTGGAAACTGAAATAATTATTTTTGGGACTTTTATATTCATAGTTCCCCATGTAGACCTCACTGTGTTCATCTACATATTTATACATCTATCTCATTTAAGTGTTCTCGCTTCATATCAAAAATGTGCAGGCTTACACATATTCTAATCTACATGCAGAGTAAAACTGCACAGATTCTTTTGGACTATCCCAGCTATATCATGTATTTATTCAATGAATATGTCTCAGGAACTCTCAGGCTGCAAGCACCACGGAAACAGTGTGCGGCAGCAAAATGAGTACCAAATTTCTTGCAGTCAGAAAAGTGTTTGCATTCCACCTCCACACGGTAAGTGAATATAGATAACTTATTTAATGTTTTTGAGAGACAATGAAGTTGTTTGTAAAATGTGGACTATCATACTGTTTTTCTGAGAGAGCTGTCCTGAGAATTATGTGTGGTACCTGTGTGAGTCTGACAGACATCAACCCTTCAGGATCTGCCGTCTGCTGGGAACTAAGGCTCAGTGCTGACCCTGCAGGGAACACTCAATCCAACTTGGACTAAAAGTACAGTGACCTCCTCCTCCCGGTGAATTTCAAGCTAGACATTTGTCCCAAGTCAGGGCTATCCACTGGGGCAAATGTCTATCAGATCATCATACTGGAAGATAACTTTGGGGACAACAGTAAAATCAAGCAGAGAAGTATGATGTGACAGAAGAGTATAAAATAAACATTATTGATGGTTGGAGACACTGAGCTCCTTCGGTTCCTATCATGGGTCACCAGAACTCTCCTGGTGTCCTTTCAATATACCCTTTCCTGCTAAAGTTGTATTTGTTGTCATTAGAATCTTAACCAATACAATGCAGACATGCTTATCAAAGCACAAACCAAGTGTGCAGCAAATTGCAATATTCTACCTCTGGACATCCAGGAAGATGAGTAATAAATCTGTGATTCCTGCCCTCACGATTCTTTCACTTTTAAGACAGTAGAGACGTTGTTTCTCTTCTTTATTTCTAATACCTGGAACACTGCTGGACACGCAGTAGGTAAACAATATCTATTTGCCTACCTAATAAATGCCTTAGTAAATAGCTACAGTATTGACATGAGTACTGCAATAGACACATGAATATATTTTAGGAAAATCAAGAGGAACTTACTGCCCAAAAACGTTCTTATAAGGATTATATTTAAAATACATATAAGCAGGTATGCCTCGGTAGGGCAGCGGTTAGGTCAGTTACCTCTGAAGGAGGTTCAGTCCACATACAACTGGGTTCAAACCCCAGGTGGGGGGAAACAACCAGTGTGAATGAATAAATAAAATAAATGAAGTGCAAAGTGCTTCCTACTTCTCTCTCTTCCTTTCTGCCTGCCTCTGTGCCTTCATTCTTGCCTGCACTATAAAAAAAAAAAAAAAAAGTACAATCTGCTGGAGTAACAGTTATGTCTATTGACTCCAAAGGAGCAAGCCTCATACCCCTGGGTTCAAGTCTTGGGTTCAGGGAAAAAATAACTAAATAAAAATAAGATGAAATGCTTCTTCCTCTTCTCTCTTTCTGCCTGCCAGACTAGTTGCCTTCATTCCTGGCTTTCCTTTAAAAAAATATGTATACATATATACATAAATATATTAGCACATAACATGAAGCTAATTAAATTTGTGTTGTTGTTAATGTAATGTGTATTAGTTACTTGGCGACCAAGAAATGTCAATATACTCCATTCTTCTAAAGTAAAGCAAACCTGGCTCCAATAAGCTACATACAAAGGGTGTCACAGGTCTGAAGCCTGTCATAATGCAGGATCTTTTCCTCTTCATCGAATCACACAGAATGTCTGCATGTGGGTACAATGAAAAATTAAAAGAGGAACACCCTGGGCATTATACTGTCTCTCATGCTTTTTGTGCATCACCGGTCCTCAGTATTTCTCTGAGTAGTTGCTGCAATGTCCACTCAGCAATTTATTTCCAGGGATGCCAAGGACATGTTAACACAGTACCAGGCTCACATTATTTAATGACCACTCTCCCTGTATCTCCACACCGCACACTTCATGGTGCATTTCCAAGGTCCTGCCTTGAGCCAGAGTTCTTATCAACACTTCCTGAATAATCCTGCCAGTCAACACTTTCTCATTGGGAGAGAAATTGCCACCACAGAGAAACACATTTTTTCAATGCAATGTCTTTTCTCTCCTCTTTCTTAGGTAGCACAAAGATTGATTTCCCAAGTATGATTAAGTCATACCTTCAAAAGGGGCCTGTTTCTTCTACCTACAACACAAATCCAGACTCCTTAAAGAAGAAAGGATGTTGCATAAAAATGATTGTACCAGAGATCAAACAAGGCACACTTCCTCAGTCAAGTTTTTCTGGCAATATTTTGTGAGAAATTGCTTTTCTCCACAAACATGGTTATTATTATCACTGGGGTACTCATGAGGGTGGTGATGGTGGTGGTAAAATAGACACACAAAACCTGAACATAAATGCTGATTCACCCATTTTCTAGCCTTATATTCAGGAAAAAATACCCATTGTGATATTTTTTTCCCACAGGAGAAATATTGTTCTAAGGGATGCTAACCATTGTCAGTTTGAGTTCAGTAGATAAATATTTCTCCAGCTCCTTTAAAAAATATGAGACAAACGCATTCATGCTCTGTTCAGACATAGGTGAGCATTGTTAGCTTAAACCTTCCTAGAGAAAAGGAAAGAAGACTTGAACTCATCACAATAAAGAAGACAGGAACAGAAGCCTTCCATACATGCACAGAGAGATTCTGGTGTGCCTTGGTCATTCCAAGTCCGACTCAGTGGGGAGATTTCAGGTGTCTTCCCAGCTTTCATACTTTTTAGCTGAAAATTTCTTTAACTCCAGGCTCAACTGCCAAACCACTACCAGCCCAAGTATTTTTCATGTCAGATAGATACTCACACATAATCTGGTATTGGTCCTTCTCAGTCCCAATCATTCACAGTTTCAACAGCATCAACAAGCCGGATGTGCTATGTCCAGGAAACCTGTGACACAACAGATGCAGCAGGACCAGGAGGCACCAAGAGAGACGACAGCCTTGTGGGTTATGATTTCTGAGGATCCAAGAGGCATTACCATGGACAAGTTTCTGAGAAAGAACTTTGCCCCTGTCCTCTTACAGCAGAGGAAGGACTGCCAATGCACACAATACTACAAATGTAGATGATCCACTCCCAACATACAGAGTCCCTATCTTTGGGATAAGAGAAGTGCTTTTAAGATAGTAGCAACACAGCAAAAGTTTCGGTTTCCAGATACATGAAAATATCCTCAAATCAGTCACTTTACTGATAAGTTTCCACTTAAGCTGAATTGTAACTCATTGGGTACCTTTGTACAGAAATGAAACAAGAATATCCAATTCACAAAGTGACACAGCTTTCCTAAAATTATCATGGCCTTAAAATCCCATCGGCTATACCATTCCAATGTACTATTTTCTCATTGTATTATATAGCTAGAAATTCATGACAGATGATGAAATCTAACTTTCTGTTCTCTTTAATACATGCATTGTGGAAATGAACTATCAAAGATTTCAGTGTTACATATTATATAAAGAAGAGCACTCCCTATTGCTTTGCCTTTAAAATATAATATGATTTCATTGGTTAATGGAGGGGGTGGCAGAGAATCGCTTCCCAACCCTCAACAAAAATTATATTCAAATTTTCTGGTATGCTGATGACCAAACTAATATACATATATATGTATAGATATATTTGAAAGACAAATGGGCAAGGACAGAGTGGAACTACATGAACAAAGGCATAATTCCCATTGCAAGCCACACCAGAGAGAGCATGCAATACAGAAGCCACAGTTCTTTATTACCTAATCTTAGGAATGACACCCCATCACTTCTGCCATAATAGGCTCATTAGAACCCCAGACATAAGAAGAAAGGGTTACAAAGGACTGGTGTCAGAGGGTAAAGATCATTGGGGGGCATCTTAGAGGCTGCCTACCATAAGCAACTAAAGATAATCCAAACCAATGTGTTCATTAAGAAATGGATGTATATATTAGTTCAACAAATACCAGAACTAAGGAATTTGAAGAGCTTAGTAATAGAATTAATCAAAATAACAACAAAACTGCAAAATAGTAAAAATACCATGAAGAAAGATATAGTCCAAATAAGAAATATAATAATTCTAAATAAAATGTGATGTCTAAAGGAAGAGTGTCATTTGATCTTGACACTAAAGTATTGTCATTCATGTAGCACAGGTCTAATGGCACATAATTATATTTTTCCCCTACAGGGCAAGTCATACAATTCGGTTCGGAAGTCACACTATTCGGTTCAACTTTGAAATATAGAGGTGAGGTTATTACTGTACATTTTCAAGTTAAAAGTAGCAAAGCATTATAATTTATTTTATTTCAATAGTGGTAAACCAAGAAATACCCCAAACTTTTAATTAAGCATGTAATAGATGAAATATATTGCTAACAAATTATCCATTTTTTAAGACAAGAGCTTGAATGTTATCTAAAGTGATAAATCAAGCAATAAAATTATAAATATATTTATGCTTAATATTATGGCGAATTTAACCAAAAATGGCTGCCTTATGAGGCATGTGAAGATAGAACTAGGCAACCTGGTAGTGGAAAGATTTACTTTTCACTCAATGACATTCTTGCTTTAGTTTTGTATATGTCTGTATTGTTTTTTAATTACACAATCTGGAAATAAATCAATACCCATAACACAAAGAATGGGTGTTGTTTTGGGCTAGGTGCCTCAAGAAAGTTCCCTAGCTCTTAACCCTCTGTTGTTTCTAGTCTCAAAAAATATGGACCACCAATAGACTTGCTGGTAGTTCCCTCACCAGGAAACCGATTTGGCCCTCTGATGTCTCTATGACTACAGAACATGATTACAAGTATGGTGCATTACTTCCTATGCTAAAGCATAAAGTCTTGTTGCTTCTGCCAAGATCTATGGTTGCTCTATCACAGGGAAGTCTGTCATACGTAAGTGGTGTCTGACTTACCTGAAATGATCAGGCCAAGAGGAAACAGAATTATGATATTTGGAGAAGTCACAGGTTAAAGAGATGCTCAGAGAGTCTCCCAGTTAGTGTTAGTAGAAATGTGAATGAAGAAAGTATCCTAGATACCTAGTGCAAATGAGCCTTGAGCATCAGCCAGCTATCATAAAAGACTCCAAGGGAGGAGTCATAGTCAACCAATAAAACCATGAGAATCAATTAGTTGGTCTAAGCCACTAAGTTTTGAGGAAGTTTATTATTGAACAATTGCTAAAAAAAAATTAACTAATTAATTAAAAAAAATAAGTTAATCCAGTTTTGTTCTTGAACACTGAATCAGAATAGTGAAGATTCACAGTACTACTGTGAATCAGGTCATGACAATGAATACACAGGGTTTGCAGTAGGCATTTTTGTCACTAGAGCACAGAAAATGCAGTTTGCTTGTGACTCTCCTGAACATTTCTGGAAGAACAAGTCAATACATTCATCTTTGTTGTCATCACTCTTAGATAGAAACTGGCTATTTCCTCTGTGGGTTTATTCTTTTACGCTGTTCATGTGGTTGTCATTAGAACAGAGGCAAACCCTGTAATTAGAAAATTTTTCGGGACTAGAGAATGCTTGGTCTTTGAAATAATCTAATATTGACATGATAACACTCTAACTTATGTTTATCTATCATATTTTAATTTTAAGCCTTACTTAGAGTTTGAGAGCTGGGATATCTAAGTATCACTACTAGTAATATGAAAACATTCATCCTAGAACCCAATTTTGAATGACTCATGTACAAAGTAAAAAATAAAAAACAGTGAAATATTAACAAATGTCCTATTCACATAAGTATCAGATACTTCAAATAAATTGATAAATTAAAATAGGTAAATATGTCTCAAATGTAATTTTAAGAAAAGATAAAGATTTTAGTCAAAAAACAGAATAAAATTCATGAAAACAAAACTGTTGCTTCTTATGGTACTTACTTTATGAATCTCTGATGTGAAATGATTCATTAAAGCAGGTATCAGATAATCTATTTTGAAATATTTTGATTTCAATATCTGGGACAATATACTTCCTTTATTTGAAACAAGGGAATTTGGCTATTAAAGTGATATAAAACATCACATCATGTTTACCATATGATATTAAATAAACTTAAAGTCAATTATTACAACAGATATGAACTGATGCTGAAAATATGACTGTGTATTTCTTCTTGACTTATCCATAATCACCCAAGATTATCTTCTCATAGGAAAGAAATTATAAAGTGTAATCTACAACACATTACATTAATCAAGCTTTTGTTTTTGTTTACTTTGCTTTCCACATGTGGCATTCCAGATGTAACTCTTTATTTTATCTCACCTGATAATATTTGAATGAAGACTTGAACCTGGAGGATCTTCACATCTGTCAGGTCTGAGGGAAAGCCCTCCCCTACTCACTCCAGTAAAGTGGGTAGGACGTAGCCTAGAAAATTTCTCTTTTCTCAGACAGTTCTATGGAGGAATTGGCAAAACCCACACAGAACGTCAGTTTTAAAGTATTCAAATGATCCCAAAGGGTCTTGGTACCTCCGAAATCAGCATAACAGAAAACCTCAAGATGAAATCAAAATGGTGACTAAATTCAAGGTATTCAGAAATTTGGGTGGGTGGCAGTTATAAATCCCCAAGAGAAACACAGGATTCCACAGCTTCCTATAGTTAGAAGTTCATTCATTTATCCATTCATTTATCCATTATCCTAATATTTGTTGAGTACCTACTATATGTCAAGCACTATTTTAGAAACTGGGATAAAAGACTGATCAAGATGCAGTGTCTATATTTAAAAAGTACACATCTTAGTAAGGGTTATAAGCAAATTAATAATTACAATACAAGGAGGGTTAAGGAAAGAGATAGGACAAAGGTTTTAGTAAAGGACAGATTATTGGAGAGGTGCCAAAAAGTTGCTGAAATGATAACATTAGATCATACAAATTAACAGAACGGATTTTGAAATGATTTGGACAAACTTCCATTATTCCAAGAAGAGTTATTTGTTTGTAAATCTCTGTCTCCTGTCCCATGAAAACATTTTTATAATCCTATCCTCTTCGAAAGGCTCTTAAATTCTACTTCTTCAAGTTTATACTTACAGAATTCAACACTCCTTTCCTAGAACATCACAACCTCTTTTGAAATTTCCTGCCTGTGTTCTCTTCTCACCTGGTCAGTTCCCCATATGACTACTTTTATATTCTGAAAACGCATATTTGGCCACATGATTTTCCTGCTTTCAAATACTTTCTAGTATCTCAACAGCCAAGGATAGAAACAACAACAAAAAAAGCTAGTAGCTTTATACATAATGTTCTTACTTAAACTAAGTATATTCAATATCCATCTATCCATCCATCCAACCAGCCAGCCATCCACCCCCTCATCGTTCATCCATACATTTATTCATACCTCTATTCATCCATCTATCCATCCATCTGTTTCAAAAGTTTGAATCCAAGAATCAGGGATCTCTATTAGTCACTGACAATATAAATACGAAGTTTCCATCTCCAAGTTTGTCTAGTTCCATGACCTCAAATTATTTCTTCAGTCCCATTTCCCACCATTCCTACTAACTCCCAGTGACCTGATTAGCACACAATATCTACCATATGTGCTCCAGTGACACTAACTCTCATATGTCTTTGAATACTTCACAATCCTTCGAATTCTGGATCTTTTTAAAAAAGGTATCATCTCCTGGGTATCCACAGCCATTTCCACATCCTACTTTTAAAGCTAGATTATATGCAATCTCTAAAAATACAGCTCATATATGACCTCTATATGAGTTACATACTTTAGTTTTTCAACATTTTATTGATTAAGAAACTAAGATGAGGAGATCAAACACTGTTTCAAGGTTGCACAGCTAATAAATGGCAGAGTCAAAATTTGTACACACTCTTCTGATTTCAAATTCACTGTTCCATCCTTTGCAACCTTTTTCCACCAAACCTAGTACCTTAAATCTAAGTCATTAGTCTGAGGGGGCCAAGAACTTCTACTTTTCCAGAACCTCAGAGATGATATTAATGAATTTCTCCAGGCAGTTCATTGGGAAAATCAAGATCCATGAATGAAGAGCAGTTCAGACTCAAATACCTGTGTTCTGCTTCCATTCCTGATTAAAACTCTCCACAAAAGTGTGCTCATGTTTCTTCTCTGTATCTCTCCATCCATAACATGTACATAGACATAACTTGTCATTCAGCTAGACTGAATTATCTGAAAATCTGCATATGTCTCTTCTCCCTTCTAGTCATTTGCTCAATTACTAACTCTACCCACCACACTCCATCCTGTCCAGTGTCCTTTCTTTCTGCTAATGCTTATATCCCTTCCTATCAGAGCCTACATAAGACTCAGCACAAATTAGTTTCAGTGGAATTTCAACTTTTTTCTATGAGAGATGCAATTGCACTCAGACTGTGCCTTCAAAAACCATCTAACAAGAAAAGATGTGAAAATAGTCCCTAATAAAAAGAAGCAGGGATGAAGGGGCTAGAGGTCTTATCTGTGTAACCCATGTCTAATAGAAAACTCTAAATTCTAAACAAGAACATAACTTTCCAGACAAATCTTTGAACATAGCAATTTTAAGTCCAATTTTATTATCACTGCATTCTGCAGTTTAATGGTGAGTTTTAAATTTGTTATTCACTTTACCTTGTAGAAAACATCAGGAAAAATTCACATATCTATAAATAGAATTCTCTGAGGAAAAAGGGCTTTAGGAAAGATATGACTATTTTACCAGCCAGTATAAACTGCTTAAGGGAAATTCATTAAAATTTTCTTCTAAATTCTCTGAAAATTCCCACTTTGAAAGCAATGAATTTTACCTCCAAAATCCTTCAGTTATTTTTCTTTCTAATTCCACTTAATATTTTCATCCTTAGTGGGTGCATACTAAGACAACATTGCATTGTATGACAGAATTTCCTCCAATGATGGAAAAGTCTGTATTTGCACTGATAGGTTGTGGCTATTACACCTTTGAAAAGTAGTTAGTGTTACTGAAAAACTGTATGTTTAAATTATTTAATTTTATTGAATTTAAATTTAAGCATGGTCAAGTGACTGTCGGCTGTCATACAGAATAGCTATCATATGGAATAGATAGCCTATACTCTTTATTTCTCTACATTTCTGATGTCATCTTTGGGTATACTCTCTAACTCCGAAGGAAGTAGTTGAAAAGTGGATGGATTTGAGAACACTCCAAATATGGCTACAGGAAGTAAAATAAAGAGACATCTGGGTAAGAAATTGGGTGAATGGCAGCATTATTTACTAAAAGAGGATCATGATTCTGCTTTAATTCATTGGTGGATTTGGGTAAAACTGATGCATAAACTGTTGAAGTTCCACTCGGAGATTTCTAGGAGGTAAATGAAAAAATCAGTTTTGCACTCACAAGGGAGGACAGAATGAAAGAAAAGCAATTGTGTGACAGTTTTATATGGCTAGAAATTAAGGCTCAAGGAATGAAGTAGATTGTAAAGCTGGAAATAGAAATTGTCATCAGTCATGACAAAACCTACAGTAAATGGTTAGTTAGAAGGTGAGTCTACAGAACACCTAGAAAAAACATTAGCATTTAGAAGAAAACAATGGAGGCTCTTATAATACAGAAGCCAGTGGAGGAAACTGTCTACATTTCCCACCTCATAAATAAAATTTGAGGTAGTTTAAAAGTATTTTTTTTAACAAGCAAAATTAAATTAAAAGAAAAGTGAATGGGGTCAGAAGAACATAAGGAAAATAAGTCTAGAAGATCATTTTTCAATTTTATCAGGAGCTATGCAGTTACTAAATCTAGACAAGCTTGGTTCTAGGTGTATTTGTCACCTACAGCATTTTATCATGTGTAAAACAGAGACAGAACTATACTTGTTTCATACTGTTGCTGTGAGGAATGAATGAATGAATGCCCATCACACATGCACAGCCTTAGCGCCAGGTCCAGGGTAATCATTGCTAGTAAGTTACAATGCAAGAGCAGTGGTCATAGTGTTTAGTTGTTCAATACTTAACCATAAAACAGATTTTGTGTTATCATCCTCCAGGAAAAAAGAAACCATTGTGTTTCTCTCTGTATTTCAGATCTTCTCAGTGATACTGTTTAATGTTCCCCAAGTATTATCTTGTTTTTCAATAATTTAAAATATCTGACCAGAAATTACAAAAAATAGATTGACAATGATGCATGAGCCTACAACATATTTTGGGTATAGGTATAAAAGTTTATTCATGTGACCTTGCTTTTCAAAAATTGTACTCTGTTAAGGACAACTGAAGCATAGCTTCTTAGAGCAACAGTTCACAAATGCTAATTAGTTCTGCCTTAGGGGTGATACACAGGGGAAGGGAAGTCTTTTTACTGGTGAAAAATCCTAAAAATCACCCTAAGTCATTTCCTGAAGGTAGCCAATTATATAATCACCAGAATGAGCTAGAATTGTTTTTAGCTAATGATCCAAGCTTATGTCTGAATGACCAACTTTTCCAGATGCTCAGGGCTAGGTTGTCAGGAGCTTAAACATAATTGACTATATACCCACGAGTCTCAATACCTTTAATACTTCTTCCATTCTTTTGTACAGTGAAAAACTGGCAGCTTAATGAGAAGAAACCTACAACCAACATTCACACCACCTTAGCTGGGGTATTTTAACTTTAGCGATCTATATGGTAAGCACACAAACCAAACCAAATGTCACCTGCATTTTTTTTTTAATTGGAAAACATGTAAGTAGTCAACCCAGGTTACAATTAGTTGACCCATCAATGAGTACTGATTGAATATTCAGCACAATATTGAGTAGAAAAGATACCTGGACTCTAAACTAAAAATGCACATTAATAATTATGGTTTAGTATTTACACTGTTTTAAGTACCCTGTAGGTATTAGAAAACATAATCTTGATCCAGTTCCAAGATGGCAGACTGTGAAGATCTCAGACTTCTCTCTTCCCCACAGAACAAATAAAAAAACATTTATTTGGCTACCATAGTCTTCAAAAAGAAATGGGGACAGAATCTCTGCAGAGAGAGAGGACATATGACTCCACAAAAGGCAGGAAAGGCAGGTCTAGCTCAGAATCCCACCACTTTGGAGACACTGGGGCTGTGGAGAGAGACTGGTGAAAATGACACTCTCTTGGAGTTAAAAGGCCTTCTCCCACAGCAAGTACTCTCATACCTGGAAGCTGGCTTTTATTAATTGAGCTAGGGTCACTGACATGGGTGGAAAGAGGACTAGCTCAGGTGGACAGAGACACTGCTTCTTCAAGGTGATAACAGGGAACACTGCCATTATGGAAAAGTCCTAGTGGGCAGTCCCTACCCTCCGCATCTGTGGTACACTGATGCATATTTGGCAGAGATTATCACTGCAATTCCTTGGGCATCCAGAGACAGTCAGGTCAAGCAGCACCAAAGCAGATAGTTGGCTGTTTCCCAGCAAGGAGCATTCCTTTCCGTCTCTCTTTTGGGGAAAATGATTCTACCAAAATGGCAGCTCCGATCAGCCCCAGGCCTCAAGGCTTGTTTGCTAGCCCCTGCTGGGACTGCCACTTCTCTAGAGGACTGAGGGACTTTTACAAGGGAGGGTATTCCATTAAGAGTAGCCCTTGGCTCTCTGCCTTCTGTAGGTTGCATTGGGACTGTGTCTTGCTTGGTGACTGGGTCCACATCTTAGGTCTCGCTCCATGGGCTTTATTGTTCATGCCTGTGACTCTGGGGGGACACCTCAGCATTCCCTATGCTACCTCTAACCCTGTAGGTTGGACTCTAAGGTCTCAACACAGGGCTCATCTTAGAGCTTCATCAAATCTGATGACTGTTGAGATTATACAACCAAAGGAAGTTCAGTGTTACAGATCAACATTCAGGTATATTCTGTGCAATTTGACACATTAACACAACTATATTACATCAGGGAAATCTCACACATAGAAATAAAAACACAAACTATCAAATAGAATGAAGAGACAGAAAAATTTAAGTGAAATGATGAAACTAAGCAATACCCCAGGGGAAAATCTGAATGCAGCTGACTTAATTAAACCACCTGATCAAGACTTTAAAGCAACAGTTTTAATGGTATTCAGTGAAATAAAAGAAATGAGAGAGGAATAAAAGAGAACTACAACAAAGAGAAAATACGAGGCAGTTCAAAACAAAATTCTTGGAGCTAAAAAATGTAATAACTGAGCTAAAGAATACAACAGAGGGACTGAACAGTGGGCTATAAGAAATCTCCAATAGAAACAGTGACATAAAAAATATGGAAATGGAATGCATCCAAGCAGACCAGCAAAGAGGAAAAAGAATTAAAAAAATTAAGACAGCACAAGAGACCTATGGAGTAACATCAAAAGGAACAATATTCAAGTCATAGAAATCTCAGAAAAATAAGACAGAAAGTAGAGTGCAGAAACTGTATTTGAAGAAGTAATAGCTAGTAATTTTCCTTACTTGAGGAAGGTAGCAGACCTCCAGACCTAGGACACTCAAAGAGTTCCAAACAAAAGCAGCTCAAAAGACCTACCTGAAGAAACTCTGTCATTAAAATGTCAAAAATAGAAGATCAAAAGGAGATTCTTAAAAGCAGCTAAAGAAAAATGAGTTAATACAAAAGAGTCTCCATAAGAAGATGGGCAGATTTCTCAGTTGAAACTTTGTAGGTCAGTAAGGAAAAAAAAATAAAGATACATAAAAAGTGCTGAAAGAAAGAGACTTTCAACCAAGGATACTCTATCCTGCTAGATTATCACTTAGAATTGAAGAAATAAAGAAATAGAAATAAAGAGTTTTTCAGACAAGCAAAAGTTAAAGGAATTAATCACCACAAAACCAGTTTGACAAGAAAACTAAAGGAATGTCTATAAAATGAAAATAAATCCCACTTAAAGGTAGCAAGACATCAAAATATCAAACATGAGGAGTTAGAGAGAGTAAAAATGTGGGTGATTAGAATGAGCTCAAGGCTAACTTGCTTTCAAGCAATAGCAGATTTTAAGAACAGAAACTTTTATGTAAACCCCAGGGTAAACTCAAAACATAACTCAAGGGAAAAAAACAAAAAAGAAAATAAAAAGTGAAACCAAACACAACATAATTATTTTCAAATCACCTAAGAAGAGAGGAACAAAGGTACTGTTTGTAACAACAACAACAAAAAACAATGAACAAAATAGCAATAAACACATATCAATAATCACTCTAAATTCCAATAGAATGAACTCACCCATCAAGAGGTAGAGTGATTGAATGGATTATATAAACATAACCCAACCATCTGTTTCATCAGACTCACCTACATTCAATAGACAGAGTCAAAGTCCATGGTTAGAATACAACCCCACAGTCAAATGGTAACAACAACAGCAAAAAGCAGGAATAGTATTATTTATATCAAACAAAATGGACTTCAAACTAAAGATAACAGAAGAAAACAGTGAATATTATATGATTAAAGCTCAAATGAGCAAGAAGACATAACGCTTATTCATGTACATGCACCAAATGAAGGAGTATCAAAATACATAAAGCAATTATTAACAGAACTAAAGAGTGACACAGACAGTAATACAATAACAGTATAATGAGAATGAAGACACAAAGTACCAGAACTTACGGGATGCAGCAAAAGGAGGACTAAGGTGGAAGTTTATTACAATCCAGGCCTACCTCAAGAAACAGGAAAAAAATCACACACATGCACACAAATCCAACCTTTTATTTAAAGCAACTAGAAATAGAAGAACAATTGAAGCCAAAAGTCAGTAGAATGAAGGAAATAATAAAAAATTAGGGCAGAAATAAAGGAAACAGAATATAAAAGATAACTCAGAAGATCAATGAAACCCAAAATTGATCCTTTGAAAAAAAAAAATTGACTATATTCTGGCTAGACTCACCAAGAAAAAAGAGAAAAAAATAATACGTAGAATCAGAAATGAAAGGGGAAAAGTGACAACAGATACCTCAAAAATACAAAACATGTTGAGACTACTATGAACATTATACGACATTACATTGAGGACATGAATATTAAGAAACATAGAGCTTACGACGCTAAATGAGGAAGAAGTGGAAAACCTGACCAGAACTATCATAAATAAAGCAGAGAAAATGTCATTAAGAAAGCAAATTAGAGACTTATATCTACGATGAACATAGATGCAAAAATCTTCAACAAAATTTTAGCACACCGAATTCAGTGATACATCACAAAGATCATCCATAATGACCAAGCAGAATTTATCCTGGGGATTCAAGGATGGTCTAACATTTGCAAATCTATTAATGTAATATGCCACATGATCTGAATCATATGTTGCATAAAAAGAAAAAAAGCAAAGTAACAGACTAAACAAAATATAACCCTTAAAAGTAAGGTTAGAACTGAGGTTACCAGTAGAGAATGGGGTGCAGGATGTGGGGGAATAGTGGTAAAGTCAAATGGATAATGGTGAGGAACTTTTGGTAATCAGGTGATAGACAGCATATGTTGGCATATATTTGAGGAATGGAGAACATGCATATTAAGTTTATATTATTCTGTAAATCAAAGTTACCTCAATAAATATTAAATTTTTTAAAAAAGAAAATTTAATCCTAAACAACAAATCCAAACATTAGATTCAGAATGTAAAGTATTAAAGACCTTGCACATGGTTAAACCTTATTGACTGGTGGAACCAGGCTGAACTCCAAGAATTCTAACCTCATGGACCTTACTTTTAACGATGGCCTTCCTAATAATGGAGGATGCTGCCATATTTTTTCTGAAAAAGTTATACATCATTATTCTTTGATGTAAAGTTGTAGGTCAGAGAAATTTTACATTCCTTTGGATAAATTCTGAAAATATATATTTTATCTGTCCCTTCTGAGGTAAATAATATTGAGTATTTTCTAAATCATATCAGATATTTTGTTTACTTGTTTTTTAAGGTTTTGAATCTTAGAAAGAAGAGTTTTTCTCTCATATATTTGGTTCTGAATTGAAATTCAAATTATAATAATAATGACAAATATAAATTTCCACCTGTGGCCTAAGTTAGAACTGTGTATATGAATCTTCTAGCACTGATGAATACAAAGCACTCTTTCACCTATTTTATATTTATTAATAAATTTTTGGTCACACATAATATAAACTATTTGGGGTACAAAGATTGAAAACATCAATCATAATTTGATTTTTCTATTTGACATCTTGTAGAGAAATCACAGCATGACTTTACCAGCTATAATGTAGTTAATGGCACTGAAGCTGACATTCCTCAATATAAATTCTGCTTGAATATTACTTATTTTTACATTTAATAAAATATGGGGAGAGTGTATACTTTTTTGGCAGTAGTAGCCTCCCCAGACCCAAAACCATTATCTAATAATATTTTATAAATGCAATAGCCACCAAGAGCTGTACACTATAATTTGTATGTAGTCAGAAAAATGTTCTTATCAAGACTAATTTAATTTTAAACTAAAATCATCCTAATGAACTATGAACAGAATAGTAAAACTATGTATCAGTGGTAGACATTTAAAACTGGAGATAACTCCAATCTGAGGGCACTAGAAACACAGCTTATCTGTTCAGAATTTTAGAGTTAAAATGGGTCATTGATCTAATTAATATGCCAAGAAGTGTGTTAGAATCCCACTGGGATTCTGTTATTTGATTATAATTCTTAAAAAAAAAAAAATGTCATACAAACCTGAGACCAAAACAGATCTCAGGAATAAAAAAAAAAACACTTTGTACTTTGAAACTGATTTGAGATGGTGACTGGGGCCATTCCCTGCTTCACTTCTAAATTATAGAACTAACCTTTATCTACCAAAGTCACACCAGCAGGGAGACCCACAGCATCCAGCAACTGGGGAACAGTGGCAGCATTAAAGAAAATGCCTGAAGAATCATGTACATCTATGAAGGTGGACCCAAAAGGATGCTTGCAGCTTCAGCAGCTAAGCAATGGTGGTTGCGATTGCAGACACAGTCAGCTAAACTGACTAAACAGAGTAGTTGGCTCAGCTTCTAGTCTCAAGGAGGGAAGAGAGAAGACTGTGGATTGGCACACATGCTTGGTTTAAGAGAAGCCCAAAGAAGAGGGCTGAAATCAGAACTCAGTTCATGCACTAACAAGAAGCCCAGCAAGGAACACAATGACAGGCAAGCACTCCCCTTCCCACCCCTTTGGATTCATGCACCAGGAGTGAAAAGCTGAAACACCAGGGCAGATGGACAGGAAGATCCAGGTGTGAGATTCCTGATAGGAAGGTCAGCTCCAGGGCCATTTAAGCAAACTCCTCCACACCCTGCAAACTCCTCCACACCCTGCAATAGGCACAAATCCCCAACCTAAATGCCCCTCTCCCACCAGCAGCCACCTTCCACCTGCCTGAAATCATATCTAGCATCTTTTCAGATCACAATGCCATCAAACTAGGAATCAACCAAAAGACAAAAGAGGTGAAAACTGCAATGAAGTGGAGAATAAAGAGCATGTTATGAACAAATATTGGGCCAGTGAGGAATATGAAAGTGAAATAAAAAAATACAGCAGTTTAATGAAAATGAAGACATGATTTATCAGAATCTCTAGAATATGGCAAAAACAATATTGAGAAAAATTTATAGAAATGCAATCCTACATCAGAAAAAAGAATGACAAATAAGAAAAATTAAGCTTTCACCTAAAGAAACTAGCAAAAGGAAAAAAATGAAACCAAAAGTCTTAAGAAAGGAAATAGAAAAATGCAGAGCAGAAATTTTTAAAAAAAGAGAAAAAAGTGACATTCAAAAATTTCAGTGAAACCAAGAGTTGATTCTCTGAAAAGATAAACAAAATAGACAATTCACAAAGAAAGGGAAAAGAAAAATACAAATAAATAGAATCTGAAATGAAAGAGGACAACTTACAACAGATAATGAATTACAGATCATTTTAAAAGAATATTATAAACACTTTCATGTCGACAACCTAGGAGAAATAAATAAATTCTTAGAAACATAACATTCAAGACAAAATCAGGAAGAAACAGAAAACCTGAATAGATTGATCACAAGCAGGGAAACTGAAACAGTAATAAAAAAAAACCCCAAAATAAAAGTCAGGAATCAGATGATTTCGTTAGTGAATTCTACCACTTCAAAAAAAGACAATACCAGTTCTTCTCAAACTGTGCCCAAAAGTTGAAGCAGGCAAGTATCAAGCAATTTTATAATGCCAACATTATTCCAAATAAGGATAGCGTCAAGAAAAAAAATCATACACCAATATCTCTGATGGATACTGATGCAAAATCCTCAACAAAATACTAGCAAATCAAATTCATCGACTCAGTAAAGGAATCGTACACCACAATGCAATCAAGTGGGATTTATACCAGTGATGATTCAAGGATGATTCAACATTTGCAGATCAATAAATATGATACATTACATCAAAAGATGAAGGAAGAAATCCACATGCTCATCTCAATAGATGCAGAAAATCATTTGATAAGATTCCATGCCCCTTTATTTTAAAAACTCTCCAATAATGGGTATTGATAGAACATGCCTCAAAATTAGAAAAGATATATATGATAAATCCACAGTTATCACACTCAATGTGGAAAAACTGAAATCTTTTTCTCTAACTCAGGAACACAGCAAGGATGTCCACTCTCTCCACTATGACTTAATATAGTATTGGAAGTCCTGATCAGTGCAATTAGACAAGAAAATGACATAAAACTTGCCCACTTGGAAAGGAAGAATTAAAACTATCACTAATTAAATAAGATATGATAATACATACAGATAAATATTGATATAACAATACATAGAAAACTATATATATGTATGTCTATGTTCTGTATGATACATAGAGATAAAATTAAATACTCCAGTAAAAACCCATTAGAAACAATAAATGAATACAGTAAAGTGGCAGGATATAAAATTCATATTCAAAAATCTGTTGGATTTCTGTATGAAAATAACAAACTAGCAGACAAGAGAAATTAGGAAAATAGTCTTATTTACAATTGCATCCCCCTAAATTAAATGTCTTTAGATAAATAAATAAAAGGCCCATACTCTGAAAACTGTAAGGCATTGCTAAAAAGTAAAAGACAAAAAATGAAAAGGAATTTTATACTCATGGATTGAAGGAATTAACATTGATAAAATGACTACATTACCCATTCAACATGAAGCTGTAATGCCATTCCCATGAAAATCTCGAAGATATTCTTCACAGAAATAAAAAAAAATCATGAAATTAATTTAGAACACAAAAGACCATGAATAGCAAAAGAATACTGAAAAAAACAAAAATGGAGGTGTCAAATTCCCTGACTCAATTATACCACAAGCAATAGTAATCAAATCCGAACGGTATTGGAATAAAAACAGTCAAAACTATCAATGGAATAGAATTGAGAGCCTGAAAATAAACTCCCACATATATGAACAATTAAGTTATGACTAAGGAATGAAGGGCATTAAATGGGGCAAGGACAGTCTCTTCAATATATGATGTTGAGAAAACAGAACAGCCACATACAAAAGGTTGAAAATAGATGACTACTTAACTCCATACACAAAAATTAAGTAAGAATGGGTTAAAGATTTGAGTGTAAGACCTGAACATAGAAGAAAGATAGGGAAAACACTCCTTGACATTGATCTAAGAGGTATCTTTGGGAACTCAACTCCAATGACAAGGGAAATAAAATCCACTAGCAATGAATAAGATTACATCAAACTAAAAAGCCTGTGTACAGTAAAAGAAATTCTCATCAAAACAAAAAGACATACTACTGTAGGGAGAAGATACTTACATATCATACATCTGATAAGGGATTAATATCCAAAACATAAATAACACTTAAAACTCAACAACAGAAAAACAACCCAATTAAAAAAATAGATGTAAAATTTTAATTGACTTCTCCACAGAAGACATACAGATGACCAACAGGTTATGAAAAGATGTTTTACCTTTCTTGCTATTAATGAAATTCAAATCAAAGCAACAATGAGATATAATGTTTGGAAACTATTTTGCTAAGAAAATTCTATAGGGAAAAACAGACTTTCAAGGAATGGTATGGTAATAGATAAACTTTTGAAAAAGCATGGATTAAGATCACTACCTCACACCATACCCAAAAATAAACTACAATTGACTTCACCTAAATGTAAGCTCTAAGACATTAAAACTCTTAGAAGAAAACATAGCAGTATATCTTTCTGACCTTGGCTTATGCAATGGTTTCTCAGATTAAAAAAAAAACCCACAGTATAAACAATAAAAGAAAAAAACAGGTAAGTTAGATTTCAAAAACATTATAAAAGTCTGCACTTGAAAGTGTCCATAGAGAAAGTCAAAGGAAAATGTACACAGTGAACAAAAAAAATTGCATATCATATATCTAATAAGGGCCTTGTATTTAAAATGTATTAAAAACACAAGTAACTTAATAATAACAAGATGAGAAATACAAATCAAAATTAGCTCAAAAATTTGAATGGATACTTCAGCAAAAACAATACTGAAATGGCTGATGAATACATAAAAAGATGTACAAAATCAAAATTTACTAGGGAAATGTGACTCAAAACCACAATGAGTCTATAATCCACAGGGAGTTAAAATCATCTGACATCTGTTAGAACAAGTATAATAGTAAGGATACGAACAACAAGTGAGGGTAATGATACAGAGAAATTGAAACCTTTATATACTGCTGATGGGATTAAACTTGGTGTGGTCACTTTGGAAGAGTTGTTCAGTTTCTCAAAATGTTAATGCACAATTCCACTTCTAATTACCTATCCAAGAGAAATAAAAATGTGTGATAACACAATGATTTTTACACAAATATTCAGTGCACCATTACTCAAAATAGTAAAAAAAAAAAAAAAAAAGCAGAAACAACTCAAATGCCAATCAACTGGTGATAAACAAAATGTGACATATTTATAAAATGTAAGAATACTCCTCAATAAAAAGAAGTACTGAAACATGCTACATTGTAGACTAACCTCAATTATAATATGTGAAAGAAACCTGGAATAACAGATTACATACACACATTATATATATTATATATATATATTATATATATGAAGTGATTTTGGAATGTTGTAGGTCTTATTAGACCTTGGTTTCACTACACTTTTTTGAAAAAAAAGCAACCTGTGCTTCTCTTGGTGTGAAGGTAGGGTTCCCTCACAAATGCTGTTTTCACTGCACAAAAAAACTGGCATATCGGTATGGAATATATGAAATACACCAAGCTAGCATATAATCTTCACTCTGCTTCACAGCACTTAGACATTTTTCCTACAGAAATGTTCTTGTGAACACTGGTGCCCCAGGAAACCTGAAGGTGGCTAACACTTGATATTTGTCAAGAAGAACGTCTATGATTTCATCATTTGCTGTCAAAAATTCACTTCAATATATCTAGAGATGGCTCATGAGAAGGAGATAAAATCTTTTCAGGGAAAACAGCAGACACCAGCCATTCGGAGCTGTTGAGGACACGGCAGTGCAGGAAGTGGTGCACTGTGCAGAGGCTGTGTTGGACCGGCATTTGTTCATATAGATAGTGCTGTACTGTATTCTGAAGCTCATGAAGAGAGCCAATACATCTCATCAATATAGCTATTACAAATGTCTGAAGCATCTCTTTCTTTTCCATGAATGCCAATTGGACATGGGTGTACGTGTCAGAATGGCTGATCACAGCTTAGGTCCACACTGGCCTTTTAAGAAGGGGCTGTTCAGGCTATGTCCTTCTTCTACTGCCATCATATAACACTGCTCAGTGTCCAGGTACTTTTCAGACTCATGACCGAATGCGTCAAAAAGTCACTATTCCAGGTAATGTTACTCTGTCTGACTCAACATCTGTCAACAGACTGACAGTTGAATCATCTTGCAATCCTTTTTCTGGAGGAGAAAGTTCATGAGCCTTTCCTCATCTGGCAAGAGAGGGTGGAATTTCACTTAAGTTTCCAGGATTGGTTATGTCTTGCACTGATAATGATGTCAGGTGACAAGACAATTCACAATGAAGCATAGAGCTTATAGGGGACAGGAGACTGGCTGGCTGCTCACAGCAGCGGGATCTGATGATGAAGGACTATCTGATTTTCTATCACATTCTGGTCAAATTTTCCCTATTCAATCTACCTTTAATATGTATCTCTTTTTCTAGGCACTTTTTTGTGGTAGATGATACAGGCCAACCTTTGTAACTATACTACTGAAGGTTCGAACTTATGACTCAAGAAGAAAACATAGAGCTGTCTGTATTCTGTCACCATGTCCACGTCCCAAATATGTTCATTTTAGTTGATTTAGGCACAATTGTTAATTCAATCTCAAACTTGGGCAGCTTCAATATGCTGTCCTAAGCTTGATTAGAATGGTTAGAAGTATCAATTTATAGTTTATTATATATAGTTGTACATATATAGATATAAAAGTATAGCTATCATTATAGACAGATATATCCTTTCTTTAATGAATAAGCAACCAAATATCAATGGGCATCCCTAATATCCAGATTTTATTCTTGAAATAGCATTTTACAGTGAAAATCGGACTTACTGAAAACATGACAGATTACAGAACAGGGGCAGGAAGCATATAAGCCGACTCAAAGCATCTCAGGCCAGGTGGTGAAAACAAAAATACTGCAAAGAAGATATGGTATATATATACAATGGAATACTACAGAACATTAGAAGAGGTAAAATTCTATCACTGAAATCACCATGGAGGGATCTAGCGGGGAATATGCTGCATGAAATAAGTCAAAAGAAGAAAGATAGATATCAGATGATCTTACTCACAGGTGGAATGTGAATAGACAAAACAAAGGAACAGATGAAACAAAACCAGTCCCTGGACACTTAAAATAGAACTCGGCCTACCAATAGGGAATGGCACCAGGAATGGGTCGGTGGCGGGGGGGGGGGGGGGGGGGGGGGGGGGGGGGGGCGGTGACGGTGGCAAGAGATGATGGAGCCCACTGGAGAATGACAAGAGAGCACTTGTTGATTTAGTGGAGAGCAGGGAATACTGGCATATATCTGAAGAATGCAGAAACTGCACATATGGTGAACCTATATATATGAGTTGATTTAAATTTGTAAAACAAAGTTACTACAATACTAAAAAAAGTTTTAAAAAATACTATGTCAAGTCAAGACCAATGAAGTGGTCTCAACTAATGAAATTTTTGAGCTTCAAAGAGTAAGATCAAATATTTGAATTAAAAAAGCGGTAGCTTAAAAACTGATTAGCCACTATGGAAAATGATAAAGAATTATTTATCCCAAAATTGATAAGCAAAGGGAAACAAGAATTTGTTTCCTTCTTTATGTGAATTCATGATTAGATAACCAATTCATAGTTTAGATAATATATATAATAAAACCTTCATAAATGAGAAAGTAATGATATATTTGCAGTCCCCAATTAATTACAGAATCTAGGCATTGAATAACAACTGGAGTGATATCACAAAGAGAAACATCAGATATGAAAGTGCCTCCCATTGAAAGAGCAGAACATTATCTCTGGTTTTGATAAAAGGACAGAAGCTGAATTAAACACGTCCCTGAATCCAGATATCCATCTGTAAAAATACAGAGGACACAGAAACATATTTAAATGTGCATGAGGATGCAATCGACTAAATCAAGGCTGACCATCTCTACAGTTCAAACGTCCTTTGTTCTTCAATTATCACATTAAAAGGAAAGCAAATGAATGGTGGGAATCTACATATTAAAGGAGATTTAAAAAACAGTAGCTTTTAAGTGGGAGATACTAAACTATCCTGTGCAGGGATGCACACTTGAGTGACAGCTACAGAACAATGCAAGGATGTGACTATATTAAGGATCAGAATAATTGCTACTTTCAGGTGGAAGAAGGGGTAGTGATTGGCAGAGGGCCCACACAGAGACTTTTATGGTGACTGGCAAAAATCTGTTACAAGGTGATTACAAGAGTGTGTAGCTAATATTATCTCATTAAGTTATTCACTGTGTGTATGTAGTTTTCTGTTTATTTTTATTTTACTTTAAGAGGGATCATAGAGTTTTTACAGAGATAGTATTTAAACTTCAATACAATGAAGGAAAATGAAAGAGTCAATACAGAAAAAGCTGAACATTTGGAAATCAATACAACTGAAAATATGAGCACAAAGAAAGATGAGGTGAAGATTGACTTCCGGATGGTGACTCAACAGGACGTACTTTCAGGTCGCTCTCCACAGACACAAAAACAAAAGACAAAAAAAATCACCTATTTTCCTGAGACAAACACCAAGAAATGAATGGCACTTCAGCTGGAGACAGAACAGCTGAAGACTAATGGTGGGTGAAGGCACCCATCATGGTTCTCAGCTAAGCCGCATATTTGGATTTGGGACGGAGTTTGGAAGATCAACGAGGCAGAAAATTAACAGGGAAATAGCCACCTTAAATGACCATCTGGAACAGACAGGTCTAATAGACATACACTGATCACTTTTCCCAACGACTACAAATTTCACTTTCTTCTCAAGTGCTCATGGAACATTCTCAAGGACAGATCAGATTCTGGGACATAAAGCAACTTTGAATAAATTTACAAAGATTGAAGTCATACCAAGCATCTTCTCTGACCACAATGACCTAAAACCATATATCAACCATAAAAAGAAAGCTGGAAGACCCTGAACCAATTGGAAACTCACAATATGCTCCTGAAAGACACTTGGGTAAAAGAGGAAATAAAAGAGGAACTTAAAAATACTTAGAGATAAATGAGAACGAGGACAAGATTTACCAGAATCTATGGGATGTGGCGAAAGTGGTACTAAGGGGAAAGTTGATTGCAATCCAGGCCTATCTCAAGAAACAAGAAAAATCGCAAATAAACAACTTAACTCTACATTTAAAACAACTAGAGAAAGAACAACTGAAACCAAAAATAATTAGAAGAAAGGAAATAATCAAAATGTGAACAGAAATAAAATAGAAAATAAAAAGACAATCCAGGAAATCAATGAAACCAAAAGTTGGTTCTTTGAAAAAATACAAACTTAACAAACCATTGGCTAGATTCACAAAGAAAAAAAAAAAGGAGAGGGGAGAAAACTCTCATAACTAGAATCATAAATCAATAGAGAGAAGTTACAACAGACAAACAGAAATTCAAAATATCATAATTGAATACTATGAACAGTTCTACGACACCAAAATGGACAACTTTGAGAACAAGAAAAGATTTCTAGATAAGTATAGTCTACCAAGACTGAACCCAGAAGAACTGGAAAACCTTAACAGAAAAATCACAAGCAAATAAATTGAAGAAGTGATCAAGGGCCTCCCCAAATATAAAAACCCAGGATCAGATGGCCTCTCCAATGATTTCTACCAAACCTTCAGAAAAGAATGAACACCTATTCGTCTCAAGCTCTTCTAAAATACTGAAGAACAGGCAACTCTCCCTAAAACTTTTTATGAGGTTAACAGTACACTGATACCAAAAGCTGACAGAGTTGCCACCAAGAAAGAAAATTACAGACCAATATCTCTAATTAACATAGATGAAAAAATTCTCAACAAAATATTAGTAAATCGAATTCAGCAATGCATCAATAAGATCATACATCATGACCAAGTGGGATTCATGCCAGGGATGCAAAGTTCAACATATGTAAATCTATTAACATCATACACCATATCAACAAGAGCAGTTCAACAGACCTAAATCTACTAATGTCATACACCAAATCAACAAGAGCAAAGAGAAAAACTACATGATCATATCAATAGATGAAGAGAAAGCTTTTAACAAGATCCAACACCCATTTACAATAAAACCCTCCATAAAATGGGAATAGAAGGTTCATACTGCAACATAAAAAGACCATATATGAAAAGCATAGCCACCATCATAGCCAATGGTGAAAAATTGAAAGCATTTCCTCTTAGTTCAGAAACAAGGCAAGATTACCCACTCTCACCACTGCTATTTAATACTGCATTAGAGGTCTTAGCCAGAGCAATTAGGCAAGAAAAGCAAATAAAAATAATCCAAACTGAAAAGGAAGAAGTAAAACTCATATTATTTGCAGATGACGTGATTATATATATATATATTGAAAAACCAAAAACTCTATCAAAAAACTTCTAGAATTCATCAATGAATACAATAAAGTGGCGGGCTACAAAATCAATGTACAAAAATATGTTTCATTTGCATATGCAAACAACATACTAGAAGAAAATGAAATCATGAAAATCACACCATTTAAAATAGAAGTTAAATGAATGAAATTCTTGGGCATATACCTAATAAAGAAAGTAAAAGATCTATACAACAAAAACTACAAGTCTTTCTCAAAAGAAATAGAGGAGAGAACAAAGAAATGGAACGACATCCTCTGCTCAACGCTGGGAAGAATCAATATTATTAAAATGACCATCTTAGTCAAAGCAATAAATAGGTTTAATGCAATCCCGTGGGCTTATTTCTAGGAAATAGAACCCAAAAAGTAAATAGATAAATAAAATTAAAATTAAATTTGTATGTAACAACAAAAGATTCTGAATAGCCAAAGCAATCATTAGAAAAAGAACGAATCTGGAGGGATTACATTTACAGACTTTGAACTATACTTAAAAGCAATAGCGATCAAAACGGTAAGACACTGGAATAATAACAGAGGCACAGATGAGTGAAACAGAACTGAATCACCAAAAACTGACTCATTCACATACAGTTAGTTAATCTACAACAAAGGAGCCAAAAGCATTCGATGGAAAAAGGAATCTCTTCAACAAATGGTGTTGGGAAAACTGGACAGCCACATGCAAAAGAATGAAGCTGGACCACTCTCTAACGCCACTCACAAAAATTAACTCAAAATGGATTAGACTTGGACATAAGACCAGAAACCATAAAGCTCTTAGAAGACAACATAGTAAAGACTTTCTAGGACATCAGTCATAGAGAAGGCTTCGGGGACTCAACTCCACCCTAAAGGGAAACAAAAAGAAAAATAAACTACTGGGACTACATCAATCTAAGGAGCTTCTTTACAACAAAAGAAAACATCACCAAAACCAAAAGGAAACCTACTAACTGGGAGAAGATATTTGCATTCCATATTTCCGACGAAGGCTTAACATCTAATATATACAAAGAACTCAAAACACTCAACAACAGAAGAACAGGCAATCCAATTAAAAAGGAGGAGGAATTGGAGACACTTTTCTAAAGAGGACATACAGATGGCCAATAGGCACATGAAATTATGTTCCTATTCACTGGCTATCAGGGAAATACAAATTAAAACAATGAGATACCACCTTACACCTGCCCCTGAAGCCACCAATTTGAGTCTTGGCCTCACTTGGCTGGCTCCATTTTGTCTCTGTTCCCGGATCATAAGTCCCCTGCTTGCTACTTGCATTCTGTCTGATCTCTTGAATGACTCCAAACCCACATTTACATGGATTTAGTGCTCCCCACAAGTTCTTGTAACAAGAAATCGCTCTCCTTAATTTATCGTTTTGATCCATCATTTGACTGTTGGAATTTTTATCAGTGAATTACTTATTAATACTTCAGATCAATCTAAATATTTATCAACTGATACAGAGAAGAAATCTTTAATATATGGTTTCAGAAGTGGGATCAATTAAAATCGATTCTGAAAGAAAATATTGATAGTTTGGTGACCACAGAACATGCATTTTTTTTAAAGACTAACCTCCAAAAGTTATTTTATCCCTAATTGTATAAGTAGTATATGCAAACTTTCAAGAAATTGAAAATCTCTCACAGAAAATGGTCTAGAAGACACAAAATGATAAAAAGCAAGCTGCTTTTACAGTATAGAATTCACACAGTGACAACAGGCAATAGTACAAGAAATATTCACTAGTCCCCTAAATCCTTCCTGTACATCAGAATTGGACAAAGTTTGGAATAATTTGATTAACTCTTATGTTTTCCATCAGAATTCATCTTTTGTCACCCTTAAATAGAAAGCTATTACTACCCTGCTTGAAACTACTACGTTGCTTGAAAATGAGGTCAATTAAGTAAAATACAAAATTTAAACATAAAAATATATTTTTTGGAAAAAGCGTATCTTCAATATGTCTTCTAGAAAATACCTCCTATAAGTTCTATGTCATATCATTATTAGAAGTGAATTCTATTCCTACTTTCCGTGCTCACTGGTGTGGGAAATCACTATGGTGCTTTAATTCTCGTCAGTATGATTGTCATATGACTTCCCCTCTTCTTACAGGTGTAGCGCTGTATCCTTTTAAAAATCATATGAGGTCTTCATATTTTTAAAGTAAATAATTTGCTCACTAAAAATAAGTAAAAGTTGGAATCCTGAAATTCTGCCTGTAAATTTCAGCAGTTGAAAATCGCTTTGCCTACGTTATCTAAACTGTTTCAAAAAATATGCTTATCATTGACATTTCTCCTCTCCAGTTTATGCTCAACTTATTGCTCTTTTCCCCTATATTCCTTAAAATATTCTTACATTGGATTTTTAAAGCACCAATGTCCTCATTCTTAGAAAACTTTAACTTTTAAAGCTTTGATTGCCTTTATCAGCTTTTTTCAACTTCTTTCCTCATTCTCATCACATCACATCAACTACCAGAGTAATTTTATATTTTATTATGATCCCCCGATTTTCTTCTAGAACACTTTAACTCCCCGATCAAATCCAAACTCCTTATCTTCTCTTGTCAGCTTTCTCGCAAATGAATGTGCAGTCATATGAGGGTGATATCTTGATTAATTGGTATGAATTTTTCAGGCCACCTATTAATTAGTAATTGCATACAGCTGTTAGAAACAGAGTCCTGATTACAGTACTTAAAAAAATTAGTGATTTATTTTCTCATGTAAAACAGGAGATTATGTATTCCAGTCACGTCAGTTCTACAAAGACTTGTATTTTCTTCATTTTTCTTGAAGCACAAGTCTTCTGTTCTCAAGGTCATTAGATGACTGCTGGATTTCCAGTCAACACATCCTTTTTCCAGGATGGCAAAAGAGGAAAGGAAGAGGCCAACACATAGATCTCCCAAAACTGAATCCTTCAAAGAGCTATTCTGGAAAACCCCACCTAATGGCTATGTTGGGTATCTCATTTCTTACTCGAGGCAACAAAGGCTAGGAGCCATCATCATCCAGCTTGACCTGTTTCTGCTCCCAGGGAAACCAGAGATCTACTACAACATTTGGGCAGACAGTTTGTGCCCTGATGGGCAATTTTTTTTTTTCCCAACTGATCAGATTATTATTTGCCTATGTCTGACGTCCACATTTTCAAAACTCAAAAAAGACTACTAACTGCAGTGTTTTCTTTTTTTTAAAATAGAGCACTTTGCTTATATAAACTTTTATGTAAAGTGTCATTTGTGTATTTTTTAGTCACTTCATTATATGTTATACAGTCTCTTTGAGACACAGACAGTGCAATCTATGTGTTTCAGAAAATTGGATGAGCGAGTTTCTAGTTCTACAGGGCCCCTGCTCACCACACACACACAGGCATACAAACTTACACAAAAACTCTTGACTATGGGGATGAATCTAACCAGTGAGTCTTGATGGTGAAGAAGATATAAACAGAGAAAGAGAAGAGCTATTTTAGAGAAACTAATATAAAATTGTGCTTTGAAACATTATTTTAAATGTGTCATCATTTTAACTCTTAAATTTTATAAGAAAATTATTTTCTCCATCGAGAAAATTCAGGGTAGTTTACAGTTACTTTCCAAAATAGAAAATCTTCCAAAAATCAGATTTAGGAAAAGATCAATTAAAATGAGTCTACCTAAAATAGGATCCAAGTTCCAGTGTAAATATTTTAAGCTTGCTTGGGATTTTATCTTGAAAATAAAAACATATATTAAACTAATCAAATTTTTTGAATATTGAACAAATTAGTCTATAATTGCAGTCATGTGCTTATTCAAAAGAAAAAATATTCCAGATCTCGTTCTTCCTTATATACATTTTCCCAGAAACATTGCATGAATGCATATATGATAAGTATCTTCCATATAATATTTGACTTTTATAACATAGGCAAATAAAGGGGTAATTGTACAACAAGTATTTGAAGATTTCACTCATTTTTCCATGGGTTTCTTAAACATCTATAGCATTTTTTAAAGTATAGAAAAAATGAAGATTTTGAAAAGAGATATGAACCACATCCTATTCTTAACAGGTGTTAAACATTTGCTGGATTTGCTTCAATATATATTTTAATAAATAAAACAGGACATAAAATAAAAAACTTCCTTGCTTTGTGTAATTTCAATATGTAGGGATCCATAAAATATGTCAGTGTTCTTTTTAGGTCTTTGCATAAATATTTTATATTGTTTATACAGTTCTGTAACTGACTTTTAAAGTTAACACTACTTTTGATATCTATTCCTATTAATACATAAATTTGGTTCATTTATTTTAAGACATATTGCCTTCCATTACATAAATATTACACAATTTATTTATTGGCATATCTGCAGTTGTTGAAATAAACATCTATTACCTAAGTTTCTGTAAGGTACACATTAAGATCTATGATTACTAGTATATTTCTCATAAAATATTTATATCTTGACTTGACACTGCCAATTTTTTCCTAGTATGGCTATACCCACTTATAGTTGATAATTCCTAGTTCCCTTATACTCAACATGTCTTTATATTGTTGTTATGCTTTTAAATGTTTGCAACTTTGATAGTTTTGAAATACTAATTATCTCCTTATTTTCCTAAGCCTGCACATTAATGTTGAATTATATAAAATGTATTAATATATATTATTTGCTAATCATTTACTGTTGTTTTTTCTTATTGGTTTGTAAAATCCATATTTAGAATACAATTATTTACTTGTGATATATATTACTATCACTAATAATTTATCACTGATTGTTAATTGTCCTTCAATTTTATTATTTTCAATCTCCTTTAATTCATTTTCAAACACATACATAACCTTATATGTAGCATACAGGTCAATTTATGAACCCTAAACTATAATAGCTACCTGAGAATTCACCCTTACAGCATTATCAATGCGTGTATACAATTCCCCATTTCATACTCTGTCTTCTTCTATAAAGCTAACTACAGTCTCATTTTTGTGTTTAACATTTCCTTACTTTCAAATAGTATTTAATCACATCTATAGGTATTCATAAATTATATTTTTAAAATTTTCTTTCATCTTCAGCTTGCTTTGTATAATTTTCTGGGCTTGCTCTTTCCATCTCACATTGTATTTCTAAGATGCATCCTTAGGTTGGAGAGTTTGATTATGTTGTCTAATACTGATGATCCTTATTAATTGTATATATCATTTCTTGGTGTGATTAACTTAGACTATGTACTGAACACTATATTTGAAAATAGTATTAATATAAAAAAGTGTAAGGTTCATAACTATAGCATCATCTTTCAGAGTATATTTTTACTTCTTTCTGCCCTGGAATTACTCCTAATTCAGAGACACATAAGTCCATTATTAGTTATGAGGTTCCAGGAAGATGATGAGAAACCAGGTTTGAAGTTTTTCTGAAGATTAGTAAATGAACCACTGATTATCATATGAAAAGTGGAATAGACAGTGGAATTCCAGCTCAAAGCAAATGAATGGTTGTCAGGTAGTTAGGAGGTGAGTAGGCATTAAGAGAGAACTCATTTGGGGGTGCAAGTGCAGACAGCACCCATAGAAAGTCTAAGCCCTAAAAGAGATAAAAATATAGCATATATGTGAAAATGTATTATTGCCGAGTGTTTATTCCATTTTTTCTATCATTTACTGAGGAATTTATAAGCTAAAAAAAAATAATATTTTAATGTCACATACCAAGTTTAATTTTCAATCTCCTTATTTTCTTCCATTGATGTTATTTTTCTTTTGATTGCTGGGAAAATATGAGACATTTTATAACCAAAATCTTCTACTTGTTTTATTTGAAAAATTATCTTTAAAATATTAATGACCTCATATCCTTCCACGTATAGAGATTTTGGTTGTATTATACTGAAAATATAGATTAGTTTGGAAGGACCCAATATGGCTTCAAATTTAAGACCTATTTGTGATTATGGAATTTCTCTTCATTTATTCAGAACTTTTATTTTAGTTTTTACAGTTTTACTATAAAATAAACTGTATCTACATACATATATATCTACTTACATATATCTACATACATATATATATACATACACATGAAATCATCACCACATTCAAAATAAGAAACATTGCATCATCATATTCTTTCATCTTCCTCCTGTCACTGTGAAACATCTCTCTCCAAACCCATCTACAGGGAAACACAGATGTTCTTCCTGGACCTATCTATGAGACTGTATTTTCTAAAATTTTACATAAATAAAATAAATTAATCTGTCTTCCCTTTTTGTCGCATGTCTCTTTCACCATCATGATTCTGAGATTCACCATGTAATTGCATTTATAAGTAATTTATTCCTTCCTATTGATCAGTAATACATTCCTAATGATCATATGACAAATTTTTATTCATTCATCAGTAGACAGACATGTGGGATGTATATGATTTGAGAATCATTGACTCTAAAATTGCTATAATCATTTGTGTACAAATTTTAGTTGGCTCATTTTATGTTTGATCTGGGAGTAGAACAGCTCGTTTGCATGGTAAGTTTCTGTTTACCTTTTAAGAAACTGTTGGACTCTTTTCCAAGGAGATTCTAACATTTTATATTCTCATCAGCAATATATGACATAGTTGTTCCATACTCTTTCCAATAGTTGGTATAGTCAGTCTAATTTTATTCGTTTTAGTGAATAAACATGGTTTTTCACTGTGGTCACTTTAGAGACTGTAAAATGATATTTCCTTGTAAATGTATTTGACTTTTCCTAATGAATGATGATTTCAAGCATTTTTATGTGTGTTCCAGCTGTCAATATACCTTTTGTGGTGAAGTATCGGTCAAAATAATCTACCTTTTTTGGATTATTTTATTACTGAGTTATGAAGTTCTTTTTGTACTCTAGATATAAATCCTTTGTTATAAATGTATATTCTCAATATTTTCTCAGTGTTGCCTGTTCTTTTTATAAATGTTATGGTTTGGAATGCAACTATCCCTTCTTTTTGTTGAAATCCAATTTTGTTATTTTTTCCCCCTAGTTCATATATTTAGCTTCTTATTTAAAAAATATTTGCCTACGTCATTTTTTTTTCCTGTTTTACTTTAGAAACTTTATAATACTGCTCTTATCATGTAGGTCTGTTACCCATTTCCATGTTATCTTTCTATATGTTGTGAGGTAGAGGTGAAGGCACCTATTTTCATATATAGTTATTCAATTATTCTAACACCACTATTTGAAGAGATCATCTGTTCCCATGTTGAACTTCTTTAGTTCTTTACTTTTGTTGACAATTAATTGATTATATAAGTTATCAATACATGTGGTTATATCTATATTCATTCTCAATCATCTGTAAATTTTATAATAACTTCTAAAATCAGCAGTGTAAGTCTACTACCTTTATTCATCTTTTTCAAAAATAGTTTTGAATATTCTTCACTGGTCATATTATCATAAGAATTTTACATGTTTCCTTGTCAATTTTCATCAAAACAGCATGCATTTTAATTAAGATTAAGGTAAATCTATAGATCAACTTGGCTAGAAATGACATTCTAACAATATTATATCTTCATATTAAAAAGCATAGCATAATGATCCATTCACTTAATTCTTGTTTAAATTCTCTCAGTTAAAACTGAATTTCAGCAGAATTAGCACATCTATGAAATTTATCCTTGTTTCCTACTTTAATGTAAATATTTTCATTTTCATTTTCTTATTCTTATTGCTAGTACATAGAAACAACATTGTTTTTGTATATTGACCTATATCTTGAAGCTTTGCTGAACTTTCTTACAGTCTTTTTGAAAACTCTTTTATGATTTTCTTCCTAATTGATGTGTTGTTTGTGAATAGTCACAATTCAATTTCCAATCTATGCCTGTGGCTTCCTTTGTATGCATGAATACACCAACTACTACTTATAAAAATGCTGAATAAAAGTGGCAAAATAGATACTCTTTCCCTTATTCCAATATTGGGGAGAAGGAAAAGCATTCAATCTTTTATTGTTGAAATTCATGTTTTTTATTTGTAACTCTTAATGGGTTAGTGAGATTTTTCTTAACCAAAATGATTGGTAGTTTTCATGAAGTGCCTATTAAATTTCGCCAAATGTATTTCCTGAAATTACTGAGATGATCATACAATTGTTCGCATTTAGTCTTTGATATTGACAAATACTTTCATTTATTGCAGAATATTAAATAAACCTTATATCCTGGCACAAACATTATTTGCTACCAATATACTATCTTTTTGTATCATGTTAGAAACTGCAAAATATTAACATACTAAAACAGCATTTTGAATTTTTACATATTTTTATGAGGAATATTGGTCTTGAGTTTTTCTTTTCTTGCAATTCTTTGTCTGTATTTGGTCTCAGGGCAATACCAGCACCACAAAATTATTTGAAAAGTAGTTGCATATATTGCAATTTCTGGAAGAGTTTGTATAGAATTATTATTTTAACTTACATTTTTATATAATTTATGGGTAACATTAATTCAGATTTCTTTGACGAAAGTTTTATTTGATTGGTTTTTTAAACTACAATGTCAATATCTTTTATCTCTGGGAATATTCAGCTCATATATTTCTTCTTAATAAGTTTTTGTAATTTATATCTTTAAAAGACTTTATCCTTCACATATAAGTAGCTGATTTCATGGATATAGAGCTGCTAAAATTATTCATTTATGGTTATTTTTATGTCTGTCAGTCTATAATGATATAATTTCTTTCATTCCTGATGGAGATAAATCATATCTTCTCTGATTTTATTGGTTATACTAACTAGAAATTAACCATTTTTATCAACCTTTTCAAAGAAGTAGCCTTAGCATTCATTGATTTTTCTTGGTCGACTTCTCTTTTCAATTTCATTGATTCCTATTTTTACCTTTATTCTTTTCTTCTTTCTGCTATTATTGGACTTTTTTTTTATCTCGGTATCTAGATATTCTTTTTTATCTAGATTTTAAAGTATAACTTTACATTACTTATTTGAGTTTTTTTATTCTAACATCATTTATTTAGTTATTATTTCTACTATTATTTTATGTACTAGTTTTATTAATAAAAACTTCTTTTAAAAGGCTAGAGTGTGATTGAGGAATTGTTTGAACATTATTTTTATTGATCTTATCTCTTTATTTCAAGATGTGCAATTAAATTTGCAATGGATTTGCATTTAATTTTAAATATTTGGAAAATAAGTAATATCAACTCGACAGGCAGCCAGGGATGCTTGAATTCTTTTAAAATATAATACTGAACTTTTTGGTAGATTATAAGAGCCACATGAGCTCCAATAATTAAATGTTTTACTGTGCCATATATATTTCATATAATTCCCAGGATGAAATGTATTAATATAAGACTAAACTCCACGATAACATGTATGAACTGGGCATGAACTGAGTATGTTTATAAACAGCCCTTGGCATGGAGTAATTTTGACTGATATTCTAGGGGGTCATTTAACATCCTAGGGTTTCAGCACACATATAAAGTTTTAAAACAAATTTTCAACTCTAATTATATGACCCATAAATGTTATCTCCAAGCTATGCAATTCTTGAATGGTACATTTATCTTCAATTGAAGGCATTGAAAGTGTTCGCCCTTGGCTAAATGATTTATTTCTCTCTTAACAGCTTCAATCCATGTATACGGGGCAAATAGCTCATATTCTAATGCCCATAAATTACACACACGTACACACACACACACACACACACACACACACACACACTCTTCACAGATTCTTAAGTCTTAGACAAATATTAAATTAATATATATAGCAAAAAATAATGCTTAGGACAATAATAAAAATCATACAAACAGATATCATCAATACTACATTTAACATATTGTAGTAGTTATCTTATTTAATCCTCACAAGCTTATGACTAGATTATATTTTAGTTAGTATGTCTGTGAGAAAATTATGTTTGGATAGATTAGGTAACTTGGCAAAACAAGTAAGCAGCTGATCAGACTTTATGTTCTAAGGTGAAAATGCTTTCTATTTTCTTTCACATAAATCATACTCTCAATCTCAGTTCTTCACTCATAAATGAGTAAAAGGAAACAACTATATAAATGAGGTATGTTCTAACTGTACAGTATTCATCACTGCTTTCTCTATATTCTGTGAATATTCTGTAAACTGAAGCTGTATAATGACCAGGAGCGCTCATATTAAAGGACCTATTCAGAGAATATAAAACATCGGGAACATTTTAAAATGTTGACCTTAATGATAAAACTTCTTAATCTGCTTGATCAACATGACAGTGAGAGAAAACAGAACTAGAGTGAAGCAGGGAGGCCAACACAGATGGAAGCACAACAGAAGAGAAAGAGGCAGCGAAAGGCAGTCCTTGTGAAAATTTTATGCCTTCCAGTCCTCATTCCTTTTTTTTTTTTTTTTTTTAGCTCTGCACGTTTAGGAACTCTAATATACTATATCATCTTCATTCAAATCACTTTGTAAATGAAACCTGTTCCTCCTACCTCCCCCCAGAGCCTTTAGGATTAGCATTTTATCTAAAAATGCTACTCAGGGATAAAGACAATAGAAGCGGGGAGAGTATGACAAAGAAAAAAGAAACAACCTTCACAACTTTCAGACGGGTTCACTTTTTAATCTCATATTTTACATTTTTCTTTTGATTGAATAGACACAGAACAAATCTGGCCAGCACCTCACAGCCTGTCAACACTCTAATACTTCATAATTTATAAAACTGTTTTCTTTCCCAAAAGCTCAACACGCTTTAGATATCTCACTGATGCTCACAATATTCCTTCAGGGAACTAAGGCAACAAGAATTATTATGTGTTTTACTGGGGTGGAGGGGGGATACTGAAGCAACAAGACTCTATTATCACTAGTGAGTTACAGAGTCACAGAGAAGTAGGAACTTCAGATCTAACGCTATTACCTCTGTGACTGTGCAGGCAATGGAGGGGATGGAGGGGATGGAGAGGAAATGACTGAGTCCTGTACTCGAGAAGGAAAAGTAAGTAAGTAAATTGCTATCCACTTGACTGTCCAGGAGTCAACTCCAGCTAAACAACGTGTCCAAAACAAAAGCTTGATCTAAAACCACTTACTTTCCAGTATTCTCATCCCTTTGTAGAAATCCATTCAGTTGATCAAGCAACCTGTCACTCATTATTTTTCCTTTTCTCCCATGTCTGCGAGCTCAAATGGCTCTACCTCTACAAGATAACTTCTACCCTTCTCCTTGATACCACTAAATTCCTATTTCCATCATTCACCCTAGCAGTCGGTAACCTGATAAAATGAGAAATTTGCCAGCATCGACCTCCACAATGCCTTGAGCTACTGCAATTAATGCTACTGCCATTTTCCTGATGACTTCAGTACTCTCCCTCCTCCTTCCATCCCTACATCTCTCTCTCCATGGTAACCTGTTGTTAACCAAACAGAAAGAGCAGTAGTTTAAAAATTTTAGTTGTCAATTGTATTAATTAAGTGATAAAGTGACTAAGAGAGATCAAATCATTTTACTAGTTTCAGTATAAAAAAGTCTTTTAATCCAAAGTCATATGCTCTTCAATAATCATACTCAATTCATTTGGTATTTATTGTGTGTGTGTGTACAAAACATGTTTTACTTGTATATTATACTACTTATGATTTTTCATTTTAATGAAAAATTTCATCTTCATTTTAACTAGTTATTCATTTAGCTGGTGACAGATGGAAGATGAGGATTTGGTTCTTTAAATATTACCCTCAATAAGCCACACACTCATTTCCTGTACTAAAATTGATACACAACTATCATTCTGGCATCTTCCTTCATCTAACATCGTGAAGATTTCTCCTTGATACCCTTTAATATCAATGCTTTGCTCCACAGACTTCATGTGTTCTCTTTTCTGATTAACTCATTTCTTGTAAGTACATTCTCTAATCGCTTTCTGAGAAAAAGAAAACGGTTGGTAATATTTTTGACATCTTACACATCTGAAAATGTCTCATTCTTAATTGTTAATTAGTAAAGTATCATATACTAGATTGGAAAGCATTTCACTCAGAATTTTGAAGGCTTTGCATCATTGTTTTCTAACCTCCAGTACTGATGACAGATTGTCTGAAGCTACTGTAATTCTGATCATTTGCCTACCTATATTTTGTTGTTAATTATGGAAAATTTGTTTAAAAATAGTATGAAATTTTATAATAATATGCCTTGATGTGTATCTATTTCATCTATTATGATGGCACTTTGTGAATACTTTCAGTGTGACAATTCATCATTTTTTTTGAGAAATTTACTTTCTAGACCATTTTTATTTCTGCATTCTGTTTTTCTCTTTCTGGGTCCTTATTATTTGAAAGGTGGGATCTACTGAAGATATATTTTGCATTTATCTCCTATTTTGTGTGTCCTTTGTCCTCTTGCTTGTTCCTCGGGGGGTTATCATCAACCTGATTATCTTTTAGTTTCATTCTTTTTCAGTATAAGATTTTAATATGACAAGATCATTGTATTATTTGCTTGACATAATCATATTAGGGGATTATTGGTACAGGAGTTTCTATTATCTGAATGAAAAACTCATGATTTCTTAAGGATTTTTTTTCACTTGCATTGTCTTGGTTTTCAGCAATCTATTATCTTTAAATGCTTAATCTTTTGAAAAGTACAAATGCTATTTTGTTCCCCTGTTAAAGCCTTTTAATATTACCCTACTGCACTTACAAAAAAGCCTAAATTAATGCCACAGGCTATAAGGTCAAAAATAATTTGACCCTATCTCTCCAAATTTATTTCATTATCACAGCTAATAGAAATGCAAATTTCTGTTAAGCAAATAATTGCATCAAGATTCAAATCCAAATTTAAGCAACCATAATTCTTGATTTTCCATTTATACTAGTTCTCTGCTACTGTAAACTTTCAATCTATTTTCCATTCCAAACCATTCTAACTACCATTGCAAGTTGGTCTTTCTAAAATATGGCCTGAGCACATACTCTTACTCTAAAAACATTCTGACCCTTCGGAATAAATGAAAGAAGAATAAAAAAAATTCCAATTTAGTCATCAAGGTTCTCTTAAATATGGCTTCAGCCAAATTCTCCAGTCTTACCCATAAAAGGGCTTACTGGTAGAAATAAGTAGAATAATCTTATCTGCTTACTGAGTTAGTGAATATGATCAGAAAATGGAGTTATCTGCATGGGAAAAGACTAAGGAAGATGATTTTTTTATTACAAAGGTCATTTTCTAATGATAGAAAGCTCATTCAAAAATTTTAATGTAGAATAATGTTAACTCCATAGTACCAGAATCTTTTCAAATAATGAGAAGGTGGGAGTAAGAAAGGGGGAAGGCAGGGAGGTTTAAAGTTGAGTTTGGAAAAGAGACTGCAGGAAGAAACAACAGGACAGTTTTGTTAGGGATGGGTAAAACTTTAGTCTCACATTAGTGACAAGAAGGAAATAAATGAAAATGGTAACTATAGGATGCCATTTGCTATCCATTATTTTCCCTTGTCCTAGGTAGTTACAGAATTAACCAAAAGAATCTCCTCTAGTCTTATCACCCTCATTCACAACATATTATCTCTCATAGGGACCCTTGTAACAGCCTAATTGATCACTACACAGGCAATGTAATCCTTTCTTTACTCAGAGTAATCTTAAAATCCAAATCTGATCATGTCACTCTCCTGATGACATCTGCTAAAGAACCTGCAGTTGTTCTAGGAATAAACCCAGAATCTTTAACTGGACTAGAAGGTTCTCTATCATGGAGTCCCTGGACAGAGTACAATATTTTTATACACTAATTTTCTCCCTTGTGCATTCCAGTTTGCTAGTTCCCCTTCTCCTTTCAGAACACAGCTTATGAGTCACTTCCAAAAAGAAATTTTCCCTGGTCTAGGGATTATATTAAGTTCTTATTTTCCCAAGGCAATTTAAACTTCTTTTTGATAGCACACATCACGTCTGTAATTTGTTTTCATTTAACATCTGTCACTCCCTTGGTTATAAGATAACCTCATACCCATTACACAATATATATTTCATAATTATTACTGTAATAACAACAACTATTTCTTAAGTGCTTAATATCTGCCAGGCATTCAGAGCTTAATCAACGACCTCAAGTTATCTATCCTGACTGGGAGGTTGAAAAACTTGAGGTACAGAGTGATTAAAGAGAAGCATCAAAAATCAAAAGCCAGTTAAGAGCACTGATTCTAGAATCAGATTACTACCCCTAAATTCCAGTACCTCTGAGTATCTCAGACAAGTGAAGTTAATAACATACTTACCTGATAAGGTTTTCAGGAGAAGTAAATGAGGTAGAAATAAATGGAATTATTCACCCCTGAAAACATTCAATGTACATATCTGGGGGATGTGGTTCAAATACTTCAGTAGATCACCTCTAATTTTTAATCACTGAGATTTTATACTTATCAGTCCCCAGTTGCACGAATGGCACAACCCGGAAATAAAATCAAATTACTGTTATTATAGTCATTTGTATGGTGCCAGGGCATCTATGTTACATACAGAGTGAAACCAGAAGCTCCTGTGCAGGAAATCTGAGCTCTCCTATATGAACTGGGTGTTACACGGCATGTGAACTCGATACACTAAACAAAGCCGTGCTCACCAGGGCTAAAGTAAGAGGCAGTATGATTTAGTATTTGTGTGTCACACAGTGTGAGGTATCGCCTTCCTCACCTACTCTCCATATTTTTTACATTCGTTAGAACACCATGACTTTGTTTTTACACTCATTTCTCTTAGAAAAGAAAACTTCCAGATATAATGTGTATCTTAACCCGGCATGATTAAGAATAGACACCAGTAATGTCATGGCTGTTTTCTCAGTCTGACATTTTATCTGTGTGAGCCATTCTCCTCTATTGCTTGTTGTGAAAATATAACAGCAAAGTTTGGTGTGCCTTTTAGTGTGCCTGGAGATGACACTTGTTCTGAAATACCCGATAAGTGGGAAATAGCCTTTCTCTAGCATCTAAGAGAATTTGTATCTGCTCCATTAGCATCCTGCCCACTCAAAAAGTAACACTACTTCTAAGGGCCTGTAGAGATGCTCTTCAATTTCGTTTTACCCTCAGTGCATTATTATTTTCCTATTTTAAGAAGTGTCCGCTTGAGATCCAGAATCTTCTTAGATGAAACAGGTAGTTATAACTATGTGTCCACAGTAAGTGAAGCAGTTGCAGATTCCAGTACAATAGCATGAGTCTAGACTAGAGTCTGCATATCGATTAATTGAGCATAGAGGTGAGTAATCCAATGGTTGGGGCGCTAAATCTATATATGACTTTGCAGTGACAATCTATAGGTAACACAGAACTCCTTAAAATGGTAAGAAAGAATTAGTAAAGAAATAGAAGAGAGGATTCTGGAAAAATGAAAATCATATGAAGGTCCTTTTCTCTCACTAATAATTGCAGTATAACAGCATCAACTAAGTCTAATGGCTGCTAGAACATAAGAGATGTCTTGATTCTGTGACAGTCTACCTGAGACCAGGCTTGGAGTCCTGGGATAAAACCTTAAAACCTGAGGACCAGGAACACTGAATTTAAGAGACCTATGTTCAAATCCAGGTGATATTTGAGATTAGTCTTTATTAATATATCATTCTGTGCCTGGATTCCTGACCTCCAACATACCACTTTAGACTATTTTTCTGCAATCTATAAAGCTAGAGGAGAGTAAATATATCATCAAATCAACTATTTTCCCCTGAAATTCTCAGCAGTTTAAAAGATCCCCAATAAAAATGAAAATGCTCAAGAAAATGTTCCAGGATATGTAATCTTTCATTTATACCACAGAAAACAATGATTTGCTAGACTCCAGGTGTCAGCTAAAGACCATGGGTGGGAACATGCTATATCAAAATCAAGTGTGAAGAGTTTTTACTTTCATCAAATTACATATCAAACATGCCCCACAAATTTTTATATACCAATCTTTGACCTAAATTAAGAATCATAACCTAGCTAGTCATTATTAAAGCTAAGAAAATACTACTCAGGTATTTCAACGGAGAAAAAAAATAAAGACGAATCTCATTGCCTTGAGGAGAACTCATAGTGACCCAAAGGATATACATAAAAAGGATAAACAAATATGGCTTCCCAAGAAAGGAGACGAGATGGAAAAGGCTCTGCACGGGGTGGAGGTGGCATGAGGGTGAGGGCCCTGCAGGATACAGGCTCAGTTCGCTATGCCGGCTACGTGAGTCAGTAAAGAAAACTGGAATCAAGTGTGACTCAAGATGCCATTGTCCAGCCTTGACATATGTTCTTTGATTGACCCTAATAATGAAACCTCCATAGCAGATGGAGCCCAATCACAAGCGCAAAAATATAACTTTCTTCATTTAAGAAAATTTGAACCTTCTAGCTGGAGGCCATCTAGAGTAAACTTGGTTTACTCAGTTTTCATTCCCTTCCTCTTACTTTCTCCAAGGTAGCACCTCAGACTTGAGTGACTCATGGTGCCTAGATGAAAAGTCTCCTGAGCAACTTCTGGAAAATGCTTCTCAGTTTTTCCAGAATATCTTTCCAAGTGATCTTTCTTTATTCTTCCCCCAATGGCTCATTCTCCTATTCCTTTCCATCTCTCTTTCTTCTCCACTCCACTCCCCAATTCAGAGGATCTTCACAGCTTCTGAGAAGACAAGCTGCTCTGCTTGATGGAATGGTCTTCTATCTTTCTGTCTTAACACTTGGACCACAACTTTAAACACAGAAGTCTGAAGTCTGTTATCTCTGTTCTCTGGTTATACAGTGACCAGCCCAAAGACAATGGATTGTTCTTAAGAACATCTGAAATGAGGAAAGGTCAAGGAACAAAGAACAAAGTGAATGTGGGAAAAACACACACCTCAAGCAATCCACAGGTCATTTACTTTGCTACCCAGCCACATTCTAGCTTCAACCTTTCCATCATGATAAAGAAATTTTACTTTTTATATCCATGCTCTCCTCCCCCACAGCATTGCCTCCAGATTCTGGGGAAAGGATCCCTCTTCAAATCTATTGTTTCAGAAAAACAATTTCCACATACAAATTACTATGTAGCTGAGTGGTGTTAAGTCTTCACGGTTGTTCATAATCATGTCACCAAGCCTGGGTTTTAGATAAAGTGTCTATTTTCCTCCAAGTATGTCATTCCAGAGGGTGACACAATAAAATAAGATCTACCCTTTGAATAGACAAGTATATGTTCTAAAAGTTATCTTGTGTTTATATAAAATGATGCGCCCTCTAACATAGTCTGTACTTCTTAATTTAAAAATTTAAGTACATTTTGAATAAGTTTGATTAATTTCTACTTATTCTCATAAAATAGTCATAGTCATGGCATTTAGAAAATGAAAAATAAATTAGGTAGGTAAATTGAATGACCTGTCTAGAGAACAGTATTGAAAGGAAAATTTCAAAAATGGTAACTAATAATACCTCGGGAACATTTATATTAAATCATTGGACTATTCTTGGAGTATGAGATGGAAAACCTCCAAAATAAGTCTGCATAATGGCCTTATTCAATGGGAAGTAAATGAAAGAAGGTAATAATGCTTCCTACATTTTTTTCAGTCTGTAAAATACTTACAATAACGAAAAGTAGTAATCTGATGTAAATAGATGCAAATAAAAAGATTTTGCAGAAACATTATGAATTTCCACAATGCTGTTATTTCTCTATTATGTTATCACTTTACTTACTCAAGTGACATTAAACTAGTCAACAATATGTTACTTAAGTGCCTATTCAAAAAATTCCAGGATGATTTCTTCAAAAAATTCTCTTAATTTTTTCAGAATAAGTATTACATACATAAAAGAATTTGGTGCCATTTTTATAGAAGCATTTTGTGGTATTAAAGATGATTTAAATAAAATCAAATCCAAATGACAAGAACTTGCTAAATGGGATTCAATTACCATCTACATAGCCAATTTACTTCTTTTATGCAGTACTCTGGGCCTGAAACTATCTTAATCAGAATCACAGATACCTAAAACTTGACAGAACTCTATAAAGAAATTCCACAGTGTCTTGTAAAAGAGTAATCGTAAATGAACAAATCCATCAAAATCTCAACTTACTAAAGTAAGTAGTCAGATCATTGTTCACAGAAACACTACATCATATTACAGCATTCTGCATGTTGATCTATAGACACGACCTTCTGAGTTTTCTGAAACAGTATACTCTGTATAGGTAAATACAGGATACTACTATTCTTTTCTCTCAGAAACACTTGATGATTCAAGATTCTTCCTCAAATGATATTTTTCAAAATTATAAAGAGAAACAATAACCAAAAGATAGCAAATTTTCATTGCACTATAAGTATATAAAAGCTAATTGCACACTGAAATAAATTATTTTTATTGTAAAATAAGATACCATAACTTTGCAGAGAAAAAGGTACATAAACAGTCACTAGTCTGACTTACACTCAAAATTTATTAAACTTAAATAAGTTTAATAAACTTAAAAATCTGTCTTTTTTTCAGTAGTTTTTGAGATAAATATAAGCATTATGATAAAGACAAAATACTCAAGATATGTTTCATGTCTTCAAAAGCAAGCTACATAAGTACAAATACAAACAACTACGTCACAAATCAAAATATGACTTTAAAACAATAGAAGCAATAAAAGGTATTATGAGAGAAAAAGAGAAGGTGCAATGAATGTCAGCAGAGGTAAAAATTCAAGGGTTGGTCTGGAAGACAAGGTAGGATTTTAACTGGCAAAAAAAAACTGAGTGAAACTCTTCCTCTGGTCTAAGAAAATCTGAGCAAATGCACAAGAATGGAAAAGGAAAGATACACTCTGAAGGCATCAAGCAGTCTAGGGACAATAGAACAGATTTATATTTCTATCTTCTCCCCAAATCATAGTTTCCATATGTAGTTAACAGCCATTTACACCAAACTTCAAACCTTAGAAACAATCAGGTAAAGTATTTGGGGGCATGCATGGTGATAAGGCTGCTAATAGATTAACATTTCTAATTTTCTAAATTGCTGAAACACCATGGTCATAAATTACTACCCTTTTGTAACCTTAAGAAAAAAAACAAACCCACTGAAACCAAGTAAGCACATCTAGAATATCCATCATACCAGGTACACACAAACAGATTGCCAACATTTTGAGGTCACAGTAACTTATGCCTTGATGCTAAGCTTGCTTCCATTGTTACAGAAGTTCCATGTTGTGTTATAAATGGTTCTGGAGATTGGTCAAACACCATCGCCAGCCCAAAACATTTCTCATGAGAAAGCATCGTAATAAGTCTGAGTTCTTCAGAATCTCTAGATGGATAACTATAAGCTAAGTCATATTAAAAAACGCCACAATGAATCAAGGATCATAAAATTATGAGTAAATAATCTTTTGACAAATTTCATACGTGACATAATAGGATGTGGAAAGTAGAACTTTTACTGTCTCAACTATAACCAAAGCCTTAACAGTCAAGAACAAGGTAACATAGACATACACCCATTCTTTAGCAGGGGTCTGTAAACATTTTTTTTAAAGAAAGAGGCAGGTAGGAATGAAGGTAAGCAGAGGTAGGCAGGAAGAGAAAGGAGGAAGAAGCACTTTTATTTATTTTTATTTAATTGTTCGTTTTGGTTGCTCCTTCCAGCCCCCGGACGTGAACCCTGGACCTTGGGATGCATGTAGACAATGCCCAACTGCCAGTCCACCAGGACACACCAATAAACATTTTCTGAAAAGGACAAGCTAGTAAATATTTTAGACTATGCAGTTCATAAGATTTCAAGTGCTATCCATGTACAGTGGAATTTGTCTTAGACAATAGGCAGATGAGTGGGTAGAGTGGTGTTCCAACAAAACTTTGTCACTGAAATTTGGACTTCATACCATTTTCACCTGTTACAAAATATTCTTCTTTTGATTTTGTTTTCAAATGTTGAAAAGTATAAAAATCATTCTCAGAGCACGAATCACATAAAAACAGGCAGCAAGCTAGATTTGGCACATAGGCCAAAGTTTGGCAATCTCTGTTCTAAGGTGAAAGGCTGGACTATCTCTGCAGGATAGACTAAGAGATTAAAAAATATTAATAGTTTTTAGTGTTTGTGATCTCTTACTTCCCCTTCAAAGAAAGTTCTATCTTACGGCAAGAAAATGTTTGGAAAGGCTGAGAAAAAAACAAATTATTATGAGAGATCTCAGTATTAGATTGACTATAGTTTTGAAGAGTTGAAGCCAGAACCAATTGGAGTATCACCAGTCACAGCAGCAGGAGTGGGGTTGGGGGAAGAAGGAGTGTTCAGAGGAAGGAGGAGGAAACCTGCATCCGTGATGGGCAATTTGGAGCTAGTTTGTTGGGTGTTTGGAGAATCAGTTACAATGTTAGATGGCAGTCACCATTATAATCTGTCACTGCTTTTCTCTTAACTTGAAGGTGTACTCATGGTTACTTTCTCTTGAGCTTTTTCTAGGATTTCAGTACCATATCTGCGAGGGGACTCTGACACAGCTTCCTTGAGACAGGAGATGCTTCAGTTCCTCACTTTGAAGGCATTCACTTGAGTGACAGGTGAGCAATTGCACGACTTCCAAAAATGGAACCAACACAGATTTTCTTTGTTGGAGTCTCTTCCCTTCGGGGCAATTATCTTGGGCAGTAGCCCCGATAATATAAATTGAGGCCTACTCACTCTCTTGGTCCAAGCGCAAACTCACACATTCTTACTTGCCACGGATGGAGGTGCAATAGTCTACCAATGGAACTCTTGTTACTTTTTGCCATCCAGGCCAAAACTTCCAACTGAGCCACACACAGGTCCTGGGAAGCACCATTTGCTTCCCTCCATGTTGGGTTGATACCACATCACACTAAGTAGGGCAACCATCTGTCTAGGTTTGACCAAATTATCCGGTTTAGCAATATTATCCATGTGCCTAGTTTGACATTCTGTCCCAAGCTTAATTGATTCCCCAAATCACTCTGCAGAGGGAGAGGGAAGAAAGAAGTAAGAAAGGAAGAAACAGACAAAAAACAATTTTTTTCCCCCTCTTACAGTTTCCTAACCTGAATCCCACCCCATATTGGAATTACGTGATTATTTCTCTGAGTACCCTGGTAGCGGTATCTTAACCCTAGTGCGGTTTTGTGTTTTGTTTGTTTGTTTGTTTTTGAGACTACAAGGAACTGGAGAACTTTTACCCAAGCAGAATCATAAAAACTTTGTGCTACATGTGATTTCACCTTGTGCTACATGTGATTTCACCTGAGGGCAAGAAAAGGATTACTTGGCATAAAAAGTTTATTTGTTTAGAGTTTAGCAGGGAGTAGCAGAAAAGAATACATTTAGTTTCTGCTTACTCCTATCTGTTCTAGCATGCTCAAAAAAAAAAAAAAGTCATAATTGGCAAACTTCTTATATTACATTTTCTTCCACTGGTATTTTTCTAATCCTTCAGAATCAACAAAGCAATGGCTCGATTTTTTGAAAGCAAAGAAAAAATTATGTGATTATGTACACAGTCCTTCACCTTAATTGCACTCTCGTGTCATATCCGTATAACACATTCCCCTTGCCTTTGGGAGTGCACACTGATTGTTTCAGAAGCAATTTCAATATTCTCTAAGTGAAAGTGATCAAAGGATCTAATGAATTTCTCACAAAGCCTATATATTTCAAAAGTGGCTGTAATATCAAATATTTTTCCTAACTTTACAGGTGGCAATGAATTGTTCCTCACTTAGCATCACCTCTGGAAGGAAATATGTAGCATTTTCAAGATCTGCTTTTGACAATATTTTCAAGCTATTACATTGATAGCAAAATACAGATTGAGTGGCGAGTTACACATGGCACAATTGTGGCGTTCTTAGCATTGTTAAGACAGCAAAAATTCATCTCAGGGTTTACTATAGTTCATCCTTCAGGGAAAATTAAACTGGACGGAGTATCCAGGTGGAAAAGTAGAATTTACTCTATCATAAGCCATGCTAGGTCAAATATAAGGTTCACAGCCTCTACCTGGGAAGGGTACAAATAAAATTCATCTTTTAAATCAGAGTGAAAGGAGAACACCATTAATTACTGCATCCAAGGCAGCATGTGTGAATGAACTGCAGTAGACAGAATGTGAATGTGTGCAACCATCTCAGATGATTCTGAAGCTCAAAAGTAAATACCAAAATGTCTTTTCTTAAAAAAGAAAAGAAAAGAAAAGAAAAGAAAGAGTGGAGGCAGACTGGAAGTTGAGTAAGAAAGCAGGCAGGAAGAGAGAGGAGGAAAAAGCGATTTTATTTTATTTGTATATCTTGGCTGATACTCCTGTTTCCGGGACATGAACCCGGATCCTTCAGCTGTATGTGAACTGCACTCAGTCAGAGGTGTTGATCCTAACTGCTGTCCACCAGGGCACACCGCAAGTGCCTTTTAAACAACTCACAACCTACCAAAAATGTACTCATTAATGACAATATTCATAGATTAGACCTCCAAAATTATATCCCTTATACACAAATTTTTAAATAATCAAATTGTGGATTTTCAAAGTGCTTTCTTTACACCCTGGATCACCATAGGAATAGTCCTTCACCTTGACAAACTTGTTTTGTGTTGGTTCTCTTTTTCAACTTCCAAACTCAGATCTCCAAACACATAGCAGGAACCTCATGATGTGGGTTACCGCTGCTTTGCAATTTCCATAATGGATGTCGGTAAGTGTCAAGGAGCTGGGAGGCAGAGACATACTTCAGGCAAAGGTAGGGGAGTAGTGCTGCTTTTGCAGTCTTTTCATTTGACTAGATGACTTGGGATTTGGTAAATTAAACATTTCAAAGATTAAAAGGACTTGGGAAAATGATTTAATAATCATTACAATTATTTCTATAACCTACTTCACAGTAAGAAGTAGGTCTCATTAAAGTCAGCCACAGATGAGTGAACTGGAAAGACGTGGCTGAACACACAGAACAAAGGTGACTTGCTGAAGTTATAAGAAAACAGAATGAAAGTCCTTTTCATCAGTTCCAAGTGAGCAAAGTGAGCAAAGACACTGAGACAAATTCCTTGCATTGAAATTGTGTCTAATTAGTTAATGGATATGTTAGAGAGAGCAATGTTACCAATTTGTTGATATAAATGGTTTTCCCATTTTCTCCCTTGTTGAAGTCCTTTATTACTTGTGAACTTTTCACATTGTACCTAAGAGTCCAAGCAATTTGAACTCAGCAGGAAATTACCATCCCAAACGGACTCCTAGAACTGATCTATAGCTTACAGGAGAAATTCAGGATCCTGAAAAGCAAGTAACTGGGTACTCCAGGCCTTGACAAGTGGATCTGAATACCAATGTGCTTCTTAATTTATTTTTCCCTATCACATGACCTCCTTAAATATTAATATCGAATGAGAGAAATGCCCAGTTCCTAGTGTCTCTCACCATTCCTTTTAACGTCTTCTCTGATGTCCCAGCATTCATCAACTCCCTAAGGCCACCCAGTCAGAAAACACTCTTTGCTAACAACTCTGCTCAGACCCATACAATGTGGAAATTGACTATGGTTACTTCTTCCATTGCTTACAACATATTAATTTCTCTTTTTGCTGTCTTCCTTATCCCCCATCCTCTCAACCTATGCAAGATTCTCCAATCAATATCAACTGGCTAAACAAAACTTGTCTTAAATTTTTTAACTATTTAATTTAGTCTGTTTGTCTCTCTCATGCACATAAATTCTATTTCTGCACCTATTCCTCAAGTTCCTAAGCTATAATTCTACTATTACTTTAATTCTAAAATTTCTTGTCAAAGTCTCTATTTTCATTCAACCCATGGTTTTCAATGCCAAACATTTTACTTGGCAGTTAGAAGAGCATTCTCTAATGAATTTTAATTTTATTGGCTATTACCTCATTTTCCTATTCCTTCATTTTCCTGTGCCTTATCACCCCTTAATTGTTTGTGTTCCTGAGAATACAAAGCTCTCCATGTAAACACCCGTCACGGCCTCAATTCCCAACTCTTCTTGCAGAAGTATACTTTACACCCAACTAAGTTTATTATCTTAGGTATAATCTCTATAATATGCTTATTCTCGCATGCTCCGATCTAGCTATAATATCATAGCTGTATCAAACTCAACATATTAAAACTTAGCTCATTCTTTTCTTCAACCTATATTCATGATGCAGGATTATTATCACCAATCCATCTCTGAAGTTAAAGACCCATAAGTCCTCCTCTATGTTACACTTTTAACTAGTTATACTCCACATTTACCTTCTAAATATGTTTTTATTTGTTCTTATTGATCCAGCCTCCTTAGTCCAGGGCATAATCATTTTTCACTTGAACTAACAAATTGGATGGTAGCTATAACTCCAACCTCACTCTTTTCCCAACAGCTTTTCTGATGGAAGAGAAGAAAAACAGACAGTTAAGTAACTCATTTTTTAGAATACAAGTAACCTATCCTGTACTGGCCTTTGTCATTCACTCGATATTGATGCTAGTTTCATCTGTCTTATTCATGCAAGCTCTGGGCAGGACAACATAAAATAAGCGTTCCTTCGCCTGAAGTCTATCTAGAGAATTTTTAGGGTCTTCTAGAATTGATTTAGAATTAAAGTCAAGCCCTTGTTTTATTTTTTCATGAGCTAGTAAGATGATGAGAAACCAGAAAATGACAAAAGCAAAGGGATACAAATGACCAAAATCATGAGACAGATTCAAAGAAAACAAGAATTTTTGTGGAGTGAAGAACATTAGAACCATTTCAATAAGGAAAAGAAAATGATATATTTTCCAATTTTTTTCAATCTTAGAAAATTCTAAGAGGTTACAGTAATGTCATTAGTATTCTCACCGCTAACTGAATTACAACTGTGTTGAAAAATCTATTAGAGGAAATTTGTTCCCATATGAAATCCAGATGTTTTAAATTATTATGAGCAGACTGAAGTATCAAAGAAAATAATTTTAAATAAACCACTGGAAATAAAAGAATATGGTAATAGTGACTGCTTTAAATGTTCCAGAATTCATATTTCACTACAGTTGTCAATGCCTCTTAAGTACCACTGGAAAATCTGTTAGGCACAGTCATTAGACCTCCATCCTAAGACCTAGAGGTAATCCTAATGGAGCAAGAGGAGAGAAATGTAGAAGTTGAAAACAAACAAATAAACAAAAAAGTTCCAGAAAACAAGAGCTACATCTTCATGTAATGTGGTATAATAAAAATTGGAGCTTAACTTGAGTTTGAACCACTAAAGTAACAGAAAGAGGTATCATTCTTCTTTGACTGTAACAGAAGACATACTTAGAAGTCTGCAAATCAGGACTTACTCTATGTTATAAGACAAATGATTCAATTCTTCTGTTTCACTAAACTAGCCTAAACTAGCAATAACACCATAAGACAAAATTTTAAATGAGTACCTAAATAAACATAGCTATGTGATGCTGACTGACATCTTCCCTTGTGGCATTTTCAGTCTCTTACAGACATAAAAATGGAGGGTAAGACTTTAGAAAACTTGACTAAGGTAACACAGATTCTAAGAACATGACTATGGACCACCTTGGTGATGGCAAGAACTATTCAAATTCTTTCAAGATATATTCACAGTATAAGGAGGAAAAGTAAAAAACATTACACAGAGAGATGCTAGCTATCATTATGTACTGTAATTTTTTTTTTTTAATTTTATTGATGGAATATTGCATCACCACATTATATAGGTTTAAGATGTACATAACTGGGTTTGTTTTTTTTTTTAAGGAAAGGTGTGGGAGGTGAGTAGGCAGAGAACTAGGAAGAGAGAGGATGAAAAGGCAATTTGTTTTTATTTTATTTTAATTGAGTTGTTCAATTGATTGTTACCCTCAGCTCCAGGACTTGAACCTGGGTCCCTGGGATATACATGGACTATGTCCAATGGCCTTAACCCATAGGCCACCAGGGCACTCCAATCATTGGACATTAACAATGTCTAATTGTCCACACAGTCTAATTCTGTCATGTATATGAATAATATTCATATATACATATGAATATATTTATTGATGAGCATTTAATTGTTTCTAGAGGAAAATTTTACATGTTAGAAGTCAAATCCTGTCTGTGGATCGCTTTTACCTGAAATTTAAGAAAATTAAGCCAAAATTTAAATATTGGGAGATTTTACATAAGATTCTAGAGCATGCGCTTCTCTTGAAAAAAATGAGATGGCCTGGTGACTCAGGACTATGATTCCTACATGAAAACCATACCTTGACTCTCAATGATGGCTTTGCCATTAGTGTTGCCTGAAGTCTCTACATGACTCTTGACACTTACTCAATTCACTGGCCAGTATCTGTAGTCAGGGCATTGTAGAATCTGTTTGAATGTCTGCTCTTAAGTATTTCATGAACTCTTTAACTATATTCGATGTTGCACTGTTTTTTTTAGTTACAGGTATTTTTAATTTTGGGAGGGCTGAATAAAGTTATGAGAAAGCAACACAAATAGAACAGAAATAGATATTTACTATTTATTCAGGGATTAAATAGACAAGCGATGATAAGTGGAAATACCAATTAGAGTGACTGTGGAATTTTCACCTGACTCTACTAAACTGAACGAAAGGTAAGACACACCACATTGTTGCAGAAAAAGTCCCAGGAGCATGGCCTCTGAGTCCTAGTAGAGTATGGCCTGGAGGTCTTCACAAGTCCTAGGGACCAGCAGCTCCAAGTCTCCATTGTTTTAAATATCCTATAGCATTCCAACCACCTCAGAAATAAAATAATCCTCCAGAAATTTGGAGTTAGGAAGGACATACCAGTTTTCAAGTAAAACACTTGAAAACAATCATTAGTTTCAACTTCATTCAGAGCCACATGAGAAACAGTAGAGACAAATGCTCTGGATAATTTCAGCTTTTGCCTATGTATTTAGAATGAAAACAACAAGTTAAACTAGGAAATTAAAAGACAGATTTTTAAAAATCATATTCTAGAAAAAATATTTTATACAGAAGAAAAGCAGTTAAGAAATTGGCATCTATTTTATGATAGACATAGCTATTCTTCAAAAACTGTCATAGCATTTTGGGATTTAAATTTTCTGCTTATATCAAATGAATGAATTATTGATATCACCTAGCAACTGCATTTCCTTTGATCTTGTTTAGCATCTGTCACAGCAAAATACTAAATATTCTCATAGAAAGGGAAAATGCTAGAAATTATTCACTGGGAGGAATATTATATTAATTTTGGACTAACTACATGCATTTGCTTTTGCTAAGTGAATAATCAGGTAATTTCTGTCAGTAAGAATAAATATTGAATTACATATATATTTATATGTTAATCTACTTTATAGACTTTTGGATTTAATTATTTGTATTCACTGACAATTCTTGCTAAGGTGAGTGTTAAATTATTTGAAGTAATGAATCATTTCCAAAGCAGCAATACAAATTAAATCCCTCCTTGAATTAACTAATTTTTAATTCTAGCATATCATTTTAAATATAGAATATCTTTATATTTAATAACTAAAAACACAAGCAAAACACACACGCACATGCACACCCCCAGGGTGGCAGAGCTCTGAAAGTCATATTACAACAATATCACCACCAGCATTCACAAAACTATGCTGACCTGACAGGGTGTGGGGTTGAATCTTGAAGGAATCAGTATTCTGAATGAGTTGAACCACAGTTGTGTCTTACAAATAGAAAAACTTTAAAATTTCATAAAATAGAGAACATGAAAAGTGGGTCAGTTGTCAGTAATGCATTAATTTTTCAACACAAGAATTTAATTCCCTTACACTCTTTTTTTGGGTTTCCTTTGAAGTTAATAGTGACCGAAATGGAATAAGCCTGAATATCGAATCAGCATATTGCATTGGTGAATACAGAGGATTTGGAGCACAAAGGAAATTAATGAGTCTCTTAAAGTAACACAATTTTATGTTTTGCTTTGAATATGAAGTTGCACTGAAAGGCAACATTTGTGCTAAATGGGTAAAAACAGGAAAGACACAGCAAGTAGCAGTGTTTCTGGAGTTCAAAGAAATTCCACAGGGAGCCTGCTTCAAAACACAAAAGTCCTAGCCCTCATTACCCAGGACTAGTAGCAAGCCCTATTATTGGGGGAGTGGAGAGTGAGGTGCACACTGACAAGGCAAAAACAGAAGATAATATACCTAACTTTCGAAAGCATACGTACAGCTCTGACATACGGCCCTTCCTAGATCATACACGAGAGAACTAGTCCAGCTGTCAATCATCACGTCACTTATTGACATCCTTATTTCTAGTGGTGACTTATTTCACTTCTGATACATGAAGTGGTTATAAATGAATTTTATTATACTTCAATTACATGCCTAACATGCCAGTTTCTAGGTGTCAGTATTAAAAGTATCTCTCTCCGCATAAAAGCATTGATTTCAAATGAGACAAAGTACTCTGTTCAATGATAGCTCTTCTTGATTCCAGGCACATCTCTGATTTACTGTGGGTTTTGTTCCATACCACTGTAAGAAATCAAAGATCAACTGGCTATGGCAATTTTTAAAAAGAAGACAATTAAGTTTACCATATCAATTGACTCTTTCTTTCATGAAAACCTTCTCTCTTACAGGCTCTGCTGATTGATAGCATTTTACCCACAGCAGAGATTCTTTCAAAATTCAAGCTGATCTTCTCAAGCCCTATTACTGCTTTACCAACTCAGGCCATTTTAGAAATTCTTTGGTGGCATTTCAGCAATGGTCACAGCATCTTCACCAGACTTAGCTTTCATCTCAAGAAATCATTTTCTTTGCCTCATCCAAAAGCAACTCCTCATCCATTAAAGTTTGATCACAAGGTTACAGTTCAGTCACATAACATCTTCATCTCCATGCCTAATTCTAGTTCTCTTGTTATTTCTACCATATTGCAATTACTTCTACCACTGACGTCTTGCACTCCTCAATGATAATAATAATCCTTAGATTTCAATCAATAATAATGATTACTAATAATAAATCATTAATAACCTCAATAATTAGGTTTTCTAGAAAACTTGCTACAGCTTCTACATCTATACTTGTTTCACCTTGTTCTTTCATGGAGATGATTTCCTTAAACTTCATGAACCAACTTCTGCTCATTTTCAGACTTTGTTCTGCAGCTTCCTCATCAATCTCAGTCTCCAGAGAATTGAAGAGAGTTAAGACCTTTCCTGGATGAGGCTTTTAGAATGCTGTGACTAGTTTGATCTTCTGTCCAAGTCAGGAAAATTATTCCATAGCAGCAATAAGGCTGTAATGCTTTCTTATCATTGCTGTGTCCACTGGAGCAGCACTTCTAATTTCCTTCAGGACTTGATCCTTCGCAGTCATAAGTTGGTTAAGTGTTTGACACAGGAGCTCTAACTTTCAGCCAATCTTTTTGATAAGACTATATTGTTAAGTTTAATTATGTCTAATTCTGGGGTTTTATTTTTAGCTGAGAGACATTTGACTCTTCCTTTCAGCTAAACATTTAAAGGTCATTGTAGGGTCATTAACTGGCCACATTTTAATAATATTATAACTCAATGAGTAAGGAGGCTTGAGGAAAGGGAGAGAGGTGGGGAACAGTATAGTTGGATCAGAACTTGCATTATATTTTATTGAGGTACGTCTGTATTTGGGGGTCAAGATATATGACCAAAACTCAAGGACTCAATTATTATATTATGTTCAGTGCAGGAAAGCCACCATTGGGATTCATTTCTAAAAGAAAATATTGCAGGAAGACTGAGAAAAGGAGAAATTGTTTTGCCTGCTCTTTCTTCATATTATTTTTACATTAACCTAAATGAGTGATCAATTATTTCTAATTAAATAAAAGATTGCTTTTTTGAAATCAGGAATTTGGCTTTATATATGATACATGCGAATCTTGATATTGTATGTTAGAATGATCTAGAGGAAATAAGACCAATACCTGGGGTTCATCCCAGAAATGCTGATTGAATTGGTCTAGAGTAGAACCCAGGCACCACCATGTTTTAAAAGCACCATAGTTAATAGAAGCTTCAGGAAATATTAATAACCACTATAAAACAGATACTCAAGTATAGCTTGTGCTGTCAAGTGCAACAAATTTTACAACAGTAGAAACAGAACCTGCTAAGTGGTTTCCATAAGGCAGAGGTGGATATCTTATCCCCATGATGATACCAAATGCTTATACCACCACTATTCATCAAGGGTCAATTTATTACAGGAAATTCATTACCCACATCCAGATTATACAGCAGGTCAAAGTGGAGTTGAAATTCTGCTGAACTTCAGGTAGGCTTGATGTCCAGAATATCAAGCAATAACTCAAACAGTTTGAATCACCCAGATATTCTAGTAGTCAGTGATTCCTCAGTATAAATCACAACATTTCATTTTCCCCTCAAGGGTGTCTTGCTTTCATGTTCTTTTCTCTCAGTGAAGAACAGAGTAGGGGGTAAGGGGCAAAGACATAGTAGTGATTTTCTGCAAAGGATAAAACACCTCCCTTCTTATAGTTCAGGGAATGTCCCCCTCCATTCAGGGCTTAAGCACGTAACATTGGAGGGTCAGTGACTTGAGAGACATCAGTCTTGGCATAATCCACTGACAAACTCTCCCCAGGAAACAATCCTTCTACAAAATCATATCTTCTGAGACACATACGTTCTCATAGTCAGAAATGCTCTTAGGTAGGATTTGGTTCCACACTCCACATGTTTAATGAATCCTTTTATTTATATATTTTTAAAGGAAGGAAGCAGGCAGAAGTGAAGGTAGGCATGGTGAGAGAGAGGAGGAAGAAGTACCTTTATTTATTTAGTTACTCATTTTGGTTGTTCCCCCTCATCCTGGGTTGCAGACCCAGGTCCTTGGATTTTATGGGAACTAGACCATAGCCACATATTTAACATCTGAGCCACCAGGGTGGACCATGTCATTCATTCTTGCTAAGTTCCTCAATTTCTCTTTATAGTCTCAGTGACAGGAGTCTAATTCATTAGTTTGTAGGGTGATACTCCACCCTCAACGTACTTCGCTAAATAATTCTTACTTATTTTGACTTAATAAGAAATATGGGTGTCATCCTTTCTCCTGAGAACCACCCAGAATAAATCTTACTTTAATAACTCCTAAAGATGGTTATTATATTATCATATTCATCATGTGGTTATGTCATATTCCATTATTAAGTCTTCATTTTATGAGCTTAGTTCTGTCCATGTCTCCCCAACAGCTATCTTCAAAACACCCGAAGATCCCCTCAACACGCCCCATTACGTCAGCATCCTTCCTCTATATGGTCTCCGAGCAAATACAAAACGGGGTGTGGCATGAAAAGGGCAGACGCACATGTACTGTACACTAAGACGTCATCTACCGAAAAGTTTCTTTTTCCAGTGATCAATTTTAATGCCTTTCCCATCTTTTACCTACATTTTAATTTTCCTTTCTTTTCTTCTTTCTTCCCTAATTCCTTCCTTCCTTCCTTTCTTTTGCATTCAAGTTCAGAAGTGTCCAAAATTAAAAATTTTTTAGAAGTTTCTACAAAATATGTTTATGATTTCCTCTGAACAATACTTTCCTCAGCTGGTAATTCTAGTCAAAGAAGAGAGCTTGCAAAGAGAGTTTGAAGGCTTTTCTCATCATGACATGGGCAAAGTAGTCTAAAGTACCTTAAATGGAGGCAAATCTGATCTCTATTTTGGGAAATACCATTTTTCTTCAAACTTTAATTAAAATTTATAATAAGAATATATGTGCAAACTGAGTGTCTCATGTTAAAATACTACATAAGTAGATCATAACTCCATTATTCTTTCAAACGTCACTTAATCAGGATGATATCATTCAGTGGAAAAATCCATTTTTGTTGTTTTAAATTCTCAAATCAATTGTTGGATTTAGAGTCACGTTCATCCTAATAGGAAAGAGATGTTTTTTCACACTTTGATTGAATACTCTCATCAGAAATGAAATGGGTATTGGTCTCTGAGGAGGAAATTTTGGAATCACACCAGACTGATCTATCTTCCCTGGTGCTTAGACTGTAAGGAGCTAAATGCATCACAGTATTAGAATGAAATGAATTATGCAGAACCTTTGACAGACAGCATGTGCAATATCTTCTTGAAAAACTCTTCAAATCATTCTGTTCCATCTTTGATTATGTGCTAGTTATGCTGAAAATAAGTAACCCTTCAAATGTTTTAAAACACACATACATATGGATTGCATAAAATTAATATCTTTACCTTTATAGAAATCATTCCAGGAGTATATTTGCCAGTAAAATATATTTAAGGCAGTTTTGGCACTTCTACTAAACTCTATTTTCAGAGGTTCATTATGTGGTCATAAAAATTCATTCCAGGCTAAAATTCAGCACCAAGGAAAATGTGCTTTACACTTTGGAGATATCCATTTCTTCTTTCATTTCTCAAGACTGAATAAAAAAAAGTTTCCAATGAGTGTTTTTCAAAAGTTGAGACACTAGCCAAACTGGCAGGAACCAAAATCACAACTGACATCCTAGTCATTTTTTAAAAATTTATTTGCCACTCTCTCCTCTCTTTTCCCTCCCTTTCCTTCCTTACTTCCAAACTACAGGTTGGAGAATTTTTCACAAATACTTCAAAGATGGGACATCCAAGACTGAGGGTACCAGGCTTCAGAAAGCTGATCTGAGCATGAGTATTGTGAGGGTGGAGGTGCTATTTACAAAGACACCATAATCAATCTCATTAATATCCAGCCATTGCTTTCCCTGTGGAAAAGAAACACAGGAAGCGCTACTTTTAGAAAATCATTGATGATTCTTGTTCAAAGAAAGAATGAAATCATGTCTCCAGGCCTCTGCAGCAACTTTACTGAAGCAGAAATAGACTCCTGAAATCCATGAAGTAAGATGGGTGTGAGATAGGAAATATCTGCCTATACCCAAACCATCTCTAGAATACAGAAGAGTTTGATGAATCAACACTTTCTCTAAAAAGTCACCCTCCATCAAATTCTATGGGGCATGACCCAGATGTGTGGTCCAGGTGAGATCTGAAAGCAGGTCCCATACACATTGCCTTGGGACACTGCAAGACGAGTAGTTTTCCACACCCAACCGCTGAAATCTCCAAGTTTTATAGATACTTTGGCTGTATTTAGTCAGGTATGCAGCCCTGACAATTACAACTACGCATTGCACACTCAAGGTATTGGAGTAACTTTTTGGAATGTACATTTCTAGGGGAAAAGGGATGAGAAGCCCTCAATGGATCCCATTATTTTGACTATCCTCCCAAAAGATCCTAAAACTAAATAAATGAATAAAAACTATTTTCTGTCTAGTCATTGGTTCATTTCTTGTCTTTGGGCAATACATAATTTTGATTTGTTTTTCAAATATTTTAACTGTTACATCTCCCCCACCCACAATCTTTGGGAGACCCTTCTAAGCATTTTGTTAAGGCCTGTGTCACCCTGGGTAATAATGTTGCATCAAATGAATGCATAATTTTAGAATGTTTTTTTACAATTGTATCTCTCTTTATCCTTATGACTATTGTACAAAGGAGATTGTCCCAAGGTATGTCTGGAATAAGAGGTACAGACTTTTTAGTAACAGAAGAAGAACTTTAGTGTTGTGACCACTGAGTCTAGAAGAGTATGTAGCACCATCTCTCCATCCCACTGCAGGAAGATTGGACAAGCTCTGGTTTCCAGCAACCTCAGTCTTAAAACCTTCAGCTGTGAACCAGGGCTGGTAAGTTTCCTCTGTCTCAATTTCCATAGTTAGAAACAGACGCAAGGGTATAAAGGGCTTGATAAAGTAGATTCAGAGATGGAGTGGGAAAATGGAAAAACAAGACCAGGGTTTCAATATTATCGTTGAGTGTTACTGTGACCAGATGACCTTGAAAAAATGGAGGTTCCATCCCATTTGAAATGATATAATTTTGAAAAATTCCTTTTTAAAAAAAATGTCTAATTTCAATGTTCTTTTCACGTAAGATTTAATGCCATCAGTTTAATCCCTAGTTGAAAAAGCTTGATTTTGTATTCTTTCCTTTTATGAGAAATGCTCGAAAGGTACAGATGGAACTCAACTAGCCTATTTATCTACTCACCATTAATCAAAAACCAAACTTTCAAAGACATACCACTTATGAAACCATTTCAAGCTTCCAGTCATTTCTAAAGACCAGACGGTTTGTTTTCTCTCACTGTTAGTGTCTCAGACACATTGCTGGATAGAGTCTTGTTTAGGGGGCATAAGAATACCTGAAATTTGTCTCCTCTTTGTTGAAATTGGTAGGGAGAACACATTCAAATGGAGAAATAAAGAGCAGATGCATCTCTTTTTAATAACTAATGTTTTTCTTCTCCTTTAATGTCCATTTTTATGTAAACATCTTTGCTTTTCAGTTCTCTTTATGACATCATTAATTTTCAGATGTATTTTCTTCTTTCCTTAGGCAGCAAACTCCTGGGTGCCACTTTTAGCCACATACCAAAAGAAAATGTTAATTTAAATAATGGTAGGAAATTGGTTTTTAGAATCTTGTCTGAAGACAGTAAAACCCAAGGAAACAAGGCTATTGGATTGTAAATTTAAGGGACTGGCACAGTAATTGTGCCATTTTACCTGCATCCCTGGTTTAGACCTGTTTCATTATTGCTGGGTCACCCCTTCCCCCACCCAAAAAGACCACATGAAATGTTTCTATCCAAATGTCTCACTAATTAAAAAACAAGAATCCTTGCATAATCACATTCCATTGAATAATATGTGCCTTAATCATATTTAAATACTTGTCTAGCAAGTGTGGACTTTAATGTGGTACCTTAGGTCAAAGGCTAATTTCACAGTAGGTGCTGTGATCGTCTCAGATGAATGATTTTCCCTTATGAGTCCTCTGAATTGTGGAGAGATTTTCTTCAAATAACCAAGCAAATGCATAAAAAATATGTGAATATGTTAACAGCTGTTTTGTAACTGTCCTGAATTTCTGTTAGATAACTGGATAGTTATTTTCCACAATTCAACTGTTGAAGTAATGTGTTGAAATATAAAGTCACTTAGGAAAGGCCAAACTTCTTGGCATGAAAGATTAGGCCCTCTGGGAGTACCTGTGTAGTTGAGGCAGCTGAGACATCTCAGGTGCAGACCACATAAAGCGCAGGGACCTGGGTTCAAGACCCAAGACCAGGAAGGAAAAAGACATATATATATATATATATAGTTTAGTCAAGATTTCACTTGGATGTATTCTGTATTTTGGTTTACCTTATTTATTCTTTCCTACTGAAATGCTGTACTTGGCTCTATTAATCTGAAATACTACTATTTCTCTTTCATAATCTGATTCTGGCCCCCAACCATTTCCTCACCAGTTTTAGAGCCCTTGCTAGAAGACGAAGTCCTTGATTTTTATGCCTGTCCACTAGAGGGCTCACGTTTCTTCTGGGTATTCCCTGGGCCTACAACGGTGTTACACACCCTGACTCAGTGCTCAGTAAATACACGTTGATAAATGACTAAATATGACAACATATAAGTAGAATCTTCATGATCTATAATCCTTTGACTAATCTTAACAGGAACTACTACAAATGGGTACAATTTGAATTAAATATTGTTTCATAATATCTTCCAAAGCAAAATCCAGCTTTCATGGATTAGTCACTTGATTACTATAAAAGGCATCAGCCTAGACCTCAGAACATAAGCTTCCGGTTCCAGTTCTGCCACCAACCTGATGAATTCTAGAGACTTCATATTCATTAACAGTTAATTGTGGAAGTCACAATTACTTTGCACCACAAGATACAAACTCTGAAGTTCTGTTCCTCCGACATTCAACACATTAGTCATAAGAAAGCTTCTAAGTCTAAAGATCGCATGTATCACGTTTTCTGTGTATTCAACCTTAACTGAGTGTCTACTATACACTAGAAATGCAAACAGAGACTAGATCTACACGACAGAAGAAGCAGCACTAATATTCCCTCGTTTTTAACTTTAGAACTACCCAATTACGTACATTAAACTATTCCAGATGCCAGATAAGAAAATGGAATCTCAAAGCAGTTGCATAACTTCTTCAGTCTCTCGTATCTGGTAAGTAACACAGCGGACACTGAAATTCAGATCTTCTAATTCCTATACAATCATACTCTTCACATCTAGTTAAGCTGTTTCCATTCTTTCACAGGCAGTTTAAAAATCAAAAAGGATGCCAAGAAACAATACTGTTGTGCAGTCCAAAAATATCAGCACATTTCCGTTATATGAAAGACATGGCAAACCCTGATTGGTGGAGTTATTGGTTAGGTCCACCGCTTCCAGTCAGGTGCAGTCCACAAATAACCTAAAGACCTGGGCTCACATGCTGTTGGTAGCAGGAACCATCAAGATGAACAACTAAATAAAAACTAGTAAAAATGCTCCTCCTCTCTCCTCCTGCCTGCCTCTCTGCTCACCTATCATTCTTGCCTGCACCCTCCCAAATAAAAACAGAGATGATGTAGAAAGAAATGGGAAAAAAAAAAAAACCTCCTTTTTTTATTATGAGTCCTTTTTGCATTGAGTTTTATTTTGTTTTTCCAATAGAAAAGCCCACTTAATTATGCAACAGAATGTTAAGAAAGAGAATGGCAGCTATCATTCCGTTTTTCTATATATTTTTCTACGTGTATAACAAATTTAAGAAATTGGAGCTTAAAAGCAGACAAGGTGAATGGACCCACATTAACAAAGTGAAAAATGGAGACAAGCTTGGAGATGAAACTAACTACGAGATCCACGCAGGTTTAGGAGAAAGAGGCACATGTTGGCTTCTGTTAAGTAATCTCGAATACGCCCTCCAACTTGCAACTAATTTTCTGTGCATACATACAGCTGATGCATTTTAACTGCCAGGAACTCCAGCTCCATACTTGAGATAATGGAAGTAAAAATATTAGTAACAGGATCTGAGAAAATCTGTTCTTCCTACTTGTGTTTTCAGGAGCAGGCCATTGAAAGCAACTGAAAGGGAGCTGTGCCATTCAAACGGCAGGAAGATAAATGGTCAGGGGAGAATTTTTGTTTTGTTTTGGAAAGGCGTTCAAATGATAACAAAAAAAAAATGTAACTAGGCTTTTGAAAGCTTTTGCTATGCCAAGGAGAACCCAATACATCACTATAACCATGAGCAGAGAGCAGGAGAAAGCAGAAGGGGTCACAGCTATCTATCAGCCTTTAAGCAAACACATCGGAGTTGCCACAGGTAGAGCGGTACATCACATTAAGTCATGGGCTGCTGAAGTGCTGCTTGCTACTCAGTGCTTAAAATAAAAACCGAAGATTTATCGTGCACCCACATCTTATCCTGCCACCTACCTGTCTTCAGATTTTCAGTCTGGGGAAAAGAACATCACTTTATTTGTTCAAGCCATGAACACAAATAATCCTCCCTTGGAATTTTCTATAAACTAAAAGATTCTAACGGCGCTGTAAAAACCTTAAGTCCTTTGGCTCAAAATTAGATCACAGAAATTGGATCCACCAGCACCCAAAATAAAGTGATAGCTATAGAGCCCCTGTGTCATTAAAGAGTTATTTCCATGTTTGGATTTGGTTAAGGTGGCTCAATATAAATATCTGGTATAGATCGTATTAGAAAATCTCTAGGAGCAATGCCAATATTGTTGGATATTATTGGATAGTAATCACATAATGAGGAAATAGAACCTCAAGTGGGTTGATAGCAATTTTAATATTCTAGCTATAATTACTTGAAAAGCGAAACTATATTCAGTCACAAAACTTATGTCTGTGTTTCCATAAATTTACTATTATTATTCAAGGAACATCAGCCCCAGGAAGATGGAGTTATAACAACTTTAATGTTTAAGGAACTTTCTGAAAATCTACCTACCTAGCCTGTTCAACTAGACCTCATCAGGATAATAGGCCCTTTGCAGAATAGTAGATTGTTCAGCTGGGCTTATGAGATGACTACTAAATCTTCAAGTTTTATTTTAAAACTCTATCCTGGCTGTGCCCACCAATTATAAACTCATCTTCATATGTACACAATGCCAGTCAGGCTCTGTCCAATCTACCCCATATGGAAACACCTGTCTTTAATGACCTATCAACATTTGATATGTATCATCAGGGGCTTCCTTGAATAATTACGAAGACTTACCAGGCGAATGTCTCCCCTACGCAAGGAGCAGGTTATTTTGGTGGTCTGTTAGGGGAGCTAACAGAACACAATCCATTAGCCATAGAGGGAAGATGTATGTTCTACTCTTCTACAGATTTTGAACAGTCAAATTAAAACAAAGGAATCATAACCCCTTGCTTCTTATGTCAAATGTGTTCTTGTTCCCACCAAAGTTAAATCCCAGCTGACATTTGGATGGTTTTGACAGTTGACAGCTTTACCTTCTATTTATATGGTTTTGCTTCTCAACATGTTATGGCTAATTTAAGTAACTTATTAATGACTGATTAAAAGCTAGTCAGCTCATTAAAATAGGAAAGTCAGTTGATGTGTGGAAAAACAGCCTCTAAAATTTTCAAAGTTTTGATTCATGCATAGTTGTCATTAGAGGAGAATAAACATATCTCGAAGAAAATTACTAAAGAGAAGGTTTTAACATATATAATATTTTAGTTCTGATTTGTTCTTGGTGGAATGTGAGAACTATTTTAAGTGATTAGCTTACATGATAATTATCTTCATTATACAGACTTTTTAATGTTCAGATGACATGAAGTCCTAGTCCTAACGACTGTCTTGTTTATCGAGAATCAGAATAATTACGTTTAACAAAAACTCACAATTCTCCCTCCTATCTTTCTTTTCCAGTGTGTCTCCTCTATGCCTCATGTGAGACACTCACATCTGACACCTTTGGTCAACAAATGTGTGGGATTTCCCCGATACCAAGCAATCCTGTAACACCAGTTGGCTTTACCACAACTGAATTCAATTCTAACACTCCTTGGAGACAGTGTCCTGTCCCACCGAGTCACAGTTCAGTCCCAAGAGGCGGCCCACTACTTTACATACCAGTCACAGTGACTAGGTCCTCACGTTACCCACAACTTCTCTCTATCTTGGCCACAACTGAGGGGTTCCCATGATCACCAGCTTATCACAGAGCTCAGAAAAGTACTTATTTATTAGTTTATTTAAGCTATGATAAAGATGCCACTGAACAGATAGATGAACAGATATAATGAGTAAGGTCTGGAGAATCTTGTGCACAGGAACTCCCATCCCCAGGTCATTGGGGTGTGTCACTCTCCCATTATAGATTGTTGACCAATCAGAAACTCTCCCAACCTCGTACTATTGGAATTTTATGGAAGCTTCTTCACATAGGCAAGATCAATGATTAATTTCATGTCCAGTTCTTCTCCCTTTTCTGAAGGATGAGTGGTGCAGCTGAAAATCCCAAGCTTCTAATCATGGGTTGATCTTTCTGGTGACCCACCACATCCAGGAGCTCACTCAGAATTACCTCATTAGAACAAAAGATACTCCTAGTTCTCTTATCACATAGGAACTCATAAGAGTTTCTGGGGTCCTGAGTGGGGGAAAGAGTCAAAGGGAAATATTAAAATAAAAGATGTTCCTAATATCCTTTAGGTTATTACAAGGGTGACATGAGTTCTGTATCAGCAACCTGGGGATAGATCAACATATATTTTTTATTATCACGCCAAACCAAATTGATATCTTTCATTCTTTTTTTCCAGAGAACTTACTCAAAAGTCAATTTTGGTTTGATGGGAATATTTCAATGAACCTTTTGTGTTCCACGTTTCCAAATGAATTGCTGCTACTATCTGATCACCTCTATGAAAGGGAGATCACTGAAGGGAGTTGACAGATGATCCACAGCACTATATGTGCTGGAAATGTTTCTATCATGCAAAAGACACAGTAATTAAAAATGCAAAGAAAAAGCCTAAAAAGGCTGACAAAATAGTACTTTTAGTCTTCAAACATTATCCCCATTGTATTGCATGCTCATCTGTATCATTTTTACCAGATTCTGGGTCAATACAGAGCTCTCTAAAGAAAAACAGTTCTGTTTCATTGATTTAACAGTTGGATCTAAGCAATTATGGGTAACATAAAAGGAAGAACTACAATATAATTTCATTTGAAAATATACTTTAGCTTTGTACACAAAATTAAAGCCATAACAAGATTTTTTCCGCTGGCATCGAGTATGTAGTCAGTATTCCCTTCATAATTCTCAAATCTCAAGACAATAATTCTTCACCAGACAGGGAAGAGGAGGGATCCTACTTGTCTTTATATCCTCCACAGATTCTGTCACATTACAAGCAATATTGTTTCCTCTGATATATTTGTTAATCATCACAGAGCTTTGACAAAGTCAAGTCCCATAAATATTGAATGTACTCAAGGAAAATCATGATTTTCACCACTCAGACAGTTGTGCAAAATAAATGTTCACATACGGCTCAGTGCAGGGAGTCCTTGCTATGTAATTTGGTAACCCAAAGAAACACAAAAAGTGGGCAAATGTGGATTTTTGTCACAATTTACCAGTTCTCTTGAGTAATGTTTACCTCTCGAAGGTTCACTTTTCTCACTTATCAAATGAGATTGGGTGAGAGGTAATCTTTCAGCTGACACTTTCTGCAAGGATGATTGGCTCCTAACCACTCTAGTGGAAATTAGCCTGCTTCACATTAAAAGCTGTCGAAAGTGACAGTCTGGTATTGCTGTTATTATTGATAGCTCAAGTGATTTTAAGCACCCTTTAAATAAAATAAGATTCTCAAGACTCTCCTAGTAACCAAGCATACTATATAGGGTTTGATTTCTATGGGAAAAAAATCCACATTCAGAACGGCAGCCTAAAATCTCTCAACATAGCAATTTATTCTTTGAAGTTGTATATATTCCTAAGTAAATCTTTGTTAACAGAATTTATAGCTAAACAAGACAAAAACCATAAAATGACTTTAATAAACACCAGTGACTCAATCAACTAAAATGTGGTCCTACTAACAGACTTCCTTTTCATTATCAAATAATTATTTACACAAAAGGTTTGACCAAGAGGCTGGCTTCACTTCCAGGAGTAACAATGAATGACCAGTCAGGAATGGAATGAACACCACTGAGGGATCCAATAGCACAGCGGTGAGGAAGAAGCACCACCTGCACCCAGAGACCAGCACAGACTGCAGGGAAGAGACAGGAGGAGATAGCACATCAGTGGGATGAAGTTGGTGGTGGAGAGGAAAGTGTGGAAGCAAGGGCTGGGGCCTGGGCAAGAGAGAATGAAAGGACACTGCACTGCAGCACAAGACCTTGGTGGAAGTGAAGCTCAGAACAGAGGGGCGGAACCCACACCCCAACAAGCAGACCAGAGAAACCCCTTTAAGGACACTGTCCCTCCCTTACCCCTCCAGATCTGCACTCACTGTGAAGCGCAGCCACAGCAGACAGATTGCCAGATCTCTGATCTGAAATCCCAGACAGGAGAGTTAATCCCAGTGCCACAGACACAAGCCAGGCCCAGAGTAGGTCCCCAACAAAGAACCGGTGGATACTCCCATGGCCCTCCAGCACCATCTGACACATGTATGGGCTCGAGTAACTGGAAACCAGCAAGGACTCTTGTGTGTGTGTGTGTGTGCGCGCGCGTGTGTGTGTGTGTGTGTGTGTGTGTATCAGCAGTCACCTGAATGAAAATGGACTGAATTTACCAATCAAAAGGCAGGTGAGCATGTCTTCAGATGGAACAGCGGTTACGTCAATCACCTCCAAGGGAGTGCAGCCACATACCTCCAGGTTTCAAGTCCTGAATCTCGGGTGAACAACCACCATGAATAACTAAATAAAACAAAATAAAATGCTTCTTATTCCTCTCTCTTCTTACCTGCCTACCTACTTGTCATGTTCCTATCTGTACCTTTACTTTAAAAAAAAAATTTATAATTCAAAAGGCATGTGAGGACTAGTGAATGCAGCAGCATTTCCATAAGCAAACAATGAACTAACAGAAAAAGCAATCAGGAGAACAATCTCATTTACAACCACATAAAAAAGAATAAAATACCTTGGAATAAACTTAACCAAAGATGTGAATGGTCTCTGTACTGAAAATCTAAGACATTTTTGGAAGACACAAAGAAATAGAGATCCCATGCCAATGGACTGGAAGAATCAATGTTGTTGAAACAGACATATTACCTAAAACAACAGTTTCATTGAAACCCTACGAAAAGCCCCAATGGCATTCCCCATAGAAATAGAAGCAAAAATCATGAAATTTATTTGAAACTAGAAGAAACTCCAAATAGCCAAAATAATTTGAGAAAAAGTTGCAGAAATGGAGGTATCATGCTCCTTAACTTCAGTTTATACTGCAAAGCAACAGTTCTCAAATCAGGGTTAGTATCGGATAAAAAAACACACCTCAAAAAACCTGAATCAAGAGCCCAGAAATAAACCTCCTCTTACACAGACAACTGACTTATGATAAAGGAATCAAGGGCGTACAACGGAGCAAGGAAATCTCTTTAATAAATGATGCTGGGAAAGCTAAGCAGTCACTTGCAAAACACCAAAAGCAGGAAACTATCTAAGGGGATACACAAAAATATAATTGAAAATGGCTTACATATTTGCATGCAAGACCTGAAACCATAAAATACTAGAACAAAAATATGTGACACACAGCTTGATATCTACTTTCAAGATGTCTTTGGCAACTTGACTCTAAAAGGAAAGGGAAACCAAAGCCAAAATAAGCAAGTGGGACTCCATTGAACTAAAAAGCTCCAGCATGATGCATAAAACTCTGATTTAATAAAAAACACATCCAGCTGAAAGAAAAGATATTTGTACAGCATATGTCCGACAAGGGGCTAATAGCCAAAATATATAAAGAACTCCTAAAACTCAACAATAAGGAAAATAACACCATTTAAAAATGGGCAGACGATGTAAACAGATGTTTCTCCAAAGAAGATAAACAGATGACCAGCAGGCACATGAAATGATATTCATCATCTCTTACTATTAGAGAAGTGCAAGTCAAATAAAAACAATGAGATATCACCTCATACCTGTGAGAAGGGTAATTAACCAAAAATCAAGAAGCAAAAAATTTGGAGAGGATGTGGAGAGAAGGAATCCCTTGTATACTGTTAGTGGAAATGTAAATTGGTGCTTTCCTCCCAGAAAATCATATGGACAGTCTTCAGAAAATTAAAAACAAAAATTCCATAGGATCCAGTTATCCAGTTTCCAAATATTTACTCAAAAAACATTAATTTGAAGATACATGTACTTCTCCCATGTTATTGGAGCATAATTTGCAATAGTCAAGAGCTGGAAATAACCTAAGTGTCCATCAACAGATTGGTGACTAAGGAATAGCTGGTATATATATATATCTATCTCTATATATAGAGAGAGATAGATAGATATAGATAGATACACACACACACACAATGTAATAGTACTCGGTTATAAAAATAAAGATGAAATCGAGTTGAGCCTTAAAGATATTATGCTTAGCTAAATAAGTCAGATGGAAAAAGACAAACATTGCATGCTTTCATTCATATTTGGAATATAGAGACACTAAACAAAGAAATGAACCAAATAAAACACAATAATAGTTTAGTCTATAAAACCAACTAAATAGATACTAGAAAAGAAGGAGAAAAAGGATGGGCAAATCTGGTAAAAATGGTCAGTTATGTGGTAAAAAATAGAATTGGACCTTTGGTGACCTTAATATAGTATATACAGAAAATTGATGTATTATGCTGGACATGAGAAACATGTATAATGCTATAAATCAGTGTTACTTCACTAAAAAATTATTTTAAGCGATTCTTTAAAAATTATTTTGATATTGTAGAGGTGTAACTCAGACTAAATCTACAAACATATATTTAGTTAGTATTTTGACTGCTTGTTAAGAGAAAATATTTAAAAATATTGTACTTTTATGAGCTTTATTTTGATTTAGCTAAGGTGAGAGGTTCAGACTAAGAATGTTGGAATCAATAAGTAAAATATAAACTTCCATTTCAGGCTAATATGGCTTTTGTAAATTCATACATCTACTTATTCAAAAGATACTACATGCCCGCATGGAAGAATGCAACTCGCCTGAAGTGAAACTACTTAACAATTTATGGGTAAGATGATGTGATGTGAAGGGATTACAGTCAACCTTTGGTCATCATGTCCCCTTGGAATACAGAAGAAAATGCAAACTTGATTTTAAACTAAAAGCTCACCAACAACAATGTATTCTTGAACATGCCGAAGCTATTAAGCAAATCTGAGAAACTAGGCTATGACTAGAAATACAATAAATGAAGAGATAAAACCAAATGTTAGTCATAGGACTGTCACAAGATATGCATGACTAGGGGTTTCTCCGGAACCTGCACTTTCAAAAGGAATCTGAGACAAGTCCTGGAGCCAAGCTGTGACTGCACGTCAGACAGAAGCAACCAGAGTGCTTAGGACAAAAGGGTGCCAGTCAGAAGGGACTCCCTTTCAGAAGACAGACCCACAAAGGCCCTGGAATTCCCAGCATCCTGGAAAGCCTGCTGAGCCACAGAAATAGCAATGCTGAGGCTTTGAATATGTGACCCAGTTGTTTTCAATGGTCTTGGGCAGGCCGCCCTGAAGCACAAGGGCTCCCATTCCTGTGGTCCTTGCATGGAGAAGGCCAACACTGACAGACTTGAGACTGCCAAGGAGCCGTGATGGTTGGACCAAGTCCCTCCCACTCTGATACACTAAGCAAGTCTTGTTAAATGAAAACATCCCAGGCAACTTTTCTTGGCAAGCATGGAAGCTTCCGTTCCTCTTCTTTCTGACCACATAGAGCTCATGGTTGTTCATTCATGTGGGGATTCTGTTTTAGTGTTTTCCAGATCTCTAACCCACCCGAAAATGAAGGGTTTGACTTAAAATGGAAAACAACAGTAATGCCAGAAGATGTCGTCCGCCATTTTTCTTTCTTTCTTCACTCTAATTTTCTTTAGCTGTCATGCACATTTTCTGTTAGACACAGATTGCACAAATGCTGAGATGAATTCAATGCAAGTATCTGACAAATTAAATCTGAATTTAATATCCACTATTATCACTGAAATAAAGACGTATGGGGACACCAATTGATTGCTTTTGATTTCTGTTTTGACAGGGATGAGTAATATCAAAAATGAGGATGTGGTCAGTTTAAGGCCATCCACAGATTATTTTTTAAGTTAAGATTACACATGCCCACAAACACTAAAAGTGTTCAACCTGGAGGGAGTTTAACTTAGAAGTCCCATTTCTTTGCACCATTCTTCATTTTTCTGCTGCAGTGTCCAGAAAAGTTGAAAGTTTACCTTCCACTGTGTTGAACAGAGATCATTGGTACAATGTCAGGTAAAGAGTTGAAGAAGACAGCTTTGAATATCAGCAGGGACAGTTGCTCAGAGGCAGGACAGAAAAAGAATACTTAGGATACCTAACATTCTGAAATAGTGTTTAAGATTCAAGAAATTGATTTTTTTTTTTTAAATCAGGTTGGCAATTTTCACACATTCAAAATATTAGATTACATTTAATATTATCAGCTGGTAGTTTAACATCTACTTGCATCTATGTTTGTGAGCAGGAGATGGCAGGTGGACTGAAAGCTGTTAGAATGAAAGGTAAGAGAGAGGCTCCTATTCCCCCAGAAGCATGCATGGGCAGGTAAGGCAATCAATTTCCACGTGCCCAGAGCTCTCAGAGTCAGCCCTTCACAACATTTCTTTGTCACTACCTCCAGCCTGCCTGTAGGAGAGCATTTACTTGGCTTATTTCTATACCTGTAGGTCTGTCTCCAGGGAGTTTTATTTACACTCAGAAAGAGCTTACATTTTTTTTTTTTTTTTTTTAATAAAAGGTGACAGAGTATTTCTTGAGCTAAATCATCTTGGATAAGGTTATCTATTACTGAGGATGCCTGATTCTGGGGATGATAGTGGATGACAAAGATCAAAGCCCAACAGGGTCTACATCTTATCTGTGTCAGATAAATATAACTGAAGGACTATTAGAGGGTAGAATTTTGCTCCAAAGCAGAAATTCAATACTAAAGAACCCAAAGTGTCAGAGTAAGATGGTAGATGAAGGAAGGGAAAAAAAAAAGACAACCCCAAGCTGAATTCACATTAATCAATATAGCACCAGTTCCTCTTAACAGAGCTGTCTTGCTCTCATACAGAAAGGCTCTTCCTTTTTGAAACTTCAAGGAATCTCTTGCAAAGTGTCCATAAAGAAATTATACAAGGTACATTATTTTAAGGTCTAAAGACAAAGGTGTATCTTTTATAAATTATACTGGGAGGCAGATAAACTGGCTATAGGACTCGGTTAATGTTCCTCAGAAAATGTTCAAGAATCCAAACAAATGTAAAAATGGAGAGAATCCCTTGAAAAGCAGTAAAAGTAATCACACCACACCTTCAGAGGGGATAGTTTCAAAAGTCCATTTGCATCTCAGCCACCCAGCCACCTCCAAGAGCACTAAGCATGTTTCCACACCTTATTAAAGGAGGGAAATACACTTCTATCACTACCATCCAATCAAAAGGGTACTACTCTTCAAATCTATGCATTTATCTTCTGAGTCAGCCAGATTCTGAACCAATTTTCCTCCCACGTTGTCATCATTCGCTCTTCTCTTTTTAGAGCAATTTAGAAACAACAACAAATTTGAAGATTGGCAGAGTTTAGGTGCCTAGGATTCTGAATTCATGAATCAAAAACTAACAGCTATCTATTCTTTTACTTATTTACACTAGTGCTTCTCAAATTATCTTTTTGAAGGACCAGGTTACTCTTTCTCAAAAGTTCCCCATCAGTTGCAGACTGAAACTTTGAAAAAAATACAATGAAATGAGTCCTTTGGGAAACGAAACTAATAACCCATCATATAAAATATATAACAATAAATTTTAACTATTAGAGTGAACAGACATAAGATCATTCTATCTAGTTGTGATTTTAAAGAGTTTCAAAGGTCTTGCTCTACATTTCTTTACTTATCCTTAACAGACCTATAGGAAACATTTTCATACCTGCAACCATCAGTGAGCCGCACTTGGGAGAGCACTTGAGAGAATTCAATACTCAGCCCAGAAAAATCCATGTCAGAGCCCGGATTTTTAAAATAAAAGAACTATGCTGCAGGTGATTCAAGCAGAATTTGGCAAATCTTTCTTTCCTTCAGAGTTAGATCTGAACATCTGAAGCTGCTCTCACCCAAATGGAAAGGAGCTAAAGACAGTTTGCTCCATCCTGCTGGTTTTTGAGAAGCACTGGGATGAGGCAGATATCTTGTAAATTCTGTAAGAAATTACTAGCATAAACAGAAAATAGGTCATTTATCCAAATCTGCAAGGAAGTTCTATCTCTGCAAATAATTAACAAGAAAAATGATTTCAGAAGTTCACCAAAAAAGAGAGTGATAACACAGTAAATATTTAAAGGAAAGGGGCAGGCAGGTAGGCAGGAAGAGAAAGGAGAAAGCTGCAGTCTGCTTAATACATTTAGCTGTTCATCCTGATTGCACCTCCACCCACCCACTACCCCCAGGGTCTTCAACTGGGGACCCTGGGATGTATGAGGACTGCATTCCAGTGAACAAAACCACTAGGTCATCAGGGCATGTCCGTGTGTACTTTTAAAATCAAGAACAAAAGGACACATAAAAGAACATGATGAGACTGAAGGCTACACCTCCCTAGATGCTCAGATAGGCCTTCCCAAGACCTATCACTTTGACATGTGGATTATCTTAAACAAAAGTTAATGAAGGCACTTTGGGATTCAAGAGAATCTTTTACCATTATTTTAACTACCTATAATAAAGAAGATTGGGGGTATTGTCTAGATTTAGAGTTAACTCCAAAAATACCATTTTTATCAGAAAAACCTACCTATATGGAAAGGTAAACATCTTCCTAGTGAGCATCAAGTTTGTCACGTTAGTCACTTTCCTTTCTCCTTGAAGCCCCAGGTCTGTATCCCTATTTCTCAGCTCAGGAAATCTTTGGTTTATTCTATTTGCTCTAGAATTCACAGCCATGTGACCTCTCTAAACACAGGTAATTACATTTGCTTGTTTTCCCTCCTAATCTTTCTGATGTTAATTTGATTGTTCTACCAGTCCATGAGGAGCTCAGAGGGATAGGGGAAATTTCCTCTCTGTCTCTACAAGATGAAAGTTAGAAATTCAAAGATCCGATTTAATAAGAAAAAATGAAGTCTCTGTAGATTTAGAAATCTATTAAAGTTAGTAAAAAATAATAGACATTGAAAACATTTCTATCAATTTGTGTTCAGGCTTCACATGAATGTTACTCCTCAGGAAACAAAAAGATGAAAATGAAGGAAGATGTAAGATGCCGAAGACAATGCAGATCCAGTCTAGCATTTCCAGACTTTCCTGAGGAAACAGTAAAATAGAAGCATATAGATCCAAAGGGCTCAGTAGGTTGCAGGAAACTTTCAGAGTAGGTAGTCAATAAATATTGCATTTGTGAGCAAATGATTAGCAACAGAAAAGACAATTCTACCAGTGACTTAGTTTAATTACATTCGAGCAGCTATTTATCTACTCTCTAGACACTATGTATTGAATGAAAATGAAAGCAATGCATGTAAGTAGCATTCTAGAATGTACTTCACGAGGCAGTAGGGTTGGAAAGGGGACCTGGAATGGGCCTCCTATGCTATTTAAGCACACTCATACATTGGGCAGTATAATTTTGTTTTTTTCTGACCTTTTTCTTAATTCCAGTGACTATGTGTAGTCAGCGTATCAGTCACTAGAGAAAGTTCAGAATTTCTTTAAGGAACAGTTTAGGAGGGATCACATGATCATTTTTAGATTCATTTGTAAAAATTTGTGGAGGAAGAACTAATGGAGATATTTTGCGGTTGATTTTTTCACCTCCCCAGGAGCTGTTCTTTGGCACTGTCACAGGAAGAAGGAAACACAGACGTGCTTTAACATCCATCCATGGGGCCCTGGGGGCCACCCTTCCTGTCCCTTGCATGTTCAGGCCCCACCTTCTCCCCAATCTTTACACGGTTCCTATTAGTACAGATTATTTCTGTCAACATTATCCCATTGAGCTATACTTCAAAAATATGTATGTTTCTGAGTTCGTTCACTCAGTACATAACATTCTTCCAGGTATTACAAAAAAAAAAAAGTAAAAAATAAAGATAAACCCAAAAGGTATGTGGTATGCTTATATGCTTATAGAAAATATTATATGTTTTGTTTCTTGAGGTTTGAGAAAAGTGTGTGTGTGTGTGTGTGTGTGTGTGTGTGTGTTAGGTTATGAGTAACACCAAATTGCCTATAGGATGTAGCAGTAAATCACAAGGAAAAAATGTGTCGGAAGAAAGTATTATTAAAAGTACAAAATTAGAAAACCATCAGCAAAAGCATGTAGTCCAGCTGGATTATGCAGAGTACTGAGAGGCTAAATAAAATAATACAAGAAGGTGCTGTGAGCGGGAGCACAGAGAACTAGTCATGTAAATGTCAACCAGGGAGTTTGACATAGAACCAACAAATCCTTGTGGACCAAAGTGAATTTGCGGGAAGAAATACCTGGAAATATATTATTCTGTACATAAGACTACTTGCGTTAAAAAGGAAAGACATGGCATATTCAAAAGGATTTTTTTTAAGTGAGCGTAAATTGTGATGAAATGAGATTCCTGAAAAAGAAGAGTCTAGGCGAGTTCTGGTGGAGCAATGGTTAGGTCAATCACCTCTGAAGGAGCATAGGTCACATACCCCTGGGTTTGAGTTCTGGGTCCAGTGGGGGAAACAACTAGTGTGAACAACTAAATAAACATAAAACAAAGATGCTTCTTCCTCCTCTCCCTTCTTGCCCACCTGCCTACTCACATTCATTCCTGCCTACACCTTACCTTTACATAAAAGAATTGTCTAAGAGCTATTTACAATAACAAAGATGGATGGAGCTGCTTCAAATGAGTTCTTTGAGAAAAATCTAAGTACATTTGACTATTTAGTTCTAAATGCTGTTTGAGTAAAAGTCACAGTTAAAATATCTTGTATAACTAGAATTCCATATGTCTCTATGAAAAGTAATACAAGTGAAATTTACAAAAATCTGGACCACTTTTTGCAAAAAAGTGAATTTTTAAAATATGCTAAGCAAAGGAAAATGGAAGGATGAATAGTGGCAGGAAAAAAAGCAAGCAGAGGTAAACAAAGAGCTAAAAATGAGGGAAGACAAATTCATGTAAATGGAAGAACTCATCCATTGGAAAAATGGTGCGGGCTGAACACCCAACCAAGATGAACAACTACAATACAAATAAATAACTGCTTCTTTCTCTTCTCTCTTTCTGCCTGCCTGCCTGCTCTGACTTCATTCCTGCTTTTACTTTTTCTTTAAAAAAAATAATAGATGATTATCCTTGAAAATCTCTTGCTGTGTTGAATTCATGGCTGTTTCCCTCGGCCCTGGCACACAAATCCTGGTCCTTGGGATATATGTGGACTGCACTGGTTAAGAGCCATAGACTGAACTGCTAAGCCACCAGAGTGAGCCAAAAGGATCAGCAATTTAAAGAGCGGTCTTTTAGTTGCATTTTTCCTCCACTCTAACCACTAATTCACACACTATGAGAAAATTAAATGACTCCATGAGGAAGCCAAAAGTTAAAAATATCTTTAATAGAAAATGGATTTCAATGGCTGAAAATAAATGAGATGAATTTGCCATTATCAAGTAATTGTTAAAAAAGGTGTTCTCAACAGAAAAGCAATACATAACTGATAGGGGGATCGTAGCCAGAGAAGCATTTGCTGATAGAAGAAAAGCAGGAGAAAAATGTTCTCAAAGACAATAGATAGAGGAGAATATATGGATATAATGAGCAGGGAAGATTCATCTTTATATGGATAGAGGCTAAAGAGTGTAAGAAAAATAATTACAGCCTCAAATTAATAACCTGCTGGAACAGCCAGTATTTGTAAGAATTTACAGTTATTTAAATTTTTACAAGCATTTTCACCTCAAGGCCTAGAAGAAGATTCATAAATCAAAAAGTTCAATTCAAAGAATACAATGCATATGAGAGAAAAATAAAAGACCTAGGGGATATGAATCCAGTCTTGCACAGTGTATTAATATTGAAATATGAATTGTAAATCCTTGGAGAAAACTCATGTAGCTTTTACTTTTTAATAAGCAGCTTGCATATTGTCCTATAGAAGATACATGTTTGGAAAAAGAAACTAAAATAAAACTAAGCAAAATTTTACTAGAAAAATAAAATTATTTGATGAAATTAGATTCTGGAGTGCATAAACAAAGGAGTTAGAAAACTTTTGTCTCTAAGTCACACTTCAAGTAATGACAGATTCAGTCTTTTTTTATTTAAGTGGTAAGAAAAGTATTTTAATTGCGCTTTCTAGAAAAGCATAAAATATTGCCAATATTAGTAAGGCTTTCCTTATCTAAATAAATGAACACTCTTTAGTTGACTCGACTTCAGTTCTGCAAATTCTTCACTGAAAGATTAGACAAATCAAGTTTAGATTTAGAGATTATCCATATATAAAAAATAGCCAATATATGAAAAGAAATAATATAAACTGAGCAGGAGACAGGACACTCAATGGTAATCAGAATTTATACCAGAAAAACATATCCAAATGACAGGAAACTTTACAGATTTTTCTGTAACCTTCTATGTTTTGAGTTATAATTCCATAGGGCTCTTGAATTTAATACTTTCATTTTAAAAAATGTTGGCACCTAATATCCCTGGAAAAGAGCTGTTCCTGGCAGAGTCACTTTGGGCTTTCCTTCCAAATACTTATGGGAAAATTAACAGGATGGTCATTTCATGCAGAATCCAAAGCAAACCAATCAAAGCAGCTGGTTGAGAAAATAAGAGAATACTAAATGTAGACACAGTGAAATTAGGATTATATGATAAAAGAGAGAAAGAATGAAAAAGGAGATTCCAAAGGTGCTGTGGTGAATAATAACAGACGAGAGCTCAGAGGTAGGCATCTGGGTATTTTAATTTCCTGGCAGTTTCATGCACTCCTTGTTAACTTATCCCCTGTGATCATTTAACCAACCCTAATTCAGCCAGCCAGCTTCCTCAGTCAGCTTAAAACACTCAGTGGAATATACATGCAGGAGGGACACTGGTCTATGTGGCAACAGCAAACCATTCCTCACTTCTAAGTCATCTTACATGAAGCTCAGTCTAAGTCTGGAGTCCTCAGGGCACCGTGCAGTGCACAGTATAACCAAGTGAACGCTCTCCACTATGTTGGAAGGCACAGGGAAGCTCCAGGGATCAACTCAACTCCAAAGGATTAAGTTTAACCAATTCAAACACTAGGGCAGTTGATTTACAGCTCAACTGAGAATCCACCCAAATCTCTGAAGAGGCTAAGAAAGACATGGCAAGAGTAATTCCTTTGTCAAAATACCATCTGGATGGTATTCTTAGTTCAGTCCTTCTGTTGACTGTTTCAAGTTCTCCAACACTTCCAATCCATGACATCTAAGAAAGCACCTCTAAAATCTTTGCCCAATACCAACCCAGTTATGCCAAGCATATACTTGGTGTTGAAAACCCATGTTAAACCAAGCTTTACTACCTCTCCTCTCTGACCTAGAATACTACAATGAAGATGATGATTCAACATTCAGCACAAAGCCTTCCATCCCAAAGATCTGTGATGAAAATACACACCTGGAAGACTAGGGAAAAATTCCTTGGTGCAACTGAAGAACTCACTGCTATTAATTATTTGCTCGTGAACTCCTCGAAAAAAAATGTCATCAGAGTAATACGTGAATTAAATTATGTTAACTTACTGGAGAGCTTTTATGATTCGCCCTGTAGCACCCCATCTGTGCTCACAGAGGACACCATCTTCTGCACTCTACTCAGCATTCTGTACATGCTGTTACTTACATTTCAGGAAAAGCTACCTGAAAAAAAATGAAATGAAACGCTAGTGTCTGTGCACACAGTGAAACAAATTCCTCTCTTGCTCTGCTGCTTTACAAAGCTCATCTGGGACTATTGCACAAACTAAATTCAAACTTCGCCCCTGGATTAGGCCTTTGGTCTGAAAGGACAAGGTGAGAACTTGGTTCATTAAACATTATGGAGTAAGTCAAGTAGCCACGAGTTGTGTAAAACTCCAAGCATCTCCGGAATGTTTTCAGATTTTTTTCCTTCAAAGACCTTTGAGGGTTGATTCTAAAGCAGGGCTCTGAGCTCTGTGAGTGCAGGCTGTCACATTAAGAAAATGGCCAGCGAATACCAGGCTGTGCAGACAAAAACTCCCTGCTTCTCGTTAGGGCTCAGTGGCGCCTGTTCTCACATTACTCTGGTTAACCTTGGATTATAGAACATTTGGATAATAATGGCATCAGCTTTTCACAGTTCACTTAAAACTTTATAAGATTTGGTTCTTTGTAGAGAAGAGTGCATTAATACATAAAACAAGCCTGTTGTTTAACTATCTGGCCATGTGTGTTTTCAGGGTCACTCTCTCTGCAAAGCATAGGCAAGCTCAATGATTTCCTTCATAAAGTGAGAGAATGCAAACCTTTACAGTTGACTTGAATAAAGCTGCAGGGCCTACATACCATGTATTAAAAACAATTATTTTGCTGTTGCCAGACAGTATGGGGTATATTTCCAGAGCTACCATCATTAGGCATGCCTCAGCATAGCTCTTAAAGATTCCAGATGGTGGTTTTCAACTTCATCTCCATGGTGTCCCCTAGGAAGTATGTGCTATAATCACGGTCTCCTTCTTACTTCAAAGTTTTGTAGAGCAGAGCCAATAGGAGTTTCCTGCTGTTATCACTGGGCTGTAACTGCACTAGCCATTACCCTCAACGGCCACTGAAATGGTACATGTCAGAGAAAGCTCCTGACTCTAAAGAGCAGAAACTTATAAAAATCACTCTGTCATTCTAAAAGAAATGGAGGACTAGGAATTGAATTTATGATTTGGTTTTACATAAAATGATTTCCAATTAGGTGGTATTACAATAAATAAACACTCAAATAAGAGAATGATAGCTCTGAATTAAACCCACTGTGGGTCAAACTCTGGTTATCTTAAGTAATATAGTTCAGCTAGAAGGATCACATATGAACCTAAAAACATTCTCATGCATTAAGTGCAATTTCCTAGGTGGCATTATAATGGTGCAATGGATTTAGCGTGTTGGAGATTGTGGTGGACTCTATCTACTGTGTCACTCCAATTACTAAAATATGGTACATGGCAGTATATACAGATGTTAGACTTGAATAAGAATAAAATCTTGACTCATAACCTGTAATTTAAATGAAATGACTTTCATCATGTAACTCACAGGATCTACAGGTTTAAAATGTTGTCAGGAGTACCACCTTTCGCCATTAAAATTTCAATGTGACAGGCTCTTGGAGCAAGCGGAACATTTTTTAAAGGATGTGAGTCAAGAAAAATGACTCATTTTTTGTTTGGTTAATCAAACAGTGGGAAGTGTTGTAACAGATAATTGGACTACCTGATTTATCATTATAATTTGACATTTACATAGGACTTTCTATTTTTTGATATGTTCTACAACCAATTTTCTGGGTACTATCAATACTGCCTTGAGAGGTAAATTAATGCTTTCATTCACATTTTATAAATGCGTACCAAGAAGCAAAGTGAGATCAAGTGAGTCAGAGGCAAAGCTAAGACAAAAAAGTCTTGCCCTGACAGGCGTCTGCCACTTCCCTTCTCCCCTTGCAGAACCCTAAGCCTTTCTATTTGAAAATTTCCAAAGAGAATTAAGCTGTCAAACAAACATTCACCAACAAGGTCCCTTACTTTTTTAGCCCAGGTGGTCCAATTATGGATTCAGCCTAAAGTATGTTCAGATATAAAATAATATGGCAAATCATAATTGCTACTAACAATCTTTCATTTTAAAACAACCTTCAGAGACTAAAAAGAACATGCCTTTACTGGTGAATAAAATTCTCTTTCCCATATCCCCCTGTCCCTTCATTCTTTTTCTGCCCCCACTAGAACAATACTATCACTGTGCCGATTCTGTTTGCAACACCCCAGGAAGTTCTTTGGGTCTGTCCCAGTATTAGGGAGAAGAAATGAGAGCCATAAAAATAGCACATAAACCTGGGGAATAATAGAGCCATTATCTGACATTTGATTGAGAAACTTGATCAAAGGGCAGAATTCATATAGCCTAGCCCAAATGGCCTTAATGTAGTTTCCTCCCTTTCTCTTCCTTTCATTTCTTGGCTCCAAACCATCTCATCACCGTCACCACCGCCCACCATTCCTGCCCACAATGAACTTAGGAGGCAGAGCCAGCTCACAGGGTAGCAGTGTTCTTTCTGTGGGTAACACAGAGGCTTGAAAGAAGCCAGTTCAACTCAGGAGCTGTGGATGTCACTTAAAGTACGAAATGGGCATGTGATACAAACCCTCTGGATGGTTTTTTGAGTTTTTCATCTGTGAAAGGATCCTACAAGAATTCAGATGCTTCAAGTGGAATAAGTGAATTTTTGAGAAACTTCAGTTGGGTTCAAATAAGCATTTTTTTTCTAGGTGGTTCAAAGGCATGTGATAATGTATTACACAGCATCTAGGTTCAGATGATCTGGATCGAATCCCAAGCCCACAAAATTAACTCGGTCAACTTGAAGATTAGATTTCATGGCAATAATGTGCACGATGAAGAAACAGAAAACAAATGAAAAGAACAAATCCAGTTTTTTGAAATCAGCCATAAATACTGCTATTTTTGGCAAATGGAATTTCATGTTATGAATGCAGAAACTGCACAAAGCCTAATAGATGCCAGAATAAAGGAAATCATTAAAGAAAAATTAATTTCTGATCATTAGAACCACCTATTGTTTCAAGTACAGGATTAGAAATTGTTCAGTCTAAAAATCAATCCATTTAAAAAACACCTTGTAGGTACTTAAAGTCTCACTAAACGAAGTTGGTGAGTAAAATGTGACTGACACTTGGCAGCAGAACTACATGTATGTGCAATCTCTTAGCTTTTAAGATATGAATAAATTAGCAATTTATTGTTGAAGTCATAAATGGTTGCCAGGTTAGAAGCTCAAAACATAAACTAAAAGATGTGATTATGTAGAAAGAGATCTGAAAAATATTCATATTTATTAAGATTGTACTTCTCTATTTCTAGAAAATAGAATGATGAATATCTTAGGAGTGCTACATGTCTATTAAATAAAGTTTTACACACACACGCGTGCACGCACACACACACACATTACAGGTATAAACTGTCTTCTTAAAGGGAACAGTCACAGTCATAACTTATTGTGAAACATGGACATTGTTCTAAACAATAGAGTTCCAGATGTCAAATCTAATCTTTTATTCATTCTGTATCTATTCATACTTGGTATTATAAAATTTCAAAATTATCTCATTCCATTTCTATTGACAATTCTAAAATTAGATGAACACTGGAGAGCTTCATTCCTATGCACTGTACAAAGATACCAAACTAATGAAAACTAAATAGAACACATAAAATCTTTAGGCCAAATCAGTGCTTACCAGTAGTTTACCAAATCAGCTCAAAGGCATTAACTGTATGGTGAAGGACAGAATTAGCCTTGTAGTGGTGGACTGAATGTAGGATATATTGATAATGATATTGATATAGGGTGACATGTATCCGAGACAAAGTATTACAATGCAAGACTCAGTTAACATCATTTATAGAAAACCAAAATAACAATAGAATTTAAAAAGCATAACAATCATTCTGATAAATAATTTCTCTGCTTTTGGTATTCATATCTTAAGGAGCATAGACATTTTGTTTTATAATTCAATTGTCTTTGTATTAAAATAATAAAATGAAAACACATTTTAGAAATGTTGGTACATTTCCTTGCTCACTAAATTAATGGATTAGGAATTGTTCTATTCCTTTAACTCCTGTCCTTTGTCCATTAATATATATAATCCATGACTTGTATTTGAGAGGAAAAGTTGTTTTCAGAAGTGGGGAATCACTCAGTTCCCTGATTCAGGTAATGAAGCTTACATTTATGAAGGCAGACTCTGGTGTTTACTACCTTTTCTAAGTACATTAACAGTGTAAGCTATATTTTTAAAAGCATCTATAAATTTTAAAACGGTGTAGATAAAGCAGTGTGTGTCTATAGCTATGTGTCAAAAAGTCCCAAGTATACTCTGATATACTCCATCTCTATAGAAAAGGATGACCTTGAAAATCATTTTAACTCCTTCCAATTGACCTGCAGCATGTCAGGAATGAAAATCAATGGCTATTTATTTTAAATAAGTAAAGCATCATGCAATTAGAAGAGCAATAAATGATCAATTTGTCACTTACATTTTTATTTTATTTTATGCCATTTTGAAATCACTTACATACTATATCAAATAAATGAGATCAGAGTAACTGTATAAGCATTTAGGATTAAATGTCTGTAAGATTTAACACTAATGCACAGAAACCGACATATTCACAAATGAATTTTACCACCAATTCTACCATATCTCTTTACTTACTCTTTCTCCCCAACCCCAACCCCAATAGACGATTCTAGTTCTAGATCGCAGCTGTCGTTCAAATCATGTTTTCAGATAATCAAGTAAAAACATGTCCCACATTCTCTTAATTTCTTCCCAACTATTTCTTACTATCCAGCAGTTCCATAAGCTTAAATTGCTGGTACTGTTAGTGATAGTGCATTATTCACTTCAAAACAGCCCCTTTGCCTAAAGGGAGCCAAGGTTAGGCAAACTGGATAAAGGGGTCAATTATACGGTGAAGGGCAGATATGGATATTTATTTAGAATGATGTACACCTTAAACCTATATCATGTTATAATGCAATGTAACTTCAATATTTTTTTAACTGAAGAAATAGAGAGAGGATCACAACAATATTCAAGATGTAGAAGTTCATGATCGTACAAAGAGAGCATTGAAGGAGACCTTTGAGGGGTGAGCCTTTGTGGTTCAGGCGGCAGATTGCTAGAGTGTGGACCACATAAAGCCCAATGACTCAGGTTTTGACCAAGGGTGGAGGCGGGGGGATCCAAATAAACAAATAAATAAAAATGTTTCTTCCTTCTCTCCCTTGAAGGAAGGGACAGAGGAAGGGAAGGAGGGAGGAAGAAAGGAAGAAAAGAAGGAAGGCTGTGAGATCTCTACAACTAGAGGACTGTTTGTCAGTTTCTCCTTTTTTAAAAAAAAAATCACTCCCCAAGGAAATATATTAGGCATTGTTTTCAAAGTTGTCCCCACTATGAAATTTTAAGTCATAAATATATTGCATAATGTTTACATATTCTAGTGTATCTGTGCTTCATACATTAAAAAGTGGTTATTTGTCACTTAAGGAGTCACTTTTTGTTCTCTTGGGGCAATATCATCTTTTTGGTGAATTCATTTTTCAGTTAGGAGAATATGATTCAAACAGTTAGTACAACGATAATCAGCTACTCCTACCACAATGGTGTTAGTCACTTGCTGTGAGACAAAGTTTGTACTCCAGATCTTTGACAATCATTAACGAGACATTAAAATATTTCACTGCTGGAAGAGAATCTAATGAAGAAATTACACCACTCTTAACACGTCAATTACATCTTCCTAATATTTTCCCTTGTCTTGTGTTGATTATTATTTGAACACCATTCCCTTTAGTTGTGCTGGTAACACTGAAAGCACATGTAACGTCTCTTTCTGAAGTCATTTATGGCCTCTTTTATCATTCATTTTTTTCTGCTTATCACAATAGTGTCTAGATTCTCCTTCATCAGTAACAACTCCACTTAAAGATACATGAACCAGCAGCCTCTGCAAGAACAGCAGCACACGCGTATAATACACACATAAGCACAGGTGCACAAAGCGTTCTAAAGCAAGAAAAACTCACACACGGTGACACATATCCATGGCACCGCTGAGGCCCAGAGGCCACCAGGGGATACAACAGATTGCCAAAGTTTTCACGATGTCATTTAGGCATTTTAGTTTCACACTGAATTGTGACAAATCTCTGATGAATGCAGTTCCTTTCACTGCAGTTCAAGTCACAGTGTGGAACGAACCCACTTAATGTTACAACATTTGACAACCTACTAGCAAATGGTGCAGACGCGTAATCAATAAAAATAGATCCAAGACCGGGGCAAAAGGCAATCGAGTCAATTAAAAAACCGGTGACTGACTCAGCTCCTTTCTAATTAATCAAATGAGTCACTCAAAAGCCTATGCAAATATTGCCAAAGAAGAACTTCAGAAATTCTGAGTAGCAAAAAGTATTTTTACACACTTGTGTGTTCATCTTCGTTGTCCATTAAAAGAAATCTTGGCAGGACTTATGTTTCATGGTTAAAGCGGCATAGATTATAAAAAGAATATGGAGCTGGAAGGCAGGACCCAGACTCTTGTCCTGGCTTTGATGATTATTTGTTCTCTTTTCCTGGGAGAACTCCTTAATATCTCTGACTTTCTCCACTTAGGTGTAGGTTACTGTGAGATCAAATGAAATGATTCTAAGTTATGCTAGGGTGCCAGGGGCTTAGAGAAATGAGGAAACCCTATTTCATCATTAATGATATCCTACAGCCACCATGACGTATTCGCTTCTAGTTCAAATGTGTATCAAGCAAGATTTTACTTTGCATTTAGTTTCAATAGGACAATATGAACCTACGAACAAAATACAGTTCTGGGAATATTGCCAAATTCCTTAATGTCTTCATGACAGATGCTAAAAGCTGCAGCCCCGAACTGTGTGTTCCATGAAAAGGACTCTAACGGCCAGTCTCTTTCCTGCTCTTGGCGGAGTTGAACAATTTCCCCCTGTAGACCGTGGGCTGCGGAATTATGTTGTTCTTGCACTGAGAAATCATTGGGTCTTCTGCATGCATATACGCATAGGAGCAGGGGCAGAGAGTAGTCGTGGGGCCTGGCCATCAGGGTATCGTTAGGAAGAAGAGACTTCAAAGCAGTGGGATAGAAACGCAAGTGCAAATCTCCTTTAAAAAGTATGAGACACTGTTTCTCCAACTCTCACATGCTTGTGTTGATGTACACAGGCGTTCTATGGTGTTAAGGATGTCATTCCTCTTTCCTCAGTTTCCCAAGGGTTAATGTAAAAATGGATTGGAAACAACAAATCTGAAGTGGAGGTAAAGATACAGATCATCTATAGCACCTGTTCAGTGACAGTCCTTCCCCTAGACTCTTATGGTCATGATGTAGAAAGCCCAGAAGAGTTTCCCTTTCATTTTATTTTATTTTTAATTTTTTTTAAAGGGAAGCTGCAGGCAGGAATGAAGGCAAGTGGAGGCAGGCAGGCAGGGAGAGGAGGAAGAAGCATGTTTTTTTTATTTCATTTAATTGTTCATCCTGGTTGCCATCCCTGAGACATGAATCCTGGTCCTTGGGTCCTTGGGGGTACATGTGGATTGCAATGGCTGAAGGTGACAGACCTAACTGCTACTGCACTGAGGTGCACGGAGTCTCCCTTTTAAACTTTCTTAGACCTCACATCAAGTTCCATCTATGTCAAAACTCTTTGTGGGCATATCCTGCTTCTGTGAAGCTCCCTGAGATTACAGAGCAGATGTTATTCCTTTTCTATCCTTAATATCACACGCTAGACCCTCAACAAATGCTTGCTAAGTAAAAATGAGCACAGACAAGGTGCAAATGGAGGTTTAAATTTCTACTTTTTTTGTACATTGACACTTGGTCATTATATGACATTATTTCTACATTAATGGTGTATCTAAAATTTTGATAGGCAGTAATTTAAAATATAGTCTAAATGTAAAAAAAAAAAGGGTAGAGAGAAAATACAAAGGACTTTGAAATATGATTCTAATTAAAAAGGAAAGAAAACAGTAAATTATTAGAAAGTCCCATTAGAACTTACTACGGCAAATTCTACTCTGAACCTTTAGCTCAGCCTTCCATTTGTAAGGCTATTGATCTTCTGAGCAGCTGGGTTTCAAGCTTGTTTCTGAAGGTTAAATTAGACTTAACAAGTAAATTTCTACCTTATAAGATGACAAACGACACACCTGCTCCTTCAGGAGAGAGTTAAGAGGAGTTTCTGATGAACATTTCAATGCAATTATTATCTGGTTAGTCCTTTTGCTGACTCTCCACCTTATTCAAATTCAGTTCATTGCTGATTTTCCTTTTATTTGTTAATTCACTTCTTAGTTGTCCTAATTTTTAATTGCTTGTAGGCCAAAGACTCTACGTAACCAATGTGAGTGACAACGAGAAGGCAGAGTTGAGAAGGACCCGTCTGTGTGAGGAATGCTACCCTTCACTCACCTCCTCCAGTCACACACTTCTGACCAATAGGTTTGGGAGTTAGTTCCAGTGACCTAGTGCAGAAATGAAAGGGGGAGGTCCTTGTGGCTGAGAGTGGCCAACTATACTTCATGTACTGTTTACTGTCGAGCTGTCCCATGCCTCTGTAATTTACAGCGAGTACAGGCGATCAGAATAGAGTCAACCCAAGTTCTGTTTAAGATCTGGGCATGCTTTGCTGCAAATGATTGTTCAGAAAGCACAGCACTGTGTCTATCTGCCACCCAAGGGATGGTGTGGGTGCATGGCTGCGCTTTATGAACACAAAGTTTTATTTATTTATATCAATTTTTCTTTAAAGTAAGCTTAATGTCACATTGGTGGTAGCCAAGATAATTTTACTCTATAACACCACAAGCGATGTTGAGTTGTGTGCTCATTTTAATGTACTAAAAATAAAAACGCCATACATCAGACCTCTGATTTCTTACACATCATTGTTCAAGACAAGGCAAATCATAACACTTAGAAATGGCACCATTTTGTCTAGGACACAGAATAATAATTTTTTTGCAAATACCATATTATAACCAAAACTGGTTCCTTAAGGACAGAGAGTAGATAAACCTCTTAGATCAAGTAGATATGTCATTTTAACCTGTTCTTTCACTTTCCGGTAGGACAGTCAGCTCTAGATCAAAATTAATTCATATGAAATCTTCAGAATAAAGAGCTTTAGGGTGTTAATTGGCTCAAATAACTTGTGGATGTAGATTTAGCAAAGGTCAAATTATTTCCCCTAGACCAGAACTGTATGCAGTAAAAAATGGAAATAATATAGTTATATATATATATATATATATATATATATATATATATATACACACACAAAGATAAAGAGATATGTGTGTAGACATATATATATATATATATATATACATACATATACGCAAATTTTATTACCAAGCATCAGCAGCATGAAGGAGTACAACAGTCTTACCCCACTTAAACAAAAATATGAACTCATTTCTGGACACAGTTTGCTAAATCTTACTCAAATGTTTGGGTATATCACTAAACAGGTAACTCAACTTTAACTTCTGATATTAATTGGCAAGGAAACAATATCAAGACCTATATTTGCTTTGTATTTATTCTCCTCTAATGACTTCCCACTGCCATTAGAATAAAGTTGACTTCCATGTCATGGAAAATAGAATTCCTCGTGACCTAGTCTCTGCCTGTGTTCCAGGCTCATGCTTCTCCATCTTCATTTACTATAACTCAGACACCTGAGTTTTTTGCAATTCCAGCCTAAAAAATTTATTTGTGATTTCATCTGCTAGGAACACTCCCCAACTCTTTGCATGTGCGTTCCCTTCTCTGAGGTGTCACATTCACCTTCTTAAAGTCTTCCGTACCCTGCTGTTCATTTATTTCATAAGAAATACTAACTGGCTATTAATTTTTTTATTAATTTACTTTCATTTACATGTGTGCATGTGCGCACACGCGCATGTGTGTGTGTGTGCGAGAGAGAGAGAGAGAGAGAGAGAGAGAGAGAGAGAGAGAGAGAGAGAGAGAGAGAGAGACTGTATTTCATTCTCTTTTGAATGACAGATACATTATGGCAAGAATTCCTACTGTCTTGTTCATCATTTTTTCCTTTTAGTAGCATACCCGGGATCTGCACACAGTAGGCTCTTATTGTTTTTGTTGTTTATACATTTTTTATTAAAGTAACACAATATTACAGCATCATACAAGTTTCAAGTGCATATCATTATAAATAAGATATCTGACTTACTTCATCAAGTTCATCATTAAAAGCCTCCTTCAGCCCCCCCTTATTTATTTATTATTTCGAATGGTTTAATCAGAATATATCTTCCTCTGATTTCCTCTCATTACCTTAAATATTTCAATCACCCTATCAGAATTCCCTGAAATAAATTCAATTTGTATTATCATGTTAAAAACATGAAATAGGGTGCAAATTAGGCTTTGTCTCTTTTAAGATTATTTCTACAAAATTTAACTAGAGGCATGTTCTCAGCACTTGAGTTCTGTACCTCAGTTCTGCTTTGGAGCACATGATGAATCTCTCTAGACACACAAAGTTCATACCAATTTAAAACTCCAAACTAAAGGGTGTCAGGAGCCTTCCTGCTCTTATAGCTCCAGCAGTGCAGTTTTTCTTTCTGCGATGTGTTCTTGATTAGTTGTCCAACAGTAACTAGCTAGTCCTTTCTTCACCTTTCTTTGTTGAAATCTATTTTTTCTCTTTGACATTTAGGTTTTTCTACCTTCCTTGTGTCAGTTTTTCAACTCTCATCTGTCCTTTCATTTTCCCCCAAAAAATGAGTCACTTGAAAATTCTTTGACCCTCCTCCTTTTCAAAGATGTGCAAGAAATATTTCAACTTGTTTGCTGATTCATTTGTTGTCAGTTTCAATGATGTGCTCTGAATTATAAATTATGCATTCCATAAATTAAAATATTTTTTCTTCACAAAGCTGCAACACTCCAATGAGCTCCATTGTATAAATTAATTGTGTAGTCAATTCAATAAAAGCTTGTTTAATACCTACAACAGAGTGGGCACTGTCCTAGTCTCTGTGGAACAGAAAAGAATGAATACTAAGCCTCTGTTTTCATGGCATCACCTGTGCAAGACACTACTAGTCAGAATATATATTTATGCGTACTGATGTATTTACTCCCACATCTACATATATACACATGCACACACACACCCCTATACATCTTTGTCCTGCCACATGCTGAAATGTCAGAATTCTATGCAAGAGAAAAGAAACAAAGCATTTGGGAGATAATCAATATTATATGTCACGACATTATTACTGTATTTTACTAACTACACCCAGGAATATAATAAAATATAAAATCTCCTAATAATTCAGACTATAATATGCAAGAGAAAAACAAACAATCCAATCAAAAAATGGGCAGAAGAACTGAATAGGCATTTCTCTGAAGAACACATACAGATTGCCAGCAAGCACATGAAAAGATGTTTTTCTTCACTTGTTATTCGGTAAACACAAAATAAAATGACACTGAGATATCACCTCATACCTGTGAGAGAAGCTATTATCTCAAAATCTAGAAACAACAAATGTTGGTGAGGATACAGAGAAAAGGGAACACTTTTACACTGCTGGTGGGAGTGCAAATTGGTGCAACCTGTATGGATATCAGTATGGAGATTCCTCAAAAACTTGAGAATGGAAATATCATATGATCCCATCATCCTACTTCTGAGTATTTACACAAAAAACATGAAAAATAATTCAAAGAGATATATGCACCCACACCCATGTTTATTGCAGCATTATCTACCATATATAAGAATTGTAAAATTCTTAACTGCTCATCATCAGATGCATGGATAATGAAGATGTGGCCTATACAGAGAATGGAATACTACACAGCATTTAAAAAGATGAAATCCTGACATTTGTGACAACCTGGATGGAACTCAAGACAATTACGTTAAATGAAGTAAGTCAGAGGAGAAAGACAAATACTGGATGATCTCACTCATATGTGAAATATAAAGAAACAAAGCTAACGAAGCAGGGAAACAAAAAACAACCCTTAGACATTGACAATAGAACTGAGGTTACCAACAGAGAAGAGGGTGGGGGCAGGAGTAAGAGGAGCAGGGATCCAATGGGCAGTGGTGGAGGACTTTTAGTAACCTGGTAGTTGGTGTGGTGAGTTGTCATATATATGATGAATAATGAACTGGCACACCTAAATTTACATTGTTTTATAAATCAAAATTATCACATCAAAAAATGAATATAGCAATGTATTTTTAAAAAATAATTATAATGTATTTTCTGTATTCTAGAAACACAGGATCCAGTCAAAAGGAAGATACACAGGGTAATTTCACTAAGGTGACCAGATTTCTTATTATAGCATAATCTTCAAAGCCAGATTTCCTTATCTCTCACTTCAAACTCAGTTCTGATGACTATGAGGAATTTATGCTCTAAATAGTGACATCTGTAAAAAATGCCTTTTACCATTTCTTGCCTTTAAAAAAGTTGTTCCAACCTCCTGATATTCATTCACAACTGTAAAAAAAATGCTCTTCACCCCTCAAGGCAATGACAATACTTAGCTCAGACCAGATCCATGGAAATGATCAATAAATAGTGCTCCACAAAAAAGCAAAGAAACAAATATAAGGCTACTCAGAATTCCACATCAATGATGTTAATGCATCTAAGATCCTAGTGAGAGCCAGCTTAGATAAGGAATTAGAAGGATCTGGGCTATTTCTTGGAAAATAAAATAAATAAGAACAATATCCAAAGTAAGAAGCCATCTTAAAGGAATAACATAAACACGATTTGAAAGCATAGAATCTGAATATTTCTCCAATCTGAATATTTGCACTCTGCCTAAAACCCATGATAACATTATACTAAAAGATTTTTATCTGCACTGAAACATCATCTATATTATCTATGGGGCATTGTTTTTAAGAAAATGACACGCTCATAAGGTACATGGCCTTCTTTTCCTGCCTTGGACTAAAACATATTTTTTTTCACAGTTAAATGAATTTTCCAGATCAAAATTGTCTAGTGTGCCACTGATAGGTTAAGTTCTAATCTGCTAGTATTGAACACACTTCCTGGTTTTTTGAAAAGCAAACAAAAAAAATGTATACACCAGCATGTTGAATTAAACTGTGCAGTCCATTTAAAGACACTTGCTTCGAACATTCACCTAAAATGGTGAGGAGGACAAGATTTATATATCATAGAAGCAGCTTCATAACTTATATAGCAGAAATAAGAAAGACTTAATAATTACTTCAGTCATCTCAAGGCATAAATTTATGAAATTATGGGCAAACTGATGACTCGGTTAGGCTGACATAACCACGCAATTTAGAAACAATATTGTATCTGCAGAGTTCATTTTCAGTCTATTTCAAACATTATCTGTTTAGATTTATCTAAAATCTATATTGCCTCTAACATAGAAAATTATAGCCCAAGCCATAGATTTATTGCTGTAATCTTCAGATACTGAATGTGAACCTCAGAATTTTTTAAGTCTATAACTCCCTTGCTGGATGACTCTGAGCATGTTAGTATAGCTGCTAAGTTTCACTTTCTTCTTCTACAATCTGAGGAGATGTGAGGAGGGCAGTCACCATCTCTGGAGTTTGCTCATACAGCCCTAGAACTCTGTGACATTCTAAAATTTTTTAAGTCTCTCTGAGCACCTAGGGAAAGATTTCCCTCTCTCTAGGATTTCTCCAAGAGTGACTCTCCAAGCCTTGGATTTGTTGCCCAAATTCCTAGTATTTATGCTGTAAATGATAGCACACCCCCCAAAAAATCAAAGATACCATCATGATTACACAAATACAGCATGAACACTTGTAAAAGGTTTTACTTATTCATTACCAAAGGACATTTCTACCAGTAAGGTACTGACCTTATTCACAAAAATGAATCCAAAGTCTAGAACATATTTATAAAAACATGAAAAATAGGGAGTTTGTTCTAAAATCTAAAAAACTAAGCAATACCTATGAAATATGAAAGAGATAAGACTTTTGTTCTCAAATTCTATACCCAGCTAGGCTATCAATCAGTATGAAGACAGAATAAAGGCATTGTAGACATTCAAGTTCTCAAAAACTTTTACCTGTGATGCAATTGTTTTTAGGTATCTAGAAGGAACACACACTACTGAAGCAAGACAGGAGGCACTGGGAAAGCACAAGATCCAGAAAACAGAAGTTATCTGTCATCTATCAGGTGAAAGGAAGTTTCCAGGAACATAAAAACCACCAAAAATATAATTCCAGTTCAGATTGGAGCAGGAGAATAGTATTCTGGAAAAAACCCCTCCCAAGACAAAAATTAAACTGAGAGTTTAAATGACCACAGTGAGAAGCTTACTATTTTAAAAGAGTTGTGATGTTAATTAGTGATAAGGAGAGATAAGCTTAAGCAAATGATCACAAGACAGTTAATTCTTTCTGATACACCAGATGATTAAACTTTGAATAATACAGACCTTGTCATGATAACTTAATTCCTGTATCTTTGTGTAATCCCCCTCCTTCCCCCACACCCCCCATACCAAACCATTCAAAATACATAATTGTGTAGGACTGGATTCCCCAAAATATTCAAATAAACTTTTTCCAAGACTTCTAGAACAGCATGTTTTCAATATCTATCACCATGATATGTGGTGATAAAGTTAATTGAGGACCTGGATATCTCCCGAGAAATTGCAACAATTACCTTAAAAACTATGATTATGTAGATATAGTGTCATCTCCAGAAATAATCTCTTTAATCGGAAAAATCTCTCTCAAATCAGGACAAACATCCAGAGGCAAGGTTTTGTCATGTGAATCCATCACTCCTCATTATGTGAGACCACCTCCATTCTCCTTGATATCCAGCCCCCTGTCCTATTACTTACCTTAGGATATTAGTCCTTGGTCTGTTTCCTTTACCTTATAATTTACACCCATATAAATTCTTCACATGTGTATGTTAAATCGGTCTTTTCTCCTACTAATCTGTCTAATGTTCATTTGTTTGCTAGATTAACCCAAAAAGAACCTCAAGGAGATGAGTATATTTTCCCTGTGCCCTACAACTATCCTGGGGGATTGGTGGGAGGGAAAGTATGAAAAGATGAAGGGAGTGTGGGGAGCAGGTCTTGGTAGGAATTTCAGTTTCATCTTCCATATTTAGCAATAGGTAGAAAATAGCCTCTGGGAAAGAGTAATTCTGAGTGAGGAGGAGTAGAGATGAGACTACTATTTTTAATAATCAACCTTTAGCATCCTCTTACTGGTTAAACATTTATGTCTTATTTTAATAACATAAGAATTTAAAAATAAACATACCGAAAAGAATTTTACGAATTTTACAAATTTACAACACACAACACACACACACACACACACACACACACACACACACAGATTCCTGTTATCTTGGCACCTAGAGGGCACCATGCAAAAATTTGGGTCTATTTTCTAAAAGGATGATGTTAAGTTAAAAAAAAAAGAAAGAAAGGAGCTGATTCAAGCAAACACAAAACAAGACATTGAATTATAGGATCTAAAATCTTCCTTTGGAAAATACTCTTAATCTTCAAGCTGTCTTTTGAAAACACTAACATTACAAATGACATTGCAATTGACACTGGAGAAATCTTGGCAGGGACTGAATTGAGTAGTTTGGAAAGGAATCGCCCACAGCTGTCTCTGCCTGGATGTATCCAAATTTGACCATTAAACATGAGAAAAACAGAGGAGCCACTAATTGAGAATGATAATCAGCAATCTACCTTAGGGTCACATTTGTGAAAGTTAATTCAGTTTGATTAAGCCTCCAAACCATCAGTGTTAAGCTTGAAGCAATAATTCACATGCTTGCTGTTTCTCTCTAATGGATTAAGCTTTTTAGTCTTTTAAATTAAAAAAAAAGTAATCTATATCTTATAACCAATTACTTTTACCTATATATCTTTAAAATGTTACAATATACAGCAAAATTACTATACCCTAAGACCCTATCTACACAAATAACAGGTCTCACCGTAGAACTCTTCCTCTATTTTACAAGTCATTTATGAAGAGACCAGCTGCACTTTTGTTAAGATGACCAATGATTTAAAGTGCAGTTAAAATGTCTCATTCTTTTTCCTTTAACAGAATTTTGTCATTTCCTTGCCATTAGCTAAAGAATAATCTAACTTATCTGCTAGCGTGGGGTTTAAGATGTTAATTTTGGTACTTAATGTTCCCTTCAATGATGCAGTAATGTGGAAACTCTTTTATCCCTGTACACCAGTGCAAACATTTCCATTTAGGAAAGAAACTTTATTGAAGACTTATGAATTTGGGGACCATTTACACACATCTCCCATGGTCCTAAGAGTGAAAATGTGGTTTTAACAATTAAAAAAAAAAAAAAAAAAAAAAAAAAAAAAAAAAAAAAAAAAAAAAAAAAAAAAAAAAAAAATACAGAAAAAAAAAAAAAGCCAACATTTTTCTACTTGCTAGCTTTGTATTTGATTGATGCCTGGAGCTATAGTATAAATTTGCATAATTTATGCAAAAATCCTAAGTAAATCACACACAAATATTATCATATTAATGATACCATAAATTCACTTGAATACTAGTGACTTGGCACAATCATTTTTATAACTGGAGATATAAATTTGCAGTTAAAGATAAGTATATAAGCATATACAGTTAAAATGTTATCATTACTACTCCACATCCCAGAAGTTTTCTCCTTTGATAAAATGACTAGTTATTGTTCTAGTGAGACTGTAGCAGGTATTGGGACAGGAACTGGGAAGTAGACAAGGATATTCTCCAGCCACAAGGTATCTACCGAACAGAGACATGACTTGAAAACTGTATCTGGAAGCACCTTAACCAAAACACAGTAAGTATATCCCTGCAAGGATCCTAAATACAGGCACACCTCAGAGATAATGCAGGTTTGGGTACAAGCCACTATAATAAAGTACATACCACATTAAGTTAAAGCACACTAAGTTTTTGGTTATGAAGTATACGTAAAATAATTATACTATAATCATTAAAATTGCAATAGCATCATGTATAAAAAATAACGTATATAACTTAATTTAAAAAATACTTCGTTGCTAAAAAACTCTAAGCATGCTAGGAGTCTTAAGTCCTTAACCCTTTTTCTGGTGGAGGGTCTTGTATTTTTGCTGATGAAGGGTCTTTCTCAATGCTGATGGCATCTGACTCATCAGGGTGGTGACTGCTGAAGACTGGGGTGGCAATTTCTTAAAATAAGACAATGATGAAGTTTACCAAATCAATTGAGTCTTTCACAAGAGATTTCTCTACATGTTGTATGGTAGCATTTTACCCCAGTTAAACTTCTTTCAAAGTTTGAATTGTTCCTCTCAAAACATACCACTGCTTTATAAACTCGATTTATATAATATTCTAAATCTTAAGATATTATTTTAACAAAGTTCATAGAATCTTCTCTAAGATTAGATTCCATCTCAAGATATCACTTTATTTACTCATCCATAAGAACTAACTCCTCATCTATTCAAATTTTATCAGATTACAGCAATTCAGTCACATCTTCTGGGTCCATTTCTAATTCTAACTCTTGTTATTTCTACAAATCTAGTTTCTTCCTTCACTGAAGTATTATAGCCCTTGAAATCATCCATAAGAGCTGGAATAATGTTTTCCCAAAGTCCTGTCAGTGTTGATAGCTTTACCTCCTCCCATGAATCACCAGTGTTCTTAACGGTATCTAGAATGGTGACTCTTTACAAATTGTTTTCAGTTGATTTTGCCATGATCTACCAAAGGAATCACTATTTATGACAGTGATAGCCTTACAAAATGTCTCACTTCAATAGTAAGATAAAAGTTGAAATGACCCCTTAATCCATAATCTGCAGGATAAACGTGGGTTTAGTTGGTATGAAAACAATAACCATCTCCTTGTATATCTCCACAAGAACTCTTCAGTGACTAGGTCAATTGGCAATTGGCAATACAGTTTTGAAAGCAATCTTTCTTTTTTTTTTTTTTCCTGAGCAGTAGGTCTCAAGAAAGAGCTTATAATATTCAGCAAACCAGTATATATAATCCAGACTTTGTTGTTCTATTTATCGAGCAAAGGCAGAGTAGATTTAACATAAGTCTTAGGGAATTTTAAGAACAGTAAATGAGCAATGGCTTCCATTTAAAGTCAGCTGCTGCATAAGCCCCCTTGTAAGACAGTTAGCCTATCCTTTGAAACTTCTCAGCCAGACACTGACTTTTCCTCTTTAGTGATGAAAATCCTAGATGGTCTTCTTCTTCTGGATAAACGGCAGCAGTTTCTGCATCAGCACTGCTGCTCCACCTGGCCCTTTTATTTATGGAAATGGCTTAAACTTCCTGAACTAACCTGCCCTATCTTCAAAATTTCTTTAGCAGCTTCTTCACCTCACTCAGCCTGCATGAAATTGAGGAGTCAGGGTATTGAACCCGATTAATCTTTACATTTGGAAATGTGGCTGGTTTGATTTTTTTATCCTAACCAGGAAAACTTTTTCCATATCAGCACTAAGGCTATTTCACTTTCTTGTCATTGCAGTGTTCACTGGAGTAGTATATTTAATTTCTTCAGTAACTTTCCCTCCACATTTACAATTTGACTAAGTGTTAAATGAAAGAGGCCTAGTGTCTAATGCACTTCAGCCTTTCTTGTCTTTTCATATGCCTTCTTCACTAAGCTTAGCCCTGCCTAGTTTTTCATTTAAAGTGAGAGATGTTCAACTCTTTCTTCCACTTGGATACTTTCAAATCATTGTAGAGTTACTATTTGGCCTACTCAATATTCTCATTTCTAAAGGTTCAGGGATGTTGGAGGAGAGAGAGAGAGAGAAATGGTGGACTAGCAAGTTGATGGAGCAGTCGGAACATGCATAACATTTATAGACTAAGATTATATGATGTGGTTCTTGGTTCCCCCAAAGCAGTTAGAGAGTAACATCAAAGATCACCATAACGTATATTATATATGGAAAAGGTGAAATGTTGGAAGAGTTACCAAATGAAATGCAAAGATACAAGGTGAACCCGTGTTGGATAAATGGTACCAACAGACTTCCTTGACAAAGGGTTACCACAAGCCTTCCATTTGCAAAACAAACAAAATGCCTAATGTCTAGGAGGCTCAATAAAGCAATAAAATAAGGTAAGCCTGTAGAGAAAATTTTTATTAATTTCTTATATAAGTCAAATTTTGATCATGTTTTGAGCACATGATTTCACCTAATTTGGCAAGTTTAGAAATTAAATTTCAATTTTGTAGGTTGACAATGTTCCAGATTTGGAGAGATTTACAACACACATGGTCATATAATGCCTGTACCCATTGATATACTCTCCCCTGTGCTACATATATAAATATACAGTTTATTATAGAGAAATATAAACGCAGTAGATGTTTTCGTGATCAAAAACAAATAGCACTACACAGCTGCAGCAAAATTTCTATACAAGGGTTCTTTACCATTAAAGCCCTCAAGGAACCAGCCTCAGAGGGAATTTCTCATATATTCTGCAATTGCACCATCAGAAGCATATTATCAGGTCTTCACGTTTTTATTTTGTTCCTTTCGGGAAATAAATAACTAGCGTAAATTACCACTTTAATAACTTTAACTGTCTCTTTTCTTAACTCCAGACCAGCACATCATATTCAACGTATACCCCAATTTCAATATGCCCTTAAAATTTAACTCGTGTATTCTCCCACCAATCCTGGTCCTTACTTTGTGTCTACCATTTTAGTGACAATGTCTAAAGTGAAAACCTGGGACTCAAGGGATTTCTCCACTCGCCAAATCATCCACATCAAAATAAATCCATATATTAGGTCATCTTCTTGCACATTATCCCATTCTGTCATTATTCTGCCCTACCTGAAAAATTACAGTGGACATCTATCTGTTCCTTTTTTTGCTTGAAAAGCAACTATGATTTATCATTGTTTCTAAGAAAAGGTCTGAAACACTAACAAAAAAATTGCTTTTGTGTTACTTGAACCTTGCTGGTCTCTCCAGTCTCATTTTGTGACACTCAGATACTCCTTTCTGTTCTTATGTGATGCTAAGATTATCCTTTTTCAACATGCTGTTCCCTTGCTCTACTGAAACTCTTCTTCCCTTAACTTGCAAGTGCTAAGTCATACATATTCTTATATGACCATCAGACCAAGCACCATTATCTTAAAAAAGATTTGTGTTTATGCTCTGAGGCCTCTACCCTTCTTCCTCAAAGATTCTCCTTAACTGAAGTTTTGTATTTAATTGTTTAAGATGTGTCTTCTGTCAGAACCTTTTCTATAAAGGATCAATGAGCAAATATTTTAGTCTTGGCTTGATACATGATGTCTCTTATGATTACTCAGCCTTTTGTCCTTGAGGTATGAAAACATCCATAGATACAAATAAAAAAACAGGAATGACTGTGTTTCCAACAGGCTCTTAGCCATAGTTTGCCTAATCTTTCATCAGATGGTATAAATTCCATGAAGGCATTCGGCATGTTTTGTTTTTGTTCACTGCTCTATCCCAGTGCCCACGACAATACCTGGCATGCAATAAATAGTATTTATTCACTGGACGAATGTATGAGTCAATAAATAAAATCTGGATGAATATTAATCACTTATGAGGATATTTGAATTTATGCTTCTGATCTGTCAGGAATTAAAAATTGTTTCATAAAGGAGGTTGCTCTTAAAAGATCTAGTGATCATTCAAATTTGCTCTTGATATGTCTGTCAAAATCAGAAAAGAACTCAAAGCAAGGAAGTCTAAGTATTTAATGTGGCTGGCTGTACTTATCCAGAGGTCCCTTAAATGTAACAGAAAAATTACAGAAAAGTAGGAAATAAAGAGAGCAAATCATGCTCCAATATTCTATTTTCATCTACAGGAAAACTTAGAGGAGCAACTAAAGAAATCTTTTAACTACTGGGCTAAGCACAAAGATGATAATTGTAAAATGAATAGCTGCAACAAAGTATCATAAAGACATCTATTCAAAATGAGGACTGAAGACCTCAGCAGTAACCAATTAGGTTTTAAGTTTCACTTTAAAAATGGTTTTGTTCCCTGAAGAGTTTCTGGGACTGCAGTCAAAATGACAAATTAAATGTACACAGATATATCCATCTCTTCATAATTAAGGCTATTTGAGTAGAGCTTGAAAGCAAAAGTGGAAAATATCTGTGCACCAAAAAACCAACAAGAATTGAAACTATGGGAACCAGAGGGAAAAGGACTAGATAAACATGCCAAGGGAAGAGTTTTAAGACAAACATGGAAAGAGTCTAGATTCCAGAGGTTCTCTCACTAGAAGCAGGGAAACACCATTGGGTTCCCTGCACAGTAAAGGGAGATTTTTCAGTAAATGTGACTTGAAATGTTCTTTTCAGCAACCAGGTTCTAGCAGTCTGAAATAAATTGCTTAACCAGGACATGTGTGGAAAAGAGAACACCTCACCCACAGCACATGCACTGATCAATGTGGAGGTCCCAACTGACCTGAATGGCAGGCCTGTCCCCATAATGACATCTCAATCAGCAACAGACAACATATATATAACAGGGCTCGCAAAATTCCTGGTGACTCTATAGTCACGTAATGTCATAGGACTGTATGCCTACAGCAACCTCATAGATCTCATTTATTGTTTCTCTTGATAGCAGCATTTTCCCCTGTGCTTGACTTAATCTTGTGTTGTTTCTTTTCATCATTGTCCTTAAGTTTATGAAATCCACCACTAACGCTGCCAGAAAGAGGTCACATCAGGTAACTGACCTGGAAACAAAATTACAAATTATGAAAGACTACAAAAGCAGAAAATCAGTGAGAGCTACTCCTCACCAGTCAGGTTTGTCCCATGGAATTACAGCTACCATTTTGAAGAACAAGAGCAAAGTGATGGAAGCTGTTAACAAATTTCCTTCATTAAAAGTAATGAAGTTGCAAAATTTTGAGAAATGTCCATATGAGATCTAGAGAAACTTCTAATGACTTGAATGGAAGACCAGATACAGAAGCATAATCCTTCTTGCATCGTGGGGATTCCAACTAAAGTAAAATGTGTGTATGCAACCTAATGACATGTTTCACAAAATATATTTCCATCGAAGGACAGATGACTGTGTAGAAAGCGTGAACTGAGAGAAATATCTATACTGGTTCGTAGCTGACAAAACCTGCAGGGTCATCCAATAAGAACCAACAACATTCTCCAGAGCTCATCTATAGAAGGAAGATGCGCATTCACAACACAAAATGGAATGCCCCCAATCAGTGAACCAGGAATACACAAAGAACAAGACTACAAACAATTTGAAAGAGATTATTAAATCAGTATGTTTCAAGAGGACAATAACTGAATCAATAAAGGAAGACTACTATGAAAGAAAAGTAGGTACATAGGAAAAATAATACATAAAATAGAGTGATTGAAATAAAATATCCAATAGTAAAATTGTAGAGATGCTAAAGGATAAATTTCTACAATGAACAAAAACATCAAGAATTTCTCACAAAATAGCAAAAATATATGTATAAAAGATAAAAATATGAAAAAGATAAGAAGTAGAATCAGCAGAAACTCTAGAAGACAAGCATAGAAAGGATGGCAGAGAAATATTTACATAATTATAAAATAAAAGTTTTAATTGAAGACATAATTATTCAGGGAAAAAGTGCTTTTTAAATTTCAGGAATGGTTTTTCTAAAATTCAATCTAGAAATAAAAATTTTTGGTAAAAAATTCTTAACACTTTCCACATGGGAAAAAAAGTCATTCCTCAGAAGTTGGTCTGCAGGAACCAGATACCCTAGAATAAAGCCAGGTTGAATCAGAACAGACAGCAGACTATTCATCATCAGAAACTGAAATAAAATGATAATAGTACAAAGGTGCCAGAAATATATTTATCAACTTAAAATCTCAACAAACAAGAACAAAAATAAAGATCAACATATGCATAAAAACTATTTGACAAAATCCAATATCCATTTATGATAAAAACTATGGGAAAAGTAGGAAAGGAACTTTCTCAGTTTGATAAAGAAAATCTATAAAAATCTGACTTCATATTTAATATTGAGAAATGGAATGCTTTCCTCCAAAAAATTTGGAAGAAGACAAAGATCTCTTCTCAACACTCCTGTGCTGGAATTCAATGAAGAAAATGATTTTTCAATTTAAAAATAAAGGTAAACAACAAACTAAATCTACTAGAATAAAGTAGACTATAACAGAAGTCATGTGGAAAAGGTTTTCTTAAATAAGATTTTAGAAGCACATATCCTATGGAAAACAATAATAAGTATGATTGCATTCAAATAAAACATAAGTAGACATCAAAGTTCACTATAAGCTGGTGAAAAAGAATCGATTGACAAGAGACAGAATTACAACATATATAACAGCCAAAAATGAGAATGCAGTTCTTTGGTTCAGAGTTGACATTTTCAGATCTCCTGATGACATTCACATCCTGATCTATATTACATGCTCTCTGAAGGCTACTGAAACATCACCTGAGATAGATTCTCTTTCAATGGATTAAGCACCATGTGGTCTACTCTAAATGGTAACACTAACATTTGTAACTGTCATGAGACTTATACCTGTAGAAAATCACATTCCTCCCTAAAGCTGACTCAAAGCCACTGGGAGAATGAAAATTCTAGAAGAGAGGAAGGTACCTATGTGAGTAGAATATCTGTTCATTACTGATATGACTCCCAACACCCAAAATCATGTTGGCCAAATGGGATTAGCTTCATAACAAGGTGAGAAGGAACCACAAACTTTACAGCTCTTTGCTTTCAGAGTTGGAAGCATAAGGACTGCTGCTTTCTGTGCAGTATTACTTTACAGAAGACTGAATAAATAGACTTGAAATATTTTTATCACTACCTTAATAAACTGATACATGTTAAAAAAGAAATAAAATTAAGACCCATCCATGTCAATAAACAGCAACTTAATTCATATCAATAAACAGCAACTTCATTCTTCCAGTTTCTCAGGTCAAAAAACATTGAGTCATCTTCACATCCTCAAGATTCCATAAATTTTAATGAATGACTATAAATCAATAATAAGAAAAATATGGATGATAAGAAAAGAGATGACAAGTAAAAACCAGGAGAGCCAATTAATTATGGAAAGTTGACCAACCTTACTAAACATTAATAAAAACAAATTACTAAAGCCATGTTCCTTTTAATTTACCAGACTGGTGAAAACTGATATCTCTGGCCATGATGAGATTTGGGAAGATTTTGAAAAATAATGGCCCCCTCAGTGACAGACAGTAGAAGCATAAATTGATACAGTCACTTGGAGGACAATTTGGCAATCAGTACTGAACTTAAGTATGTGGCTATCATACAGTTCAATTCAGCAATTGCATTTCGAGCTGCATAACTACTAGAACTCTTACACCCATACAGAGACATATACAAGAAATCATTTCTCCTTAATAGCAAAATCAAGGGAACAATCTAGGCGTGTACAAGTAGAGAAGTCAATTAAGACACTCATACAGTTGGGCATAAATCTCAGGACAGAACATTATAAAGCAGAAAGAATGTGGACACATCTCAAAAACATACTGTTGCAAAGATAATGAACAAAAATGCTCTATTTTTTAATTTATGGAAGTTAAAATATACTAAAGCAATGCTTTTAGATTGTGAATGCATATCTATGTGTACAAAATGCAGTAAAATGCTAAATGCATGCTACTGGTTGCTTTTGGAGTTGGAAGAAGAAAAATGGGAATATAGATGTCAGTAAAAGCTGAGTTTTTTCATATCTGTGTTATCAATAATACATATCAATGATCTCTTTAGATTAAAAAATGTAGAAACAAAAATTTTGGAATGTTATCCATTATTCATTCTAAGTGTTGGGCATATTACTGTTTATAATTTTTTGCATATTAACTTCTTCAAAAAATAAACACAGTACCTTCTCTCCATAAAATTTAATTTCTTTTCTATTCATTGATTCTTATAATTGTTCTTGACTATAATAAAGTTTCTCTCTTATATTACATATATTTTTATGTGTACATATTTCCAAAGTGATAGCAGCTATAGAAAGAACACACAACAAAGTGGTTGTTGGCAATGAATGTGAAACACAATAAAGTGAAATTAATATATATTAACGTATAATTACTAACTGGTATTAACCAGGCAGAGAGGGAAGGAGAGAAAGGGAGGCAAGGAAAGAGACAGAAGAGGGACCTAATCAATGATAAACTGGATTGGGGACATGAAAGGACAATTTCTTTCCCCTGAGAATGACATTTTCAAGAATTTTAGTCAGTATCACAGAAATTATGAAGACTATGGACTCTTGAGCCACTCAAAGAAATTATGAAGACTATGGACTCTTGAGCCACAGGCAATGACTGTGCTGTGCATTTCTCCGACTCATGCAGAGTCTATTTATGCACTGAGTGCTATTGTGCAGAAGTGGACCCAGACATCACAGGTGGGAGATGAATCAGGAGACTGGGATGGACAGGACTTGCTGCGTTCAACTCACTGCCCCATTTGCTCTCATGGCAGAAAGTAAATAAGCAAGAGTCCAGTGACCAGGAATCATAATCAACATGAAGTTGATTATTCTCACAAGGTTCTCCATTCATATAAAGAACCAGAAACCAGGATGAAAACCAACTGACATCAGGAGGGCACTGATGCTAGTTTCTCTGAGTCTCTTCTTTGTGTTTCTTTTCTCTCCTGTCAGGAGAAAGGCTGGCAGCTGGATCCTAGATGTACAATCCTGGGGCAAGTGACTTGTCACCAGTTTTGTCATTCTTGCTCCTGTCCTTTAACATGGGGAGCTGTGTGTTCTGGACAAATCTTGTGATTCCCCATGTTGATATTTAGATGTTGTTTTAATAGGAAAAAAAATGAGTCGCTATATTTGAAAGTATTTAAACCAAACTGGATATGAAAATAGAACCATTACCAACATTGCAGTAGAATTAATGACATTCTCTGTGGGATTTAGGATTAAAGGCCAGAAAAGGATCATTTAAAAATAGTGCAAAATGGTTAAATTGTAATCACAAGAACACCAGAGATAGATTCTTTTCACAATCTTGGGGCAGAAAAAGTGCTCTTAAGTGTTATTCAAAACCAGACATGAAAAGGTTAATAGATTGAGTAAATAAAAATTGAAAATATCTGAAGAGAAGGATATATAATGAACACATGTCTAGAAGAATGGCAAATGCTTGAATGGATAAGTATCAAAAAGATATACAATGATCAAAGGACATTAAAATGTGTTTAATCTCAGTAATAATGGAACATACGAAAATAGCAATGAACTATCAATCTTTTTGATGTGTACAAATACATAATAATTGAAATGTTGATTTTGATATAGTAAAAAAGCACTCTCAAACTCTCTTCTGGGGAGACTGTAAATTAGGATAATATTTTCTAGAAGATAGTATGAAAGCATGTATCCAAATTAAAGTGTGTTTATTATCGGAATTTAAAAAGAAATGGCATACAAAGATAACATTATATTCACTGCAATATTTTATATGAAAATATATGGGTAGCAACTCTCCAACAGTAACAATGTCTAAGGTGAAAATCAATCACAGTATACATATTTTTATATAAAGGGATAGCATTGTAGTCAATACCATCAACATAAGAAATGTATGTGGAAAGTTGTTCATAATGGGTATTGAAGGAACTATCAGTTGACAGCTTAATATATGTTCTGTATGGTATATTTATAGATCAATTAAAATGTCATGGTAAGATACATGCAAATAGGTTACGAATGGTTATCCCTGAGGAGTAACATTATGAGGATTGGAAGAGAACTTAATTTTCTATGTCAGAACTTTTATATGAGACCTTTATATTTTCTGTAATTTAAAGTGTGGTTCCATCTTGAAAATATTAGCAGGAGAAGACAAAAGGCAGATGACCTAAAGGCGAAATTGAATCCAGGAACAACGGAAAGCTGGCTTGTATATCTACTTCTTAATATTATTCTCATTTCAAGCATGTCACCCAAAGATCATGATCGATTTCCCCTATATGTCTCCTCATTATCATCCAGCAACTTTTTGTTTCCAGAGATTCCTGAATCATTTTCCTTTGTTTCCCAGTAGATCTATTTCTTACACCCCTGTCTCCTTGTATGAGAAATGCTGGCTGGGATGTATCAGGATGGCAGCCAAGTCAGCGGTTCAGACAGGAGCCTCTTCCAGGACAGCAAACACAGGGGCAGCTCGCACCCCAATGCCCAGGGACAGGGCTGCCAAATCCACTGCAGCTTAGAAATACTCAGCCAGGAGGAATGGATGGGCTTGTCAGTGGGTGATGCCCACTTGTCTGATGGGCCCCTGAGAGTTAAACTGGATTCCCTGGGACAATGAGATCAGATTATCTCTAGAAGGTAAATCCTAATAATTTCTCAGCACGCTTGACATATTCCTTAGATTATTTAGTAGTTATAAAAATTGAGTTTTATCTTCTACTGGTGTCTTTTTCCTTATAGACCTTTTCTTTTTCTTTTTTTCTTTTTTTTTTTTTTTTTTCTTGGTTCTGTTGTATGTCTAACCCTTCTTTTTCCACGATATGCTGCAGTTAGGTTTTTCTTGCAAAAATTGTAGCCTGAAAGTTGCTTACGAATCTATTTCTAGTCTTTGGACTTCAGATAAACAATCCTTTGAGAGAAAGCAAAAGAACTGCCCACTGTTATGTTTTTAGCTTCCACTGCACTTTAGTTGAAAAGTTTGACATAAATTCTTCTGTCAGACATGCAGGAGTGCACTGTGAGATGAGCCTTAGGAAATTTGGCTCCTGCAATGGGGTTAGAGAAAGCTACCATCCAGTCTTTTTCACACTGGGCAGCTATAATTGGGGGACAGTAAGTATACTTCCAAGTGAATATATTTGTTTAAAAGAACATGTAATTACCAACTTGCAGATTAATGAAAACACAGACAGGGGCTACTCTACTTAAATTTTCAACTTGTATATTCTCATAGATACCAAACAAATGTTTTTGACTTTACTCCACCAAAAAGAGTAAAGACCAGAAAGTGGCATTAATGAATTAATGCCTGTAATCTAAGAGTCTTTGTGGATTTGTATGCAGAATACTGAGTGTGTTTAATTTAGTCTTGAAATGTATTGCAAGCACTATTTGCTCTATCCTTAGTAACTCTTAGTAAAAGTAAAAAAAAAAAAAAAAGATGATTTGAATTTCTACTTAGAGAGGCCTTACTATCATGAAGAAAAAAAAAAAAGGAAATCATCTAAAACACACGCACAAACCAAAAGGGGAGAAGATCACAAATGCATTCCATGTATATGGGATAAATCATTCCATGGTGAGAATGGCTCCTAAGGCAACAAGTAAATCTTGGCGCACGCATGGTGCACTCAATAATGGCAATATTGACACAGCCTCTCAATCTCGTCCTTCTTCTATATTTGTCTTCCACCCTGCATTCTCATTCTAAACACTGTCACAGTGTGATCCCATGAAAACATGACTAAGAACCTGTCACTCCCCACCTCAAAATCTTCCAGTGCCTTCTTTTCCCATCCCAAGATCTAAAAATCTGCCCCTTTCTCCCAGCTGCCCTTCCTGCCCCATCTAGGATCCCTCTCTCCCTCTTGCTCAGGCTGCTCTACCACACTGGCTTCCTTGTCATTCTAAGAACTCTTTAGGTTCACTCCCACCTCCGTGCCTTTGCACAAGCTATTTCCTTCCCTTAGGCTGTTACTTTCTTCCACATACATGCATGGCTAGTTCCTTGATCTGCTTTAAATTTTTCCTATGACATCACCTTTTCAATGACTTTCCTTGATGATCTAACTAAATGGTAATGCTCCCCATTCCCCTCTAGCCCATATCTCTTAACCTGTGCCTGCTTCATCCTCTCCACAGTGCTTACCAGCATATGGTAAATTCTATGTTTACTCATGATTTACTTTCTATTAATGTCCTTTTGAAGTGTGTTCTACAAGGGCACAGATGCTTGTTCTCTTCAGGGTGGATACCTATTGCACAATAGATACTCAATGATATTTGTTAAAGGAATGAGAAAAGATTTGTTGAATGAATTAATTACCAAAGACTAAAGAATAAATGATAAGTCAGCAATGAAGAAACATCATCTGTGAATTGAATCTAATAGCATAGCTAGAAGATCAAGACCCATTTGGGTACCTCTTAGCTTAACGGCAATTTCTGAGAAGAGTAGGGTTTTGCAAGAGCAGGTAAAACAATTCTATTTTATACAGAAAAAAAAATATTTATCTTTAAAGTCTGGTAAAATGTGTTTTCTCAAGAATAAGAGTATCTTAAAATACTTAGCTGAAAATTCTCAGGCCATCTTCAAGGCTAGATCTCTAAGCCACACTCAGTCAACCAACAAATGGCGGACTTCTTGCCAACACCGCCATTATCCTGCCAATTCAATATGCTATCATTTCCAGATGAGAACCGTATTCGCCTCCTAAATAGAATTTGTGCTGCTACTTTGACATCCCTCTAGTAGTGGGACTCAGCAGCCAGAGTGATCTTCAAGTGAGATCAAAATCCAAAAGTCTTACTACACCTAGAAGGCCTTATAGGACAAAGGCCTGGCTGTGGCTCTGACCTCATTTCAGTCTCTTCCTCCCACCACACTGTCATGTTGGGCTTCCTGATGTTCATACACCAACCTAACTGACACCTCAATTTCTTTACGCTTGTGGTTTCCTCTCTCAGAAAACTTAATCCTCTGAATATACAAGCAGTTCCTCATCTCACTTCTTTTATAACCCATTCATGTTTTTGTTCAAATATTACCTCTCAGAGAAGTCTTTCTGAACACCAGATATAAAACTATAGCCCCCCTCATTTAATATCCTTCCATAATTTATTTCCATTTATAATCCTCCTCATTTCCTAACATTCTATACTAGACATAGCTATTTCTACACTTTTATTACTATCTCCCCAGTGACCACGACAGTACCGGGTTCAGAGTAGATGCTCTAAAACTATATATTAAAGGCATGAGTACTGAATGCAATGCTTTGGAGAGACTTCAAATCGAAGTTCAACTTGGTCACTATTCATGGGAAGAAATGGATTTATAGTTTTCAGAACCCAAGATGTTCATAATTAGAAGCCTTTCCACATTTTTAAGTTTATGATTACTTCCTGTTCCAGGGGAAAACATTCAGAAACACTATAAAAATTGCTGGAGTTTTCGATTTTGTTTGAAGACTGAAGGTTCAGATGGTAATTAATTTTACTTCGTCCTCAATCCTAACTGCATAAAACTAACTCAGACAACACAAGCAGCCGAGACAAGGCAAGAACCCACAATTTCCAAATTAGATAGCTTTTTTTTCTAATCTTGCATTTGAAACAGCAATATTTGTGACCTAAATCTTATCACTGTGCTTTAGGAAAATTTGCATTTATGAAAAGACTGAAAGATTCAAGAAGAAATTAGGCATTTAAATCCCCAAATCTGCTTAAAGAAACAATTTCCTAATCCTATATACTTATAGAAAATGTTCATCTAATCTCCTACTGTATTATGATTTCTTATATTTAAGGTAATAAAAAGGGAATTAAGTTGCCTGTTTTTCCTACTAATTTGTCTACTTAAAAAAGGAACCAGAGAAATATAATGCTATACATATCTAATGTGTGTTCCTTCTTTTTAAATTGCTGTTTTCCTATAGTCGAAATTTTACAATAATAAATCTGTATACTCTCACAAATATGAATTAAAAAGTTTGGTGTAAGTACTTAAGGAAACTTTGGTGATTATAAAATGTCAAGCTCTCATAAAGCATGTTTCTTAGCAGAGACAGGAATATCTGATTATGTTAAAACCAAGGTAGAATTTAAAATATGCAGATTCCCCAATCCTTATGCAATTTCCCTAGTCACTGGGTGCCCTGTGCACCCAGAATTTCGAATAGAAATTTTCCACAGCTAATACTGTTTGATATCAGTTAACAGGCTCAAATTACACTTGCATGGACTTTAATTGCTACATTATAAATGACCACTGTGTTCTTTGTGCATTAATGATGTTTTGGGATGCCTCTTTAAAATAAATTTCAAATTATTTAATCTATACTAAAACATTTCTATGCAATTCTTTTGGGTTTTCTTTTTGCTTTTAGCTAAACATTCTTCAGTGTATTGTCAAACCAACAAGGTCTGTCAGTTTTACCAACATCATCTCTAACAGACAGGAATGTAAACAACATAAAATCTATCAGGCATACATCTTCTCATGCGTCTTGACTACGTGAGGATATTCGTAGGAAATCAGTCCTTGAAAGACAACGTTTTAACTCTAAATGATGAATTCCAGTCAATTTACAGTAGGCTGAAATTGTCTGACCCTGGAGGGTTCCAGAATATCATTTGCAAATGTATTTTCCAAATATTCCTAGGACCTTACTTTCTGTCAAGCACATTGTAGGGTTAGGTATCAAGACCGCATTATTGAATGGGCAGATGTGGTCTCCGTCTGCAAGGATTTCAAAGCAGCTCTCCTGACTTCTCTTTATTATTAGAGTGTAGACACACACACGCTCACACACACATGCTCACACACACAATGTAGGTGCTTTTATTTGGTCTTTTTCCAAGAGAGGAACTGAGTCGTTTCAAAGTCACTGCCTGTAGCTTAGAAAAGCAGAGGTCATGAATGTTTCATTGATATATCTCAGATGTTATTCTTTATGAATAAAGAATTTCTATGCAACTTGATTGTGAAAATTGTCTGCCTACGGGAATTCAGAAAGAAAAAAAAGAACCTATTTTAAGTGGGTGTTTCCTGCATAAAAAAGGATTAAAATGATGTATGGTCAATTTCAAAACTGCAGTTTTGGAAAAAGTCATGACCACAGCCACAACAATGAAAATACCCTCAGTAATGCACTCTTCCGACACCACAAAGCTTGGCCTGCAAAAGCACATTCTTCTGGCTACATCTACATTTCTGATTAATTTTTTGAATGCAGGAAATGTACAATCATGACATTTAAAGAAATGAACACTGACGCATATTGCCTCAGCTTAGACAAAAAGACTAAGAGCACATTTCATCCTGTTATAACACACTTACAAAAACAGGGCATGTGTGAATGATCAGTGAAAGAGTTTTCAATTGCATTTTATTTAGTCCTTGATATGCATTCAGAACTCTGGTTGACTCTAACGAGAATTACTCAAATGTATTGAGAAAGAGTAGGCCTTTTGTGTGCACAATTGTGCATGGAAGCAGTATATTTAAATATTCTCAGAGAAACCCATTTGATTGTTTTACTGTTAAATTGAGTCAAGAGCACTTGCACACATGGCAGGAGGTAGAAAGAGAGAGACCACAAAGTGAAGAAAGTTCAAGGCATTAAGTAGCTCGAGACACAATTTCATAAATTGTCCCTATTTTCTTTAACCAACCAGGTCAGGAAGCAGTTTGTTAACTTATCTTTCTTATCAAATGGGAAATACAGGGTCGCTTTGTGGAGAGGGGGAATGATAGCAAGGGGGTCTCAGGGGGGCCTTTCCTAGTTATTTAGCAATAAAACACGGTAGCGGGAACTGCCCAGGGTGATCACTCCCCCAAGATGTCCAGGCTCCCGCAGCACAGGACATTTGCAAAGACTCTGCATCTGTCTTGGCATGTAAGACCCAGCTCAGGTTTCCAAAGACTCGCCCTTATGCTCAGCCTATACAGAGTGTAGACTTAGAGCAGGACGTTTCCAGTGCGCAGACACAACTGCTCCTTTCCAGCAGACTCTGAGAAACTGGGAACCACAGACATAGTGGATCCTCTCTCATCCTGTGACTCCAGCTGGTGTCAATGACACTTGAGGAATTTGCCCAAGTCTTTCACCAACACTTTCATACTCAGACTTTTTTCAAGTGAACAGTTTTGTTTTGTTTTCTCTTGGTGACTATCCTACAGTTTATTACACGGAATGTCTGTAAGAAGAGAGCTTTTCAGTTAAAAAAAAATTATAACATGTTAACCTGGCTTTACTCATCCTGGGAAAGGCAGCTCTGTCATCTATGTATTTCCTAATCATGACATGAATTTCTAGTAGATGAAGCAGCAAGAAGCATTACCGTGAATGGAAAGTTAAAAATTAAGTCTTTGGAGTGACATCCATTTGTCTATGGTGGCTTTTCGTCATTCACGGTGCAAAAACAAATAAAGATTGCCTGTGAGGCAGGGTACTGGAGGGAGTCGGAAGATGAGAACCTTGTCTACACTACTTTTGAAATAAATAAAACTATTTCAGATCATTAGATCTGAACCCTGTGGAAAGAATGTCTCCTGTCCCCTATTCAGATCAAAGCATGAAATACCAGTCAGATTTTTAGGTTTTCTCCTTAATTATTCAAAATCAAAACAAATATCTCTAAGGAGAGCTCAGCTGGGCAGGATTTGGCACTGATGTGTGAGCAGCGTGTCTGAGAACGCTAATGCCACCCGGATCGAAAGAAATTCAGTCTATTTGCTTATTTCAGTGTTTTCCCTGGGACAGATGACTGATGATCTTTCAGCTGTCATTTTACATCACAGCATTTCCTGGCAGAGTTTGAAGGCAACTCACAGTCAGCCAGAGTTTGACAGTAGGTCTGCCTACTCCAGTTCCCAAGAAGTACCAAGGAAAAGCGTTGCCACATAAGGAGGCAGAGTGAACTCTGATGGCAGTAAAAATGTGTCAGAACTGCGTGATTCATTATTTGAATAGCTAGAAAATTAAATCTGAAGACCTAAATAACCTGATGATGGCTTGTGCACTTGGAATTTTTCCCTTCCTCACTACATATTGAAAACATTAGGAAGTCACAACTAAAGATGTGTGTAAATTCAGTCCTTTGAGATTGATGACTTGCTTTTGGCTTCAAAAAGCCAAAATTTATCACCACAGTATGGTGATAAATAGTGAAGTCAATCTCTCTCAGCCGTCTCTGAACATTCCGCTGTTCACTTTAATTAAGAGGCAGGAGAAGAATTACCATTAGGAAGGTATGTGTTAACAAACCAGTATTTTCATTAGCTTCCAATATCTCAATAGTTTTAGAATTAGCTGTAGTAATCAGTTTCCCAAGACCATCAGCAGAGAAATCTGAGATGATCACACTGGGGGCACTTGAACCATGAAAATGTTACTATGTAACCATTATGCTTAAGAGTCTAAAGGGACTGATAAATCTAAGGGACTTCTGACCAATAAAGATAGGTAATAGCACTGCAAATTATTTCATTTGTGCCAACTTTATATATTAAAACTAGAAAGACTGTACGCTTTGAGGAGTCAGAGGTAAAAGGAGAGACACCCCCTCATTCTGCTACTTACTGGCTGAACGATCTTGGAATATTAGTTCAGCAAAGATGTAATATCCACACTTGTAAAAGGCAGAGAAGAAATCCTCAAGGAATTGTTTTCAATATTATGCTGGATGGGTATTCAGGCATTAGAATACGTGAAATCTCTCTACTTGGAAAGACTCCACAAATGTTAGGTATTATATGTTACTTACTGTTTGGCAAATTTTAGAATGAGGACATTGAGATCAACTGAAATGAAGACAGATTCTTATTGATGGAACCAGAGCAAAATCCTCGCTCTGTACATGCAGTAGAGCTTTCTCGGTAGTATACAGAATGACTGCCTCTCCTTCACACACCCCTACTATCTCAATGCTTTGGAATCCCTTTTCCTCACAAGGAAACTTGAGATATACTTTGCTAGCAAAATTTACACTTGATCTTGTTCTGAAACATATATGGCTCTCATTCTTATTTGGACATAACCAAAATGGAAACCCTACTGTCTATGGTGCAATTACTCACACCACCATATAGACAATATTTACTAGAATATAAAGCAGACATGATTATGCCTAATGATCAAGAGACTTTATCCACATGCACATATATTTATGAAGACCGTTGGTGTCAATAATACAGACGTGAACAATATATGCAAGGTCTGCTTGCTTGAGCTTAAATTTGGAGCGGGGGGTTGGAGGGGATAGAATAAAAGCAAATACACCCAATTAATTTGGGTGACCCTGGACAAGTTACTTTGCTTCAGTAAGATGCAGTCTCATTATTCTTAAAACTCAGGGATACATTTTTATAAAATTAATCATTAGCTAGAAAAATACAATACAAATACCTCACATTCTTCATTGTACATGAATCAAAGAACTAAGTAAAATGAAAAATTATGAAATTGCAAAAATAAACCTAGGAGAATAGTTTGTAACTTAGGGAGATCTAAGGAAAGAGATTTATAAATAAGAAAACAAGAAAGAAAATGTATGCCTAATGAACCCACTGGGAAGAAATATATAGTCAGAGACCCCAAACACAAAGTCGAAAGAGAAATGAAAGGTCAGAAAAAAATATTTGCAAGACATAAAATTACAAAGTATACAAAAAAACTCTAAAACTGATAAACCGCCCAGAGTAAAAAAGGATAGAGGTTATAGAAAGATGTCTGACATATCAGAAAATGCAAAATTCTCAAGATCAGTAGTAGCAATAAAATATGCAAATTATGTATTTGATGAAGAGAAAACCTGCACACCTAAAACTTACATTGTGCTGTGAATCAAAATCACCTTAATAAAAAAAGAGAAAAAAATATATGCAAATTACAAAATGAAGAAAGTGCAAAACTTTTGTCTAATAACCTGACAAAAATCTTTAAAGACAGAGAGTATTCAGCCTCTGACAAAGGCTTAAGAAAATATTTTCTCTCATACACTGTTAATAAGGCTATAAATTATGACAATTTTTTGAAAAAAATCTGGAAATAATTATTAAACTTTAAAATTACATACCCTTTGACACAAAAATTCTGCTCTGGGAATGTATCCAACTAAAATAACAGGGCGAGCACCTCAAGATATATGTATATGGATTTATAGCAGCATTATTTATAATAGAAAAAGATTGGAACTACTCCAAACTTCTTATCTATAAAAGAATGATTTGATTGACTACATAATACTCCTAATACACCTTCAATATATTTCTCTATGAGTTCTTGAAAAGGATAAGACAGATTTCTATGTATCACTTGGAAAAAATATTACTGTTTTTAAAAAACCAAGTTACCTAATAGGATGTTCAATTTTAAGTATAGGTATAAATATATTTTATATTGATAAAAACAAAGACTATATAATAGTGGAAGCTTTGGAATTATACAAATCGGCCTCAAAGAGGCTTCACCTTTACTATTAGACAGGTAAAGATAAAGAACAAAATGAGAATATTATTTTATTAGACCCCCTATAATTATATTTTTACTACAAGTATGTAAGACTTTAAAACTCAAATAATTAAAGCAGATGCACACATAATCTGGGAAAGACTTGAGCAGAAATAAGGGCAGAAAGCTAACGGAGCACAGAGGAAGGAACAGTTCACTTTCAGGGAGCAGCCAGGTAGTTTACTACAGAAGGAACAGTCTTTGAGCTAAATCTTGAGAAAACTACAAGAATCTACCTTTCATAGGTTTAAAATTTTGGAGCTAAGAGATATAGATCTGATCCTCTCAGGAACTCCAGGGATAGCCTTTAATAGTTTGATTCCACTTTCTAAATCTCTCTCCAAAAGACTGCTTCCACAATATCAAAGGCTTTTAAAACTACATTAATGTACTCAAACTCACTCCGAATAAGAAAAATTTAAATTGAAAAGTTATACCACATAACCAATTGGAAAAGTCTGATTAGAACATCAAAAGTCTGATAACAGAGTTTGATTATGAAATGAGGGAACAAAGTTACTCCATGCTATTGGTAAGAGAATATCCTCTATATGGAGGGCTGCCTTGAAAAATTTGGATTTTTAAATTCGAGACCATCTTCCATTTTTAGAAGGGAAACCCACAAATATATTTTATGTAAGTACACAAAAACACATGTTCGAGATCATTCACAATAGAACCCGAAACCTGCAAAGCTCCCATTCTATCAAATGGGAGCAAGTTAAGAAAATCATGTCTACAATGGAATACTATCTAATTCTAAAGAGAAGAATAAAGCAGACATATATGACGATAGATAGATGTCTATATATCTGTACCTATAATATAGGTTTAAATAGACATTAAAATGAAGTTTTCTAGCAGGTATATTACATAAAAAGTATAGTATATTAGTTGTTTAAATATACATATATCTCTCTAACTATATATCCACACATACACACAAATATATACATATAAGCATGCATATATAAACATTAGCACATACATAGGCTCCCTCCTGAAATATATTTGTAAGAACCTGTTGACTGTTTAAGGACCTTGAGCAGCTTCTCAGTATTTCAGATAAAAATTAAATAAATTCTTGACTAATCATGTACATTTCTTCATAAGCTGCTGCTCCTTAAGTTACTACTCAACATGCATCTTTAAAGAATTTCATATGATTCAAAATGCTGCAACATAAATATAGAAAGCTCTCCCAGATCTCTGCTGCTTATACAGATTTGCTGCCTCTGACCATCATTCATTCTTCATTCATCCATTCTCTACCATGTCTATTCCTTTGATGACTAGATTTAAACAAAATTGGTTTATAAGCCCTATATATAAGGTAGCCTCATTAATACTCCATAATCACTACCATAATGTCTATTTTACTTTCTTACTACTGTATACATGCATATGAAATATTTTATTTACTATATTCATCAACCACTGGAATGCAGATTGTATAGACAGAGATTATATCTGTGCTATTTATTTTATTTGCTTCAAACAAAATCTAGCATATAATAAATATTCCTTATATCTATTGAATGATTGAATTGGAATTGCTACATTTTAAAATACAGATAAAATAATTTGGGCAATAGAAATAACAAGAAAAAAGGAAGCCTAGAATGAAGTCTGTTGTGCCCAATCCAAGTTCCTTTTACTTGGTACACCATCCCTCAGCTGCTATAAATGTTGGCCACCTCATTCAAGAAGCTACTTCCCCCACCCTAAGAAAACCCATAGCCAGACTCTGTCCCTTTTGCTCCCCAAGGGATATGGCTAAAGTAAGATTGCACATGAAATCACACCTGTGTTTAGCTCTTGGCCATCCCCTATCCTACACTTCCCTCATACTCTTCAGGGTTCTGAGTTCCCTAAGAGTAAAGAAGTGGGACTCTGGGATATTGGAAAAAAATTATCTGGAAAGATGAACTTGAGAAACTTGAACTGTACATTTATTTCCCTGAATCCTCTTCTCTAAAGAAGTGGACCATCACCCTTGGTTAAAGGACAATGCCCACTACCCCACCTACCCACCGTTGCTTGAAGACTATGCGGATATCTCAAATAAGGCAAAGTTGTCCATGAGACAACTGACCTCTGCAGGATTTATTCCTCTATAAAATCCATGCATAGGGTAAAGTGACAACACAGCCCAAATCAAAAATAGTGGACTTACTAAGGAAGAAGAATTATATGAAGGCTCTAACCAGTATCTACCAACAGAAATGAGGAGAATAGTCCCAAAATGGATCTTGAATGTATGAGATCAAATGAAGGACTTCAGAGCTGAATAAGAGAGATTTTATTACTTAGGGATACTCCTTCCATGACACTGACTTAAATACCTGGCAAAACCAATGGCCTTATCATACGTGTTTTTAACCCTGCTATTTTTCCCATGTGAAAGGCCCTTTCTACTGTGTATGGTTTTGTTTGTCTGCTTTTTTACAGTTTAGTGGATCATGATTAGCTTTTTATTTATTTTTTTTAATTTTACTGAAGGAACATTGCATCGTAGCATTATATGGGCTTAAAGTTTGTATCCTAATAGTTCAATATGTGTATATAACACATTGTTTACTGCTACCAACACTTGGTGGCCTTTCTCTTTATGTCCTTATTCCCCCAGGTAATCATTCTGAAGAAGTAAAACAATGGACCTGAGACCCCTGGGAGTCATGGTATAATGCAGACTACCTAGAGCCATGAGGAGGGGCATTATTTTACAGAGTGAATGGCCCTTAATAAATTTATCTCGAAACAGCATCATTTTCTCAACAGTAAACTCATTCAAAGTCTAATTCAGGTACCATCTTTTCACCCTCCTACTTCTCAATCCTTAAATAATTTATTTTTCTTTCACTTGGGTTCCCTCTATTATGCCACTAAAACCTTCTATTATAGTTATCAATGAAATCTAACCATCTTTCTATCCTCAACAGTTAACACTGTGATTGACACTTAGAAAGAGCCATATAGTCTTACTAAAATGTACTAGTATATGCTTTCCTATGCTATCAAATAATAACAAAGGTAAGGTAGGTCCAGAAGGTAGACTTGGGGTACGTTGGAGTTACTTGAGCTTTCAGTGAGAAACTCTACCATATATGAACTGTTAGAACTTTGCCAACTATGTTGGCAGTCTTTTCTAAAGCAAGGGGAAAAATTATTATCCTACTTGCTCTATTTTGGAGGCATTTTTTACAGCAAAAATTTCAAGCATTAACAAAAATAAAGAGGAAATTATGACGACTGCCCTTTTCCACAGTGATCAACCCATGGCCAGTCTTGCTTCATGTATATTTCTAGCGACTGCTGAAAGGAGCAAAATAAACCACCCCCAAAAATGACATTTGGCACATTGATTATTTTAGGCTTGTTATTTTTGAGAGATTGCAGCCAAGGAGAAGCTCTGAAAACCAAATAAAAGTCACCCTCTTGTCAGAGATATTTATATTTATATTTATATTTATATATTTACCAAGAAAAGATGACTCATTCTCCAAAAAATACTTAATAATGGAGAAGGCAAGGACTTCAATTTGCATAACAACCTTAACTTATAAAGAAAACAACAGTCTCAAAATAGAGGCCTAATTAACCTAACTATAGTTTCAAGCTCCTTCAGGAATATTGTCTTCATAGTCAGTATGGAATTTTCTGGTCTGCAACAATAAAGAACTTTTTCCATTCCCTAAAAGAAGATAAGATAATCTGCCAAAAGATCTTTATCCATTCCCCACAGAAAGGATGAAATAATTCTCTCTTTCCTTATCATGCCCTTTTTCTTTCATTGTGTACAGCTGTTCAAAGCACTGCTCTACTGGCCAGATGGGATGCTGCTTGATTCATGAAGTCCTTAATAAAGTCAATTCAATCTTTAAGGTGAAGTCAGTTGAAATTTCGTTATTTAACACTGTGTTTATTGTTTGTTTACTGTGTTTTGCTCAGTAATTTCCTATAATTGGCTCTCCATCACCTTATGTTTCTTTTGTCATTATGTGAGAGCATATTTAAGGTGATGACTTGGGCCATCAGGAGGTTACTGGATTTTTCCCCTGCATACAGGAGGTATATGAGTTATTAAACTTGTTTTTTTTCCTCCAGTTAATGTCTCCAGTAATAGGATGTCTCAGTCAAGAAACTCAAAGGGTAGAGGTGAAATTATTTTTCTTCCCACCTACTCCCCAGATGCAGATTATTTTAAAGTAAATTACAGATAATTTATTTACCCATAAAATTTACCGTTCAAGACTCTTTAAGCCATAAATATAATACCATTATCACTTCTTAAAAAAGACAATGCAGTAATTTCTTAATATCATCAAATATTCAGCCCATGTCCAAATTGTTTGGATCTTTTAAAAACTTTGATGAGATGTTTCAAGGAAAGACGAAAGGTAAAAAAGAGCTAATTTTTTTATGAACTAGAGTGAACATGATTATGGGGGTGGTGGCAAATCATTCTACAGCAGAATTATTGACGATAGTTAATACACATGTCTCACATTTACTACCTTTTCAGAGAAACAGCAAGGAGTGGAGATGAGTGTCCCAGTTCTTACTAAAATGGACTTTCCAGTGATTTTCTGAGAGATGCTTTCCAACCTTTATGCACCAACAATCATAGTCAAGAGCTGATTACAACACAGGAATATGGTAGCTACATATTTTTGCACTAACCGGCCAATTTCACCTCTTTATTATGTAATTACTGATTGATTACTGGAAACTGAAGCTAACAAAGTGCTAAGACTCCCTTTCCCAAAGGAGTACTCTAAGGACTCTGAATTATGCAACATTTTAGAAAACTGATAAAATGTTGTATTTGCAATTTAAATATTCTACAATCTTCAAACATCTATTTCATGAAGGAGCAACAATCAGCTTTAAAATGAACATGCCTGCAATAAGGATTTAACACGTATGTATTAACTCCCCAAATCCTTCCTCATTTACTAGCTTTGACAGTAGAAATGTTTTATCTATTACTCCCCTGCTCATAATATCTTAAGAAAAGCAAACTCATTCAATTAACCATCATCATAAGGCTCTGCAATAGCAAAAGTTTATCATAATGTTCTCTTTTTAGACTTTTGCCTTGGCATCATGTAGACACAGCTAAAAACAACTTTTCAAGTGAGACCATTAGTCAACCAAATAAAAACAATACTTGGAAGTATTGAAGGAAAAGAGCCAGAATTAGAATTTATTCTGCTCTTTGCTACTTACTAGTTTGGCAGTTTAAGCAAGTTGCTTCTCTGGATCTGATTCCTTGCCTATAAAATAATTGGGGGTACTGGGTTAGATCATTTGCAAGCACTCTTTCAACTATTGAGTGTTCTTTCTAAATATTGGAAAGATAATCCATCCTAAAGGCTGTTAAAATATCATCTTGAAGCAGTCTTAGTGCTTGCCAAAAAAAAAAAAAAAAGATCAGGCTGACTCATCACTGGAATAGAAATGTCATCTATTCTTCTCATGTGCACATTTGAGTAATATTTTTTCATAAAGAATTGTGTTTCTTGTGATTTGTCCAATGATGCACAGCACACAAACTTATTGACATAAGCTTCAGGTAGGTAACAGGAAAAAGAATCAATACATTTTAAATGTCAATTCTTTTAAATTGATCACTATACTAGCTCATTCAGATAGTAAAATTATTTATTTAGGATGGATCAATTACCAACTAGGTAGAACACTTTTTCAGATTAAACTTTTCTTTTACAAGCCAAGGGATTGCTTTTGCTTGGTATTTTGGCTTTCATATTCTTCCATGCAAAAGATATCTTAGTTAAAAAAAAAAAAAAATGCAACCCATGCCCCAAATTGAGTCATTGAATAAATCACAGTCACACTAACTGAACCATGCTTACAAAGCAAATAACATAGTTTATGGGCTCAAAGGACACAAAATTTATACCCAGTTGGGTTAGAGGACAGAAAAATTCGAGAAAATAGAGCAGTATTTATAAAGAAAATTTCAATTAAAATCGACGGTGACAAATGGAAAAAAAAAGGCCAAATAGAAAGACAGAGAAATATTCCAAGATAAAGAATAAGAAAAAAAAAAAAAAAAGAAGAGAAAAAGTACAGATGCCATACTAGACATTTTCAATACATTTGTTTAATATTCATAGCAATCTGAGTATTATCTTAATTATGTTAAGACTGAGGTTCAGTGAGGTTAATTAATTTTGTCCAAGGTTGCACACCTAAAGAATAGTAGAGCCTTGAAACCCTAGTCTAAATGACTTCAAAGTCACATTATACTGAAATATTCACTTATTCAAAAAGGATGTATTTAGACCTTACTGAATATGAAAGACTACAGTTAAAACTCATGATGCAGGCACCCCCTGGTGGAGTAGAGTTGGGGATAGTCCATACATCCCAAGGTCCCAGGTTTGCATCTTGGGATTGGTGGGAATAACCAAGTTGAACAACTGAAATAAAATAAAATGCTTCTCTCTCTTCTCTCTCTTCCTGCTTGCCTGTCTCTGATCGCCTTCATTCAAGACTGCTCCTTCCCTTAAAAACCACAAACAACAGCAACAAAACCTGGTGATGCCTAAGTCACTGTCTAGAAGGAGTCTATAGACTTGAGCTGGGTCAGGAAGCCATGGATTTCAAGGTAGCTCTGCAATAATCTTACCAGCCTCTTGCTGCCAGGTTTTCTCCGTGCTCCATGAGGTACCCTGAGGTCATCCTCACTGGTATCACTTAAATTTCTGATTCCTGCTCTTTACTGAATCTTCGAGACAAGAGTCACTCTGGAGGCAAACAGGAGTCAGAGCAGGATTGTCTGGGAAAAAAAAAAAAAAAAACAGCTGAAGAGAAGCTCCTATCTTAACAAGCTACAACAGTCCCTGAAGGAAGTCCTGAGTCAACTTGCCCCTCGAGCTTCCTTTATAGACCTTGGTCACCTTGGATATATGCTCAGGAACAGAAGGGCTCCATTTGTTCCCCTTTCCTTTTCTACAAAGGGGTCAAGACATCCAAGAAAAGAATGAATCCCCTTCTGTTTGTTGCCTGGTAAAACTCTGAGAGCTAAGAATTAAGAAAGAGCTCATCCTAGTTTTCTTCTTTTTGACATTCTCCTTGATATGCTAACGTATCAGGCCAACTGCCCTTAATCTCGGGAAATCTAAAATTTAAAAAAAAAATCATTTTGTTTTATAGTATTACTAAGCTAACCCTTCTTCTCCAGCTGTAAGAGAGTTTTCTCAAAGCATGCTGACATCAGCTTACATCTCGAGCTATTCCCCTGTTCCTAACAGAACAAGACTTGTCTCTAGGCTTTGAGCACTGGGTAGAAGAGATGTCCAGTTCTTGGGTGATCAAATATGGCTGTGCTTCCAGTTTATGTCTGCAAAACATTCCCCTGCAATGTAATCATCAACTGGCAAGAAAATCTAATTGTCCCTATTAATTCTTACTGGATTTTAGAAAAAGAAAATGCCTTAGCCTAGGACTTTAGGAAAAGACAGCATAAACAGATCACTGAATACAAGATGCACATACAACATTCATCTGTCATTACGGCAACGAGTTCATGCTTGTGCTTTGATGTTCTCACTTAACAGAGTCATTTATTTCTTTTAGGATAAAAGTAGGAATGTGGAAAAAAGTGGAAATGGTTGTAAAAGCGATCTATGTCCTAAAACAAGAATTAATTTACTTTTGATTTTTTATTCTTGGACTTAGGTCATCTAAAAATATTGTATATAAACCTAGTTTTTCCTAATTTAATAATTCATCATTTTTTAACGAAAGGTTTAGGCAGGAAAGAAGGAAAGTAGGCAAGCAGGAAGAGAGAGGAGGAAGAAGCACCTCTATTTTATTTTTACTTAGTTGTTGTTCACTCTGGTAGTTTCCCCCCAGACCTGAGACTTGAACCCAGGGGTGTGTGGCCTGCTCCTTCAGAGGCAACTGACCCAACTGCTGATCCATCAGGGCGTGCCCATTTATATATCTTGATGCATCTTACATGATAGAAAATAAAGTCTGATACGGTTTGATTGGTAGAATTGCACTAATTCCCCATAAAAGTCACAATTCTCCTAGCAACTGCCTGAAAATGTCTTGATGATTATTAGCCTTAAATGCTGCAAAGCTGTGTTTATTTAGATTCCAATTTTGAATACATCCCAAATGACAAATTAAGAGCTATTAAATCCTGGCTTAGTTTGAGTCTCTCAGAAGTCTATTCTTTTATCAAAATAAAATGGAACCCACAGCTCAAAGACATACGGTTTGCTTTATCTCAAACAAACATAGCTAGAATATCAGAAACCAGGAAAAAGTAACATTTTCTGAGTAATGTTGTCTTACCAGCAAGCATCCTTGCTTTGGAAAAAACCTTTCAACTGAACAATGGCTTGCATTATCCTCAGCCTTCTGTTTTCCTCCAAATCCTCTTTTGTGGGCATATCCTAACTCTCTTAACACTGCTTGACAGTTTTGTTATTTTAGTCTGATTTTCTGCAGTTTTACTTCTCTGCGGTCTGGACGATTTTATTATTTGGCATATTCTCTCTTTCAGATTGGGGGTTTTATTCAGGTTTTGGTTACTTGAGTTCTGGCAGGCTCCTGTTATAAAATACAAGAGGTTTCGAAGCCAGGCAGATGGCGAATGGAGTGCTGTGTGCTTTCATTCACGACGGACTTCCGCCTTTTTATAACAGGGGGAAAGCTGCCAACCCTTAGTTCCTATGCCCACTGCTGACATATTTAAGCAAGACAGCATTAGTGACTGTCAGGACCGACGCTTGTTATTTTGGTGGGCTCTGGTAGTTAGAATTAAAAGGAAAAAGGTTCTATTGTTAGGTACCATTCATCTTCTTACATGTGTCTTCTATTTACCTTTGAAGTTTACATCTCCTACCTTTTAGAAGACTTAAATGATTACCTAATATTTTCTTTGGGTTTTTATGGTTTGTTTTACCCAAGCCAGTATACATGATAACAATGGAATGCTATTTTTTTTTCATCTCACCAGGCATTACCATTTAAATAATAAGCCCTACTCTCTCAATGGAAGTTTAATGACCTTGTTTCCAGAAACAGCATCTTGAAAAGAGAGGCATTCATCTCAGTAGTTAGATTCAAGAACTTAAAGTCAGATAAAATATTCCTTTTCAGGAAAGGGAAAGCAATTTGTCATACCACTGACCAGGTATTTAGGACCCGCTAGTGAACCAGGGGTGTTAAAGAAAAATCTCACAGAAACAGGGAGATATCGCTTGGCATTATTAAGGAAAAGACATGTAACTATTACAGTAAGACCAGAATATAATAAAGTGCCTCAATTTCCCTTCACTGTAACATTTTTGAAGATGCAATGGGGAAAACATAACTCTAATATCTATACAACTGATAAGCATAACACAGGAATATAGGAGCATAAGAAAAACAGACCTTCACAAATAGAACTTCATGCTATCTGTATTATAGTAACTATTATGTATTACAGAGTAACTACTACTTTACAGGCTCTACTATTAAGGACATACAACATTGCTCCTGGTCACCTGTAAATAATATAAAAAATAAGCAACTGGTCTGATTTTAGTCATGCCCTCACTCAGTAGGAATCTGAATTCAGTGGGAATTCTGAATGCATAATTAATGGAGTCCCAACCATGGCACACAAAAATGAGGAGTCCTGCTGGTCCAGATCTCTAACACCTCACGTAGACTGGGGTAAGACAAGACTATCATGGAGGATTCTTCTCTATAACATGACACTGGCTTCCCTGATCCTGCCTACAAAATGCCAATGGCATATTTCTCCCCAGTTAAGGTGTCAGAAACACACCCACATACTCCAAGAAGCCCCATCAATGGCAAGGTAGCACCCCTTATCTAAGAACCACTACACACAATGCCACCTTGGAGGCTCTTCAACCTGGGATCCCAAAGTGACAAAGATAGTTCTGGGACATATTAAATAAAGGAGCTAAACCACAGGACCTGCCTGTGTTTCAAATGGATTGCTTTTCTTGTATGGATTGACATTATGAATGATTACATATTCAATTTGTTTAAGTCCATCAAAATGGTAGAAAGAATTATGCCAACCAAAATATAAGATAAAGAAAATAAAGTTTCTCCTCGGTTTCTGGTGCATTTCAATCAGTAAATAATTGGTATCTACTTATATTTAATTATATATGTAATCAAACTGAAACCAAAATAAAGAGATTGTCATACTAGGGTTAAAGTTTACCTGACCTTAAGAGTCCCTTATAGGCAAATTAGATTTAATGATTAGACTATAATTTTATTATAGGGTAAATATGCCACTGGGTATATTCAGATGGAATTATGATCAGCCTCATTTAAACTTATCTGATAAGAAGATAGTTAAAAAAAACTCTTTATAAAGTAACAGAGAGGCAGCACTGGAAAGACAGCAGAGCAAGAACAAAAAAAAGGACCTCTTTGGTTCCAGAACTTCTCCTGAAAAAGAGGTAGGCTTATCAGAACCTCAAAATCTTCTAGATATACAAGGTGTAAACAACTAGAATGGTTCACTGACTGATGCCCAGTAACAATGACACGATGGAATGTGCCTCAGACGACTCGCAGTGAGACCTGGTCAGAGAACATTCCTGGCATCCAAAGGCTGAATGGAGTGACTTACTGGTACAGAGACCCATTCCAAGACTTTGTCTGAAAAAGATTTTCAGTGGTGTCTTTGACAAAGTGACTCCTTAAACCATAAACTGCTTTATTCAGCAGAACCTTACGTGACCTAGGGATTTTCCAAACCTGAAGCCTGTCTGAGAACTCCTTCTGAAACCATGAGAAGCCAAGGTCAAGAACAAAACTGTCAGTCTGATAGGCAATAGGTGACTGAAGAGCACCTGGGGAAGCTGGATGTCATTTGCTTAGAAGACACCGTTATGATTATGATGACGTCCCCCTTTCTCAGGGAAGCATTTCCAGGCAGTCTTAGGGGTCTTGCACCCTTACTACCTCTCAGTGGGTGGTCATGCTCCCAGGAACAGAAGAGGCTTCTTCAAGGAGATGAGCTCACCTGGCTACTGAGATGAATATATCATTCAGTTCATCCCACAACTGAACTGAATCTAAAGAACCTGAAAGCATGTGCTTTCGGTTTACAAAATTGTTAACCAGAATCCTCCAAGAAGATTATTTTCTGCTGTATTTTCAGAAACTGGAGGGGGAGGGTCAGGGGAAAGACAGTGACCTTCACTCAGATGCATCTCATCACAGCCTAATTCCAACACGAAGTTGCTACAGTTTTCCACATTGACAGTCCCTGCGTCCTCTGAAATCAGCCAGGGACTCTCATGCCATGGAGAAGAACCTTGTGCTTTATCACATCTTCTGTCTTGGGGTTTAATATCCATGAATGAATACCCAAGCTTGTGTACAGTGGTGAATCCAGCCTAGAGGCGCCTAGAACCTGGGGGCTCCAAGGACCTAGTTTTGGAAAGAACTTTGAAATATTAAAAGACAACATGAACAAAAAACACAACAAAATCAAGAACCAAAGATAGGTTTCTTGAATGAGATGCTTGATATATTTTCAGGAAAGGAGCAGGCAGGAATGAAGGCAAGTAGGCAGGCAGGCAGGAAGAGAGAGGAAGAAGTAGTATTTTATTTTTATTTAGTGGTTCGCACTGGTTGCCTCCCCCTCAACCCATGACTCAAACTCAAGGGTATGTGGCCTGCAGTCCTCCGGAGGCAACTGACCTAAACGCTAGTCTACTAGGGCATGCTTGATGTTTTCTTTCAAAAGAAATCTATTTAAATGACAGAAAATTTTTGCTCTACATTAATAAATGTGCATATTCAAGGTTAGAGAGTTCAGGTCAGTTGTCAATATAACTAGAGATATTTGCCTATGATAATATCATGTTTCATGAAATGCTTTACTTAAATGAATATTTTTTTCCTGTAAAACATTCCTGAAAGACACAAAAACAGACATGAAGTAAAAATGCACATGAGTGAAAACATAGCTTTAAAAAGATAACAATTTTCTATAAGTTACTTTATAAATTTAATATGATCCCAATAAAATACTTTAAGAATTACTTCTAGAGTTATGCAAGTCATTTTAGAGTTCATATGGGAGAATAACCAAACAATAATATTTAAAGAAACATCAAGAAGTGGGGATTACCTCTTCCAGATATTAAAACATATTAGAATTCTTCTGAAATTGAACTATATGGTGTTAAGACATGAATGACAAGACATACTAGTAAAACAGAATAAAAAGTCCAGAAATGAATTTTTAATACATTGGAAGGCTAGAATATGATAAATATAGTGTTCAAATAAATTCTGAGAAAATGATAGTTATATGAAATAGTACAAATTGGGATCATTCTTCGTAGTAAATGTCAGGATAAATTTCAAATGCATCAAAAACTAAGATGCAAAATATGTGACCTTACATATACTAGGAAAACACAAGCAAACTTCTTAATAAACCACAATGGAGAACATGTTTCTAATTATATTTCTACATCCAAAAGCAATATAAAGGAAAAGAGCAGTAAATCTATGTACATTAAAAACAACATTATCTGTCTAGCACACACATAGAGGGAAAAGACAATTATTAACTAGAAAATAAAACAGCATTAACATGTCATAGGAAAAGTACAGTACCCTAAAAAATGCAAAGAGATTTAAAATTTGAGAAGAAAAAGACCAATATTACCCAGCAGAATCTTTCTGAAAAATGAAGAATATATAATTGCTCACCCTCAAAATAAAATAATGCAAATTTAACCTATTATCAGCTGTCCAATAGGCAAACATCTACAATTTTGACTCCTCTCTGGCCTGTAAGGAATCAGACACACTGTGCACTGCTGGTGGGAAAGCAAAATGACAGAACCCCAGGGAATTTGATGTCCAGGAAAACTACATATTCAATTCCTCAGCAACCTACTACTAGTTTTCCTGGAATGCACTGGCAGTAGAAGATGTCATGCACAAAGATTCATTGTAGCAGTTTTGCAATAAAAACTAACTGGGAAAAAATAAGTCCATAATTAGGGGGCTCTGAATAAAGTTCAATGGAGTACTATACATCTAGGAAAATGAATGAGGGCAGTCACACACTACTTTGATGCAGTGACCAACAGGACAAACTCTCCAGTAAAAAAGTCAATGTGTACAACAACTTTATAGTATATTTCTGTTTGTGTATATAAAAGGGAATAGGAATGTCTGAGATGTGTATTTGGGGCAAGGGGAACAATTATACTTAAATGAGTGGGTACTGATTCACATGCACATATGCATCACAGCCATATATGCATATGATTTGTTTGAGATATATACATGCATATGTATGTATTATTCTTTTAAAAAGAAGATTAAACTAAAAATTATATAAGAGGTGACATGGATACAGATGAAAGGTGGACTTCTATCTGTTTTGAGTATTCACTTTATAGCACTGTTAAGTTTCTTTTTTTCATAACTAATAAACTAAATTTAAATAATAAAAAAATCCCTGTATTTTAAAAATTGGAGCAAATGAACCTAATTGTATACTAAGATAGTGAAACAGCTATGTTAAAAATTATGTTGAAGAATTAAAAAGAACAATATTTTCATCATATGGTCCTTGTGGGGATACATCCTGAGGACAAAAAGAACCAGAAAAAAAATTCTAAATTGTATTCACTGGTCTTATTAGTAGTAGAATGGGAGAATTTTTATTTTTTAAACAATTATGAGTATACTATAGGATAAAAAAACTAAGCAACTACATTGATGTCATTAGGAACCAGTAGTTCCGGACTAAAGGAAACAGATCTGTGTATAAAATAAGTTAGGTAAGTACCCTACAGTCTAACATTTCGGTTGCCATTATTTCTATTAATTCATGAAGCATTTTCTCTATATAAAAAAGTTTGAACTTTCAAATTCTGTCTACTGAAGATTTTCAAAAAAAATGATAACACAGTAGCAACAGAGAAATTGCGAGTCTTCATTTGCCAGTGCCGACTGAAAACGAAGGCTTCGCAGGGTGGGAGGTAAATGATTCCAGGTCTGAGAATGTCCACAGTGACTCTAGGACATCTTGTGCCAAAAGACAGAAATTTTTTTCAAAAACTATTGAAGTCATGTTAAAAAGAAAAACAGATACAAGAGCCAACAGCCAAAACTAAGGTATTTGAGTATCAGAAAGAGATTGGAATACATCTAATATGTTTTTTTTTTTTAATAACTGGTCAACTTTAAAGTTGTTAAAACATAAACTCATTATTCTTGAAATTAATACGAAAAAAAAAACACACAAAGCTTTCTTCTCCTGTTCTTGTTTAAGATATATTTTGAGGTAATATACTGAAGGAGAGCTGTGTATAGAATAATTTCAGCTGGACATGCAGAAGGAACGATAAAATTAAAAAGCCTTACTGTAACCTCTAAGAGAAGAAAAAGATCTTGCAATGATTATCAATGGAAAACCTTCTGGTGAAAAGCCAATGAGACTTCTGTAACACACACAGGCAGCTGAGAACACTACAGCCACTGGTATATCTCCACATCACTGAAGGTGGGACTTTCACCCACTATAATGGAGTAGATAGTATACAGCACCTCCTAAAGTGTGTTGTGAAGTTTTTTGAGAGAAAAAGAATATCAAATTAAGACTTTAGACTGACACTTTACAAGAAATATAGTGAACAGATAAACAAAGTCAGTGAATAAATTATGCCACAAAAAAACCACCAGCCAAATTCAAAATGTGAAAATGTTCCCCAGGCTTAGCTTCTTTCTACACAAATAAAAGGCGATGGGGAAAAAAGGAGAGATGAGACTACTAGAAACCAAGAAATTTACAAACATTAAAAGAGTGAAAAGTATGGACCTTGATAAGATTTTGATTTGAACAAACTGTAAAAACATGCCTTTGGTAGCTGGGCAAATTGAAGAAGAACCAGTTATTAGATGGTGTGGCTAATGGTAGTAGTTTTAATAATGGTAATGTATTTATGAAAAAAGTCATTAAGCATCAGAAATACATTCTGAAGAATCTTTAATTAGGTTTTCAACCAATTTAGAAAAAAGTAGGGATATAAAAATAAAATAGGACTACAAAAATGTTGCACATTGTTGATGCCGGGTGATTGGTATGTGACAGCTTACTATGCTCTTTGTATTCTCCTTTTGTTTGAAAATTACCATGATAAAATTTCTTTTTAAATCTAGTGACTTTGTCAATTTCTACCTTAAATACTGGTTACGGCCTCCCTGTGCCAGCATTGCAGGAACTGAATTCTTCAGCATGGGTCTTATATTACATACATTTTTATTGTTTTTTTTTTTTTCAAAAGTAGTATTCATCCCTTGATCAGAACTGATGCATTTACAGGCAGAATTTTCAATATGTTCTGCTTCATATGCTTTCTAAATCCATTGAGTAATAATTTATAGGAATTTTCTATATTTTCTTTGCAGTGAAAAATGAAATAAAATCCTATCTGTGAAGAACCCTCTACTTTGATTTGATATTTAATCTCAGTGACTCCCAACTGTGGCTCCTGAACCCCTGGCAGACCACAGAAAAAACCACAAGGCCATAAAACAAACATTGCACACTCAAAAAATGTTTTACACATATAAAGTGTTTCATTTAAAGCTTATAAAAGAGATGCCTTTATGACTGATAAAACAAATCAAAATTTCAATTAATACTTAAACTATAATGAACTCTTTTATATAAAGTGATTTTTAAAAGTTTACCTTCATGAACAACAATGCTCTAAGAAATACTTGACAATACTAAGAACCTTTGAATACTTGGTTCTGAGTCTACACAGGTTTAATACTCAGGCATTTTAGAAACAACAGTGATTTGTGTGTCTTTGAGGGCAATAAACCCCAAAGGATCCTTATTTAGAAGATTCCAAGGTGATTAATCATGAATGGTACTCTCCCGTCCTGGGACTACTCCCTACAAAATGTCAATCATCTGAGAAGGCCTGATTTAATTTAAATCAGTGAAACAGTAAGTGAATGAAGACCCCTGGAGCTGTACAACATAGTGACCTTTGTCCCCAACGTTACAAGATGCCAAAATACTTTACAATCACTTTAGCATCACCAGTTGAACAAGTTTTAGGGTAATTCAGAATGTGTAAGTCAACAGAGATACAGAACTGGCAATACCAAAAGGGACTCCACATGCTGATCATTGGTTGCTGATTTACAACTTATTATTTAGACCAAAAGAAACCCAAATTTGTTTTCTAGATACTTCTTAACTATTCCGTAGATGTTTACAGTGAGTCATTTATACTGTTCTTAAGAACAAGATACTTCTCAGTGTGGTATATAAAACACAATGGACACTACACAGCCCTAAAAGAGATGAAAACCTGTCATTTCAGACAACATGGCTGGAACTAGAGGGAATTATGATAAGTGAAATAAGTCAGAAGGAGCAAGATAAATATCAGATCATCTCACTCATATGCAGAATTTAACAAAACATAGCACATGGACAAACAGAAAAAACAAAAAGCAACCATGGTTTGCTTTTTGATAAAAAGAAGGGAAGTGTGAGGAACAAGTTGTAGTTGTGATCCAAGAGACGGTGGTGAAGAGTTTTTGGTAATTTGGTGGGTGTGGTGTGCTTTCATATATGAGATGAACGGTGAACCTACACGCGTGGATTTATATTACCTTGTAAATTAGAATTATCTCAAGAAATAAAAAATACAGTTCAACTTAAGACTTGAAAAAGTAAGGAGCAAGATACTTCTCATTAAGTTTTTCTTTTTCCTGCTTTGTTATGTTCTTCCAAAAGTTTTCCTTTCTTAAGATGAGTACTATCAGGTATAATTATAAGCTGATGAAAGTGGAAGGCTTTACCAAATAAAATGCTAGATTCCTGTTCCTTCCTTTTGATGAGATGTCAAATCAAATACCATGTGTGGGTGATAAGTATATGTAATGGGAAGGCCATGATTGGCTGTAGAGTTTCCACTCTCCTTAAGCCAAGATAATATCAGAAGAATTCTAAATCCTAAAACCTTAAATGTCAATGACATCATCACTGTCAGAATGAAACACAGAAAAATATTTAAGGGAAGAGGAAGAGGAAGGAATAAGTCTATCATTCTTTCAAAGAATCTGAAATTTGAATGTTGGGTGTATAACAGAGATCCAAATTAATTCTGTCCTCTGTATTTATTATAATGTTTTTCTTAAATTGCTTCAGTCTCTGTTTATGCTTTTTTTCTTTTTAGAGAGTAAAAGATAAGAAACTAATTCTCTATATAAAAACCTTTAATGCATCCATGATGAAGCAGTTATACTAACTTTAATTTTGCGTGTAGTCAAAGAAATATGCAATGTTTATAGCTAAATTAATTTAAAAACAGAAAAGGAAAGGAAATTTTTATAGAGAAAGAGCAGGTGATGGACTCCATACAAAGCTCAGTGTTTTCACTTTTAATGACCAGCCTTGGCCTCTGGGTTGCTTTTATAAATTTGATAGGGATAAATTCTGAGGCAAAATAGAGTGATAAAAAGAGTAACATGAACCCAAGATTAAAGCAACTACTTAAGAGACTAGTTAAAATAGATTAGGTCCCAGATAATAGTCATTGATGTCATTTGAAAAAACAAATAGATCCATAAAGAATAAAGCAAGAAAGTGTGGTCAGGCAGATGTGGCACTTAAGACAGGTTTTATTAGGGTTTTGCATCAGTCTCAGAAGTACAAACTCTCTGCTCAGACCCACTGTGTCCTAACTTGCTAAACTAATAAATCAACTTCCATAAAAGTGCACTTTGGTTTCTTTGCAAAACAGAAAAATGAAAAGAGCTCCCTGACAACAAAACTAATATTGGAAAAATAAAATATTTTACCCTCAATGAAAGTAAAGTTTGGTAGGCTATCTAAAAATATTATTATATGCAAATGAATTCTGAGTTTAGAAATACAAGTGTCCTATGGGAATTACCTTTGTCAGTGAGTCATTTGGAATTTCTGGTTAAAAAATGATCTTTTGTAGACTAGCACAACCTCTTTAGAAAAAGTATGGAGATGCCTCCAAAAATAAAAGTAAAAAGACAGATCTACCATTTGATCCAGCAATCCTTCTTCAAGGCATATATTCAGAGAATACAAAATACTGATCAGAAAAAAAACATCTGCACCCCTATGTACATAATAGCACAGTTGACAACAGACAAGACATGGAAACAACCTAAATTCCCATCAACAGATGACTGGATAGAGAAGCTGTGGGTTAGATACTCACTGGAATTCTATGAAACTACTGAAAACGAATGAAATCCTGCCCTTCGCAACAATCTGAATGGACTAGATGGGATCTTGTTAAGCAAAACAAGTCAGAAAGTAAAAGAGAAGTTACAAGATAGTTTCACTCTTAAGTGGAATACAAAGAAACAAAACAAACAAACAGCCCCCAACAAAATCCACAGGACACAAGACTGCGGGAGGGTTAGGATGGTAAGTAAGAAAAGAGGGAACAAGGTGGCAATAAAAGGGCACTGAATTCTGGTGGTGAAATACTCACAGATGGAGAAGCAATGTCAGGATCCTAGCAAGAGTATAACAATGTAAACAAACAAACAAAAAATAACAAAATCAAATAAAAAAATTTCACAAATTACTTTTCTCTTATTATTAAAAGATAGAACACTCCTGCCCGCATTTTGATTTTGATTGTATCATGGTAGCGATGGCATATAACAGAGCAGGATCCAGAATAGCTATTGGGTAAATACCTAGGAACTGGTTTAGAGGTACAATCACATGTCTAATACACGCGAAACAGTCCATCAGTAGTCTTTCTCGGCCCCAGTATCTAGAACGTTTTCTCAGGGTACTTTCCTCAGCTAGGAAGACAGACATGTAAGCTTCCAACAAATGCAATTCATATTGCAGGGTATTTGAGCCAATACAGAGAATGACATAAAAAGCATGCTGGAGTTTGAGCTCCTTCAATGTATCTTGATGAAGATTAGGAATGATTAGGAAGGGCCGTGGGAATGCTCGAAGTATACGCACCTATATTACGTCATTGCTATTTCTGCTAAAACCAGTCTCTTCTTTAAAATGCATGCAACATGTTGAAAACCACCCTTCATCCTTAATAACATTTCAGTGAAAAGATACAGGCATGTTAGGCATAAAAGAATACCCCAAAACAAACATAAAACTGGGTATGTCATTTTTGGTCGTGAGGTAAACACAGATTGCCACAGATATTAAGCAGGGGACAGAGATGAATTAAATGACGTGATCCTGTTGTAAGAAAAACAGTAGAGCAAGGACAGAGAAAAAGCATCAATAGCTCCTGACCTCAACATAAGAAAAACACTAGGGAAAGGTGGGAACTGTGATGGTTCTCAGCCCAGAAGTCCGTTCTGACAGAGTGGCTGTGAAAATGCTCTTTAAGAGAAGACAGAATCTATATTTTGTTCAAATCTCCTGTTTTCAAATATTTTAATCAATTCCAAAAAATTAGATCAACCTAACAGCTAGCAAAAATATAATTCTTTGGCAGCAATTTAAATCTTTGTTTTAGGTCTTTGGAAATGATTTTTTATCATTTTAGATACTGGCTTCTGAAAGCAGAAATAACTTATGATTGCTCCATGTTAATTACCTAAGTGGGAAAATAAATTTTATATACTAAGAAATGCTGGACATTATATAGTTCCTGGCATACATTATCAATGAAATTTTAAAGGCAATTTCTACAAAACCTCAGGTGGTCTGTGTCGCCTCTTCCCTAGAATAAATGCTGCCTTGTCTCGAAGTCTTTCTTATACTTGTTGATGTCTGTGTTTGTTTTTGCTTTTTTTTTTTTTCCATTTTCTCCATACCCACGTGTGACTTTGCTTTATTTATGTAATACATTTTTCCTGGGATAAAGCGGTTTCTTTATGAGTTCAAGATATTACATGAGATTGGCTCAAATCAGTATCTAGCTCCCCCCAGTTACTTGAATGCGCTTCCCTGAAAGACAATGCTGATGCCTATGATGGTATTTTATGTCTGTTGTACTCATTCATAAAAATGAACATTCCTTTTACTTTCATCTATAACTTCTTTACCTCGCACCCATTTAGTCAAATTTTTCAATGAACCTGAATTTTAGCATCAAATTCAAATCACTGATTAAAGGACTTTAAGGCACCTCTGAAACATGATAAATTCTGAGGAACAATTAATAACAAATAAAGATTCCTCTAGTCATTGTTTATTATACCAAAGGATGTGACTAAGGAGAAGTGGAGAAATTACACAATTTCATAGAAAAGTCTGGTACTATTTTAGCTTATGAAAAACCACAAACTGAAACGATGTAGTAATCAGAGACCAACACATTTATACGTGTCTCCATGTCTTGGGCTCATTAATCTTAATCTAAAAGCTGGTTATAGGTATCTCAATTACACATATCAGGAAAAATGAGGCTTGGACACAAGTACTCAGCAGAGGTTGCAAACTAACAAGTGGCTGGTATACTCTAGCCAGAATTCAAATCTGGGCACAGAAAATTCTAAGGAAGTGGAGAAATTTAAGGAGTTATCTGATCTAATATGTGTATTTCACATTTGAAGAAATAGGTCCCCAAATCAAATAATTGACTAACTCAAGGTCTCAGAAGTAGGTCATTTTACTTCCACTCAAGTTATTGCCAAATTCAGGAGACACCTTTGCCAGATTTAACAACCCTTATTTACCATTTCATGACCTGAGATGATAGGATCCCATCGTCAAGTTCCTACTGTTTGGAAGAGTGAGATAAATCAGTCTATTATTTATTTATTTATAAGCCTTTACAATAAAACAATCAAGCATACACAAAATTCTGAGGGATATACAAGAAGTTATTTTCTTCTTAGTCACCCTTCAGTCCGTAGAGAGTCCACCTCAGGAGACTCTAGAGAGAGACTCTTCTCTGACCTCATCCACCACCTCTGACCCCACTATGGTATCTTCAGAATATTCACTCTTATGTCTACCCCAGAGGGTCCTACTCAGTTTTTCTCATGACTATCAGTCTAGGCTGCCATTCAGGAACTACTTAGGAACCACAATCTGTTAAATGTGGTGGGTAGGAGGTGAGGTTTAGTTAGCATATTAAAACTTCATTTATAAAACAAGCATTAATAAAATTTGTTTACTGTGCTTTATTGTGACTTTGGAGTTGAGTTTAATGGGCAGTGTGGAGTAGAGTGACTAAAACCCTCACTCACCCTATTTTGGTGCTCTTCTCAGAGGCAGTGGTAGTCAACCACTCAAGTTCTTCCCCTAGGAGGAGGCAATGAAGAGAAATCGTCCTGTCAGTCCCAACCCCAAGTGAAACATCCACCACAGAAACTAATCTTTCTCTTATTAATGCCATGTATCACTTTCAGCAAGACTCTGGCATTTTACTCCAAAAGAGTCTAATTTTTTCTCTCTATAAAAAGTCCCTTATATAATCCTATCTTGATATGGACTCTGGTCCTAGCGAAAAATTTTTAATACCTGAAAATTCCGTTAACCATACCATAGCACCCAATGTAGGGAAAACACTGCATGGACACTGGTGCCTGAAAAGTTTTCTCCACTTGAACGGTGACAGCAATACATCTACAAATAAACTGTCACATTCTGCTGGTTTGTGTGTATATAAGTGTCTGGGGTCACAGAGCAGTTTGGAGGGCAGATCAAAAGGATTGTCTCTTGGAAAAGCTTTTATTGTCTTAATAAGTAAGACAACATCTAGCTCTGTTCGGCAAACTGAGCTTTTCCCTGTCTCTTAACAAATTTATTCCCCTATCTCTCACCTTTTCATCTCTGGTATATTCCATAGGCAGCTTTGCTAACTGACTTCCTTACTACAAATAGACTTTGTCACTTCAGAAATAGGGTTGTCTTTTATAGACAGATTGATGGACTGGGTGTCAAGGTTTTAGAACAGTAGAATGACTGGGGCAAACACTATCCCCCATAAATCCAATATTGGCAAATGTCCTACCCAATCCAGAAGATTCTGTTTGTTAAATTGTCTTTGTCAAAGCTAAGTGCAAGGCATAGAACACAGAAAATCATTGTCATTGTTCTGGGAAATAAGTTATTGAACCCATGTTAAAAAGGAAAATGTTATTTAGTATTTAGTATTACAAATGATTATAAGAAGAATCTCTTAATTGTATGTCTTAACATCCAAAATTATATCAATAAATTCTGATTGCCTAATAAACAGAGATCATGCTGCATCTAAAGATTTTCAAGTTTGAGAGTTTTTATTTGGATCTTCTTTTTCATTTTTCAAGTATTTGGGGAAAAATTGAATCAGTAAAGTAGAATAAACTGTAAATTCTATAACACAACCAAAAGCTTGAAATGCGTCTCCTTGGAATTTAAATTTTTTAATATTTAATAGAAAGTTCTGAGAAAATAATGTGTGTCAATATACAAACATTATTTTTGGAGGCTCAAATAAAAAATAATGTGCTATCTATTAAAAAATACAAAGAACCCTTCAAAATCAAGGAATGTCCATCCAACAATTCTTCTTTTATATCCCTAATTCCAATACTGGCACTAAACATCAATTTCCCTTTTCCACATGTTGGTTCTCTCCCAGTAATTAAGGGATGTTAACCCTTCTAACTAGCGATTTTCAGCAATATAAAATGGTATCAATTGTAAAACTCACTTATTTTAAATACCAGTATGAAGCAAACTACCATTGAAGTTATAATTGATTATCATTATCATTATAATTATTATTTCATTTCAGAAATAAAATATTTTAAAATAGACTTCTTAAACATATCCCTCAGTCTTTACTAAATATTATTATTGGAAGCAAATAGCAATGTTAAGACAGAGTTCAGAAGCTGACATTTTCTTGCTATCTTTCATATAAAAGTGCACTCATGTTTGGGGGTTCAGGAAGAGATGTTTATCTGATTTCTGTCTTGCATAGAAAAGAATAGATTATGTAAATTAGGCTCAATGCATCCTAGCTAGACAATGTTAAGATACTGCTAAAATTTTGAAAAACACATTCAGATTGAAGGGAAAACCATCCAGGTAGAAACAAAGAACGAGGGCCTAATGAAAATAATCACAGAACTCTTCATGTCATAGAACACAGAAAATCCCTGACCTAGCACCATCTATGTTAAATGAGCTCAGTTTGAACTTCCTTTGAAAATACCACTTGTGTTTGGGCAGCTGTCATCTTTCAGAAGTTCACACTCACCTTCTACCCTTCCTGCTCCAATGGGCAGACCAAGCTGAACATGCTTTTGAACATTCCCCTTGAACTGGTACAGAAATGTACTGACTGATGTCAGAAATGAAATCCTGGAGTATGAAATCCTATGGCTGAATGAATCCACAGGAAAAGCAAAAACCAAAACCTAAGAATGGACGTATCTCTGTCCTGACATTGAAGGAAAAAAAAAAAAAAAAAGCACTTCATTAGGATTTTTTTTTTCTAATGAAATATGTGAATCCCTAACAAAGCTTTAAACAAGGAGCAGATACTCCCTGCTGTAGCTTTTACCACAAAAACACATTTTGGTCTTAGATTTATTTATGGAAATATACTTTACCAACATTTTAGGCTGATGTGCAAACATTATGGAACCTATTCAGTGAGTTCCAAACTTCATATACCCATTTTCTACTTGAAATCTCTCCTTCAATATCTAATAAGTGCCACCATCTTAATTTTGTCAAATAACTGTGTGCTAAGCTCCTGCTCCTGAATTCCTTATCATTTACTGTCCTACATGACATGGCCATCCTCCAAGTGGTTCAAACTAGAATCCTGGGAGTCTGATTTCATTTCTCACTTAATTTCACCTCCCACATTTACTCTAGCACCAAAACAGAATATATGCTAAACCCTCTACTTCAATTTCTGCCTTTAGTAATAACATGCTAACAGAGTCTACCATCATCTCTTGCCTAATTTCCGCTGCTGCAGACCTTAATCTATTTTCCACACAACAGCTGCTGTGATATTTCTGTAGAGGGAAAACATAGGGTCTGGATACAGTATTATATAGGGGTCTTTTTAGACCAGGACCTTCTAGGACAACGGAAGTTTGAGTCACACCCATCAAGTCAGTTCCTGGGTGTTAGAGATCAAAGTTCATGTCCTTATCTCAGGAAAGATTCGTGGACTATCTTATTACTTGGCCTTCATCAACATATTGTCTTCCCCAATACAATAAGCTGTAAATTTCTGGAAATTTAAATCCCTTTGGGGGGCAGAGGGACCACCAGAGTGCTGGGGACCTTTTCACAGACCTGAAGAACTTCCTGGAAAATCGCCCCCAACCTTCTGCTTTTGAACTTCCTCTGGACTGTGACTCCAATTCTTTAACTAATGACAGACACTAGAAAGGTGGTCTGTCCAGAAGCCCCCTCTCATGGATCTAAATCTGACTATCCCCAGTCAGGAGTGCAGCTTTTCTGCCCACAGAAACCCTATTCCCACATTGTCACTTTCTCTCTCCCTCACTTACTCTAATAAACTTTAAAAAACTGTACCTCCTCTTTAATATTTCAATAATTCTTTTTTTGCACCCTTTGCTGACAACCCCAGGAGCCCTACATCATTTTAAATATAAATCAGACTCGTAACAACTCTGCTCTGATTCCTCCAGTTGTTCTCCACTGCAGCTAACAGATTACTCTCTGTACTTGCTTTTCTCATGTACGAAATGAGAATAGAAATAATGGTAGACCTCATATGAGAGCCATGAGGATGAAATTATTAAACATAGGTGCAGCTGTTTGAAATGGAGCTTGGTGTGTGGAAAATGTCATACAAAGTAGAGTGGTTATTGTTTACAACTAAATTATAGACCCTTTACTAAGCCCAACCCTAGCCCTCCTCCTCCTCCTCATCTCTACACTTTCCTGTTCCTCCATAGGGCTGCTCTCCTTTGTCTTTCTCATGCACACAGGCTCATTTCCTTCCCAAGACCCCTGATGTTCTATGCTTCCTGCAAGATATGACCTCCAACCCTCTCTAAGCTGGTTTCCTTTATCGTCTAAATCTCAGATCCTGTGTCTCTTGAGAGACTTTCCCTCAGCTTCCAAGATTAATTAGTGCTCCTTACAGTGTCAATCACATCACCCCTTCAAAGCACATTTTAATCTCAAAATTTTGGGGGGGACATACTTGTTGGCTAAGATGGCACCCAGGGCTGCCATTTAATGTCTCATGTTGGTGCCAATGAGTTTTGTTTCCGGAGCTAGAGCTCGGTTTCAATCTCCCAGCACCGCCCTGGCAGCGGCTTCCTGATCAGGAACCAACCCCGCGGAAAGTCTCCCCCCTTGGAAAATCCCCAGCCATTCGGCTTATGCCAGATGTCCTAATAGGCTATAATATATAGGTTAAGGCTTGCAGATATGCTGCTGCTGCTCTCGCCTCCGTGGGCAGCCACTGCTTCACCTCAATAAATCTCTTGGTTGGATCCGCATTTTCGGTGTGGTGGTCTCTCCTTGCCGGTCTCCTTCACTTGTAACTTTCTGTATCATCTCCATCCCACATAACTGTGACTGCAGGGCTTAGAATCGTTCCTTGCCAGTAGACTTTGGGCAAGTATGTCACATCTCTGGGTCACAGTTCCCGCCTGCATAACCAAGGAACATAACACACCTCCATCTCAGAATACTGAGCGTTAAAGGAGTTCATTGATGCCCACGACCCTGTGAGTAAACGGTCATCATGCACTTAAAAGAAAAGCTAAAGAAATGTGTTGTGTCAAGTCGGTCTATATTTAAGGAGGCAGTGCAGGAGAAATGGACTTTGATGGGGGCGCTGGCCCGATACTTAGAAAAAGAAGCTCTGAAAACAGAAATATCAAAGGTCCAATGTGCCAAAACCCTGAGAATTTCTAGCCCACATTCTGGATTATGATTTTCATGCAGTAGAGATACAACACTTTGGGAAGAAAAGCAGTAGGACTTCCTTGTCCTCCTCTTCCTTGAAGCCAGACGCCATTGGTCTGGACAGTTGGAGAAAGAGAGCCAGTGACCTTAACTGCAGAATTCCCAAGTTCACCCCAAAGAGTTTATGGGCCTAGAGATGGAGCATAACAGCTATGTATACTGTTAGTAAACAGAGCTTAGCATACTGTTTCCTCCCCATACCTGCACTATGCTGTTGGTGCAGAGGTGAGGTCCCTCTCCCGTTGGAGGGCTCCTTGCAGCACATCCAGTCTGCTGGCAGGACAACATTCTTGGTTGAATAACTATCCAGACTTGACATAACTCATTTCCTTCAGATCCAAGTTGTCATCAATAAATCTGACCATGACTAACAGAGCATGTCATGAGTGGTATGGGATATTATGCACCTTGCATGAAATCAGGATACATTTACTTTTTCCTACATAGAATTTTTGACACAGCTAGTGAGGGGATGAAAACAGAAAACATCCAAGTCTCTCAAAACTGGTCTCCTGTACATGCCTCACTCTGACATGAAGAACCAAGGACAGTGGAGTACAGCCCCACAGGCAAAGGAGAAGTGGTAATTCTTTTAACTCCTTAGTCCTCCCCTTAAGAAGCCCTCTACTAGTCCCCGGGCCTCCACCCTTCTCCTAAATCAGACATGGTCTTTTACCCTTATTTTCTGTAAGAATGCAGGAAGGGGAGTTATTTATCTTTATTTTTAGAGTAAGGATGAGTTATTCCTCCTTGCACATGGAGACTCCCTCCTCTATCCCCTGAGACCTCCATGCTCAGTACAGGATGTAAGTCATGGGTCTGCCCCAGCTACCTCGGAATTTACTTCCATGTAAATTCTCCTTATGTATGCTATTAAATTTGGGATTTTCTCTTGCTAATCACACCTAATGCTGATTCTTTCATTTGTCCAGCCTGTGAAGAACCTCACAGAAATGGGAGGATTTTTCCTTTGACCGCCACACTAGAAAAAGCATCAATTCATTTATGCCTGAGACTCAGCCAACATAACAGAAAACAAGCTGCCATATAGAGAAATTTCCTGTTGTAGCATAAGCCTGGTGGTTTGTTTTGTGTGTGTGTGTGACATCTCATTTTAATTATAGAAGATATAAATTAATAAATTTGCCTCCTGGTTACCTTCAATCTGTCAATGGTATAATTTTCCCCTTTGACTTGTGTCTAAATGGCAGAGCAACTTTGGTAAGAAAGCAGCTCTGGATTCAGAGGTAAACACATTTATTTTCCTATTAGTTCTGATGAAATCTATCTACAGACAGGTTATGTGCCAGGCCAATGATATATGCCACCAGGATGCACTGATAGGAACTCCATCTCAGCAAAGTCTTCCAGATGGAAAATAAATTAGAAAGCTTCCTCCAGAGAAAATGAGCTAGCAGGAAAGATCAGTGTCTTGGTTTAACAGCTTTGCCTAGAGTGACCTCCTCTCGGGGAAATTCAGAGAAGGCGTTCGTCACAATTCTAGAAAGTCTTGTGAACTTTCAAGACAAACATTATGATTTTCTGTAAATTCTAGCAAACTGTCCGCCATTATAGCCCAGAGGATGTGTTTTAGAGTTCACTGAAAAATTGATTCTAAAAAGAAGAAAATATGCATATTGACTCTTGCTTGACTCTGGATGAAAATCTAACCAGGAATATAGAAGATGTGCAAAATAAAGTGCTGAGAAAACAGGAAATTACCTTCAATTTCAGGAATATGTAAAGGTAGATTTGTCACTCAGAAAGTGCCCAGACACAGAAAAGGAAGTATTCGAATATCAGCACCCTCACAGCAGTATCTAGAGACAGGACCCTAATCAACCATTACCCATGAACAAGATACTGTCATTCTAAATGAATGATTCCTAAATGTGTCAGCACTAAGGATTATGACATTCAGGCAATGGTATCTTTTCAGTTAGCAGAGGCATGCCATTGTGCCCAGTTTTGCATTAGGTTGGTAACAAACCACACTTCACACCTCCTCTTATGTGCTATCTGACTCACACAGACTCACATTAGGAGTCGCGAACCAATTACCCACATTTCCATTTGGCAAGGTAATGAAAGGTAGTTATTCTCGGGAATAGCTTATCAATGGGAACTGCATTAATGGCATTTTTCATATTGACTACGGCATAAATTCAGTGCCTAATTAACGAGGCGTTAACAGAGATTAAAAACTAACCAAAAAAATTTTGCAATGGAAACATATTAGGTCTATTCTGGTGGCTCAAATGCTAAGTCCACCTGACACAGTCCATATATATCCCTAGGACCTGGGTTTGTGACCCAGGACCCAGAGGAACAATCAAGATGAGCAACTAAATAAATAAAATGCTTCTTCTTCCTCTCTCCTTCTGTCTGTCTCTGCTTACCTTCACCCTTCCTTTCAAAAAATATGAAAAAAAAAAAAATATATATATATACACATACATATATATGCATGTATGTGTGTATGTATGTATATATATAAAAGTGGAAGGTGGTATAAGCAAACCTGTCTTTATTGCTGTTGTTAAATATAACTAATACTTCCTGGACATTATATAGAAAATACACATAAGAAGTTGTCGAAAGCTGGAAAGAAGAAGGTAGGCGCCTAGGAACCACAGAGCCCAAGAACCAACATTTGGTGAATTCTCTGTTTTGCTTTGTGTTGTTTTTTACCTTATATTAAAAAAAAATCATTAAATAAACATACACAAATTCTTCCCTTTCTAACAGAACAACAAGGAAAAGAAGAACTTAACAAGCAGAATACTTCGGATAACAGCCATTATCTCCAGCCTAAGAAAACAGAAAGGACAAAGGCCCCACCCACCTCCAAGCAAACAGTGAAGGCACCTGTCATGCACAAGCTGTAACGAGATGTGGCAGTTCTCCTGCTGGGGCAATGCTACAGGAGATTGAAAAAACATCATTTTCATCACCAATGGGAGGAAACCAGTCCTCCCCAACAGGGGTAGGATTTAGCAGAGACCATAGGCATAGCCCAGACTCATAGCTAAACTGGCCAGCCAGTAATCAAAAATCCCTCCTCCTACCAAGAATTCAGAAGATAGCAAACAATAATAAAGACAACCAATACAAACACTGAGGTGACACAATGTTGGAATTATCTGATAAGGATTTTAAAGCAGTCATGTTAAAACCTTCAAAGAGGAATTACCATTATATATGAAACAAATGAAAAATCAGAAGGTGCAGCCTAGAAATAGAAAGCTTCATCCAGAGAACTAAATAGACATTTTAGAACTGAAAAATATAATAACTGAAATAAAAAGTTTAGCTGATGGGCTCACCAGCTGAAGAGAAGGAACAAAAGATACAGTAAACCAGAAGACAGAACAATAAAAATGACCAAATCAGAATAACAGAGGGAAGATAGACTGGAAAAAAGCCCAGTACAATATAGATGTAAAGGATGTAACAAAAGATCTAACATTTATGTCATGAGAAAGGAGAGAAGAAAAAGGGTGTGGCTTATAAATAGACATAGTTATAATGTCTAAAAGTTTGCAAATTTGATGAGACCTAAGCCTGTGGATTCAGTAAACTGTGAATACCAAGAAGAAAACACAAAGAAACCCATTCTACAACACACGTACCTGAACTCTGAAAAATTAGGCAAGGAAAAATCTTAAAAGCAGTCAGAGAAAAATGACACCTTACATATAGGAGAAAAACTAGTTTACAATGGATTTTTTTATTGGAAGCCATGCGGTCAGAAAGAAAAGATACCATATTTTTCAAGAGCTACAGGAAAATAATTGTCAACCCAGAACAAAATAATCTTCAGGAATAAAGGGGAAATCAGGACATTCTCAGTTAAAGGGAAACTAAGTGAAATTGTTGACAGCACCTGTCCTAAAAGAATGGCTAAAGAAAATGTTCTAAACATAAAGGAAATTATAAGAGAAAGAACACTGGAATGGAAAAAGCAAAAACGGACACAATAATCAGAAATATTTATAAGTTTTCCTTTCCCTCTTCAGTTTTCTATATTATATTTCACCTTAGAAGCAAAAATATAATTTAGAACTGATGCAGTTCTAAATATAGGTAGATGAAAATATTAAATACCTGTAAATGAGATGGTAAAGTGTCAAAAAAAAAAGGAAGGGCAAGTTTATACTTAACTTAAGCTGGTTAAAGGACTGTACATATATAATATACACATATGTATATGTAAACCTAGGTTAATTACTAAAAAAACTACTATAAAACATTAAAAAATGCTATAGACACATACAAATATGATTCTAAAACACATTCAAATAACATATAGAAAAACAGGAAAGCAGACATAGAAGCGAAATCCAAAGCAAAATAAAAAAAAACTAAATATAATCTATTAAATGAAAATTCTAACATTAATAATTACATTAAATGTAAGTAATCTAAATACCCAAATTAAAAGACGGGTGACAGAGTGAATTTAAAAACCACTACCCCAACAAAGTAAACTAATAGTCAAAACAAAAACAAAAACAAAGCTTTGGATTCTGACCCCAGAACTGAGGTTATCAGAGGGGAAGAAGGTGGAGGATTATTAGCACTTTGGAGACAGGCATGGTTTGATATCATGCATTTGAAGAAGTGTGAACTTGGAAAACTAAACTAATACAGTATAGCAAATCAACATTTCTCAATTAAAATTTGCTTACCTTATCTATAAGAAGCTCAGTTCATACATATATATATATATGTAGTTATATATATACAGGCAAATTGAAAGTAAAGAGAAAAATGCATACCATGTGCACATTAACAAAAAGAAAGGAGGAATAATCATATTAATATCATATGAATTAGACCTCAGAACAAAGAAAATTATCAGAAGGGACAAAAATCAACCTTACATAATGATAGGAGTCAATCCACTAAGAAGAAAGAGTAATTCTAAATGTGTATGAACCAAGCAATGGAGCCACAAAATATGCAAAGCAAAATGTGGCACCCAAGGAGAAATAGACAAATTCACAATAATAGTGGAAAACAACACATACCTCAATTTTTTCGTATCTATTAGTATTGACTCAGAAATTATGACTAATTCACTAGCTTTTGTCCATTTCTTCTTTTTTTTCTTTGTTGAGTTATAGATGTTCTTTATATGTCTTGGATATTAACCCCTTAGTAATATATGATGTGCAAACATCTTCTATTCCATATTTTTGACTTGCTGTGTAGACGCTTTTTAGTGTGACCATTCCATTTATTTATTTTTTCTTTTGCCTTCTTTGCCATGTGGGTCAAGATCCCAAAATCATTTTTAAGACTCATGTCATGGAACATACTGGCTATGTTTCCTTCTATGCATTTTACAGCTTCAGGTCTTGCGTTCAAATCTCTAATCCATAATTTAGTTTATTTTTGTGTATGAAGTTAGAGAATAATCCATTTCATTCATTTGCATGTGGCTGCTCAGTTTTCTAAACAGCCTTTGTTGAAGACATTTCCTTTCCCTTTCTCCATTGTATGGTCATGGCTCCTTTATCGTAAATTAACTGTCTATATTTTCATGGTTCATTTCTAAACTCTCAATGCTATTCCATTGATCATACGATTTATATATTCCAGTACCATACTGTTCTAATTACTATAACCTTCTAGTATAATTTGAAGTCAGGTAAAGCAAAATATTTTTCTTCCTTTTTCTTGAGATTTTTAGCTACTTGGGGTCTTTTGTGGTGTGGTTCCATATATATTTTATTATTAATGTATTCCATTTCCTTAAAAACTGTTAGTGGAATTTTAACAGGGTCTGCATTGACTCTTTAACAGCATTGATTCTTCCCATCCATGAACACAGAATATTTTTCCATCTTGCTGTGTCTTCTATTTTTTTAAACAATATTTAGAAGTTTTCTTTGTATAGATCTTTCACCACCTTTGTTAAAGTTACTCCAAGTTATTTAATTATTTTGATGCAGTTGTCAAAGAGATTATTTTCTTCTTCTTTTCTTCCCCTAGATCATTGTATATAGAAAGACAACAGATTTTTGTATACTGATCTTGTGGCCTGCCACTCTACTATTTGTATTTATTGCTTCTAATAACTTTCTAGTGGAGTCTTTTAGGTTTTCAACATATATTATTATGCCATCTGCAAACAGTGATAGTTTCACTTCTTCTGCAATCTGGATTCCTTATATTCCTTGATGTTATCTAATTGCTCTAGTAATAAAGAGAAACTTTCAAATGTTCAGTGTTCTAGGAGAGTTTGTGAGAAATTGTGAGGTCAGAAAAGTTCCCTGTGAAGAATCACTCTATACTAGCATAACATTTATAATGGCAGTACGGTGATCTTGGTGATTTACTTGCAGTTTTAAGTAGCATTGTTTGTTCTAAGAGTGTCTGATACCATCCTCCTAGTGCTGATAAGTTGCCTGTGCTCAGTGAAGGCAGGAATAGCATTTCATTACTATTTATCAAAGCTTAGAAGCATACAGAGTGAGTCTGAGAAAAGGCACAGCTAAGGCAAGCACAGCAGTTGGGGGAAAAGACTCATCCATAGCTTCTGATACCAGGATGGAGCTTAAGAAACGCATCTGGACCAAAATGATTTATGTCTCTACTGAGCAAGCGGGGAAGAACTGCCTGGCTCTTCACCCACTCTTTTCTCAAGCTGCCCTCTCAGCCTCTCTTGAGAGAACAGATTTCTCTCTAAAGGTCACTCTGCTCTAAGTTCCCAGCAAGCTCAGCTTCCACTCTGAACATTCATCTGCACGTCATGATTCCTGAAGCCTTAGATGCCAATACAACGTAGGAGAAGGAATTATCTTCAGGAGAAAAAGTAGACTCTCCTAGACACACATACCCCCAAATAAATCAGTGTTTGATCCTGACAATGTCTACAAGATCCAGAGAAGCAATAGATATAAAAAGTTCTAACCTTTTTTCCCCCACCAACTGCAATATCATTTCCATTATTTCTCCGGGCTCCCATTCTGAATTCGAAGCAATTTATCTGAAGTTCAGACACTGCCACTGTGATTTAGTTTCAGTTTTATGGCAACTGCAGGTCTCTAATAAGTATGCTCCTGTCATTGATTTTGTTCCCCTTCAGCTGCAGCTGTAAATGTAATTGAAATTTTTTTGGTATTTTTTTTTTTTTCTCCTTACCTAACTTTTTCTTTTAACTGAGAAGCGAGCAAACAGTGCAGGGTCTTATGAGTTTCATATACTCCATTAGTAAGGATTAATTTCTTCTGCAAATAGACTTTCCTATCATTTTCCTTTAACAAGCTAAATGCTTAGAGAGTACCAGTAACCCTGCTCCAAAAGATTATTTTAGGGTATCTGTTGATGTCAGCAGTTAGAATAGATGGGACCCTTTAAGTTTGCGGTGAGGGGTGTATTATGATGCGTATGTAGTAGGCTGACATACAGGCAATAATTTTCATTTTAAAGTCACTCTTAAGGGTTGAGATTTTTCTCTGCTGATGAGCTAATACTCATATGAGGTCAACCTACTTCCTATCCAGGATTTAGAGATTTCAGAAGTAAAAGGAGCCAAACATGAGTCTAGGACAAAACCAATACTTCCTAAGGAGAAATGTAGCTATCCTTGACGCAGGGCGGCTGACAGTCTTGTCTGTTATAAACCAAAACCCAGATATCTCCTGTCTCTCATGCATAATTCTTGGAAATATAGACTAAAAGTGACAGATTGAAGGGCCAGCCACATTTCACTCCTTTCCTTTTTTTCTTCCTGAACTTTCCACCCTGATTTAAAATGCCACTTTCAATATACACAATATTCTCCGATGTATTTGGTTGCTTTCTTGGATAAAGCTACTCTATTTTACTCACTTCTTCCAATTTAATTCTATATTTTTTAGAATATATTTTTAAATTGACAAATTAGATCTTTATCTTTTTCAAAAATATTTGGAGTTTGTTTATATATTTCTTTCAACAAATTTTGTAAAAATGTTACACAATGCTCTAAAACAATATATTCTAAATTAAAAGAATGAATTTATCTTCAAAGATTACAATCTTACAATTACTTAAACATTTACTTATATAAAACAGTTCTAATATCATATTTTGTCAAATCTAGCATGCCCTCAATAGTTAGACTTCATTATTTTTATATACAGTTAAGAAAGAGAGAAATTACTGCTCATTATAATTAGGGACTATAAATGACTATACATATTTTAACTTCGAAGATGATATAATTTGAAAATAAGTGCATCATAAAATCAGTGACATAGGATGATCAGTGTCTTTTAGGTATTCTAATTTAATTTCAGTTTTTTTAAGGAAAAGTACAAGCAGGAATGAACATGAGTAGGCAAGCAGGCAGAAAGAGAGGAGAAAGCAGCATTTTATTTTTGATTTAGTTGTTTATCTTGGATGCTCCCTCCTCTTCCCCACTTTCTACCCCCAGCCCAGGGACCTGAACCACGCTAGATCAGGAGTGGCACACCTAACTGCTACTCCAGCAAGGTCCCCCAAGGCATTCTAATTTAAAAAGACTATTATCATTGTCTATAATTTCTATCATCTATTCAGTGGCTTGTTTATTTTTTTAGACTGGAAAGTGAGTAATCATGTAATTGAAAAAAAACATACATCAAGAAACATGTACAGAGACTTCCAGTCAAGATGGTGACCTGGTAGAGTTAAGACTACATCCTCCCAACAGAGCAACTAGGAATTCACCTATTTTCCAGAAACAAACACTGAGAAAAAATAGGTAGAAAAGATATAGAGATGCAGCAGCAATCATGACCACAAAGGATAGGCAAAAACTTCAAGGTTCAGAGAGACACTGCAAATTTGGGATTCTGGTCGTGGCAGGGAAAGTTGGACATGTGGGAAGATCCAGGCCTCCAGGAATCACAAAAACAGCAGAGAAGCCCGCCCTGCAAAGCTGGGACACAGAGCCAGGGGAGGGGATCTTGGTCGAGAACAGGAGGAGGAAGAGTGCTCCAGTGGTTTGAATGGGAGACTCAGTGAGAAATTTACACTATAACTAGAAGGTAACTGAGAGAATCCCTGAGCTCCAACCCTCACACCATATTGCCTTGGATCACAGGGCCTGTTCAGTGGAAATTCCATCCCCAGCCTTAAAGAAAGAGGACTGTCTTCCAGAGGGAGAAACCGTCAATGCAACCCACTAGTGACACCACAAGAGAAAGAAAAATTAAAGCCAAAATTAAGCAGAAGAAAGGAAATAATCAAAATTGAAGCAGAAATAAACGAAATAGAAAACAAAAAGACAATCCAGAAGATGAAAGAAACCAGAAGTTGAAAAAAATAAACAAAAAGTTTGAAAAAATAAAACTGACAAACCATTGACTAGATTCACTAAGAAAGAAAGATGGAAAAAAAATCTCATAGCTAGAATCAGAAATGAAAGGGTAAGCTCAACAGACATCACATAAATACAAACATCCTAAGACACTACTATGAGCAGCTTTCTGCCAACAAAGTAGACAATCTTGAGGACAAAGTAGAAACCCGAACAGAACAATCACAAACGAAGAAAATGACAAGGTACTCAAAAGTCTCCCTAAAAATAAAAGTCAAGATCATATGGCTTTTCTAATAACTTTTACCAAAACGTCAGAAAAGAATAAATTCTTATTCTTTTCAAACACTTGCAAAATATTGAAGAACAAGGGGCACTTCCAAACACTTTCTATGAGGCTAACATCACACTGTAACCTAAACCTGACAGAGACATCACCAAGAAAGAAAATTACACACAAGTATCTGTAATGAAAATAAATGTAAAAATCCTCTACATAATATTAGCAAACTGAATCAAAAAATGCATCAAAAAGATCATCCATCATGACCAGGTGGGGTTCATGCCAGGGTGCAAGGATGGTTCAACATAAGTAAATCTATTAATGTCATACACCTTATCAACAAGACCAAGGAGAAAAACCACATGATCATATCGAGAGATGCAGAAAAAGCTTCTGACAAGATCCAGCATGCATTTATGATAAAAACCCTGCATAAAATGGGGATATTAAGATACATACCTCAGCATAATAAAGGCCATATACAACAAACCTGCAGCCAACATCATAGTAAATGGTGAAAAATTGAAAGCTTCTCCACTCAGGTCAGGAAAAATGGAAGTCTGTCCACTCTCAACACTGCTATTTAACATTATACCAGTGGTCTGAGCCAGAGCAAGTAGGCAAAAAAGAGAAATCATGGAAACCAAATAGGAAAAAAGAAGTAAAACTGCCATTATTTGCAGATGATATGATTACACATATATTTAAAACCCTAAAAACTCTGTCAAAAAACTACTAGAACTAATCAACAAAGACAGTAAAGTAGCACAAAATCAATGCACAAAAATCTGTCACATTCATATATGCAAATAATATACTAGAATAAAATGAAATAAAAACAATCACACCATTTAAAATAGTTGTAAAAAGAATCAAATATATTGGAATATATTTAACAAACAAGATTAAAGATCTGTACAAAAATGAAAGAGAGGAGGATACAAAGAGATGGAAAGATATCTCCTGCTCACGGTTGGGAAGAATCAAGATCATTAAAATGGTCATCTTAACTAAAGTAATATACAGATTTAATGTGATCTCTATTAAAATCCGATGGGTTTATTTGCATGAAATAGAACAAAAAAATCTTAAAAATTTGTGTGGGACAACAAAAGACCCAAATAGTCAAAGCAAGTCTCAGAAAAAAGAACAAATTTGGAGGGATGACACTCTTAGACATTGAGCTATACTGAAAAGCAATAATGATCAAAATAATATGGTTCTGGAATAATAACAGAAGCATAGATCAGTGTAATAGAACTGAATCACTAGAAACTGACCCACTCATATATAGTCAGTTAATCTATGGCAAAGGAACTAAAAGCAAAGTCTCATCAATAAATGGTGTTAGAATAATTGAACAGATACATGCAAAGAACGAAGCTATCTCACCAACACCACTCACACAAAATTAACTCAAAATGGACAAGACTTGGACATAAGACCTGAAACCATAAAATTCTTGGAGGACAACATAGGAAGGTCTTTCCATGACATCAATTTTAGGGAGGATTTTGGTGTCTCAACTCCAGTATCGAGGGAAACAAAAAGAAAAATAAACAACTGGGACTACATCAAACTAAAAAGCTTTTTCACAGTAAAAGAAAACATCAACACCAAAAGACAATCTGTTAACTTGGAGAAGAAATTTGCCTTTCATATCTGACAATGAAAATAATTCATAAAACTTAATAACAGAAAAATAGGCAATCCAATCAAAAATGAGAATCAGACTTGGACAGACAGTTTTTTCTGAAGAGGATATACAGATGGTTCATAGGCACATGAAAACATGTTCCTTCTCGCTGGTTATCGGGAAATTCACATCGAAACAACAATGAGGTATCACCTAACACTGGAGAGACTGGCTATAGTCTAGAAATGACAAATGTTGGCAAGAATGTAGAGAAAAGGGAACACTTTTACACTGCTGATGGGATTACAAATTGGTACAATCCCTATGGAAAACAGTATGGAGATTTTTCAAAAAATTAAATATGGAAATCCCCTAACACCCTGCTATCTCATTTTTGAGTGTTTACCCAAAATATTCAAAAATGCTAATTTGCAGAGGCTATGGACCCCATGTTTATTGCAATCATATTATCAATAGCTAAGAACTAGAAACTAGCTGAGTGCCCAATATTGGATGAATGGATAAAGAAGATATATGTACACAAAGGGATGCTACACAGCCCTTAGACAAGATGAAATCCTGTCATCTGAATCAACATGGATGGATCTATAGGGGATTATGCTAAGTGAAATAAGTCAAAAGATGATAGATACCTGGTGATCTCACTCACAGGTGAACAGACAAAGCAAAGAGACAGATGAAACAAAATCAATCCTTGGACACTTGCAATAGAACTGAGGTTACCAAAAGGGAATGGCTGAGGATTTGGGGGCGAGGGTGGCGGAGCACACTGGACAATGGTGAAGAACACTTGGTGATGTGGTGGAGAGCAGGGTGTGTTGACATGTATCTGAGGAATGGGGAAGCTGTACATATGGGAAAACTACACATGTTTATTTTAATGTAGAAAATCAAAGTTGCTACAATAAAAAAAGAAAAAAGAAACAACAGACTTTTAGCAAAAAAAAAAAAAAAAAAGCAAATCAATGGTTGCAGGAAGACAAAGGGGAGGGTGGGCAAACATTGTAAAGGAAATTCATTGTATAGTAAAGAGAAGACAGAAGTACGGGTGAACTTACTGTATTATATGCAGATAATGACTAATGATGTTGTCTACCTTAAACCTATTTAATGTTATAATGCAATGCTTCAATATAATCAATTTTTAAAATAAAGAAACGCACCAATTCTAATTTCATAAATCTATGGATTATCACACACTGAACACACCAATGACAGGCACCCAAACCAAGAATATTAACAATACCCTACAGACTCATATTATACAGCTTCCTAGTTGCTACTCTCCTCCTCGGGAAATTCCTGAGCTGATTTTGAAAGAATAGATTAGTTTTGCCAGCTTTAGCCTTGATAGAAATGCCTAAGCAGAGCACAAACAGTTACACAGTTACGGCTCCTTGGGTGTCCAGCTTTGTTGACTGAACTGCCCATTTGTGAGATTCGCTTCTTTTGTTGCAGGTAACTATAGAGCTTCATTTTAATTGCTGCATAGTATTCCTATATAATTTACCTTTTTCACCATTACTAGGCATCACAGTAATTTCTAGTTTCACATATTTCATTTTTCCAGTAAGCACTAACTTTCATTAAAAATGACGGTCCTGACATGACCTGGGCATCAAGCAGGCAAATTCTCCACTGTTTCTAAAACAGTGTATGAAAGCAAAGAGACTTCTCACTTTAGAAAACATGTGTTACCACCCTTTTTTTGCTTTGCTGAGTTTCTTTCTTTCTCTCCATGTGCCTCCACCCCTGTGGCTGCCCTCCCGTCACCTTTCCTTACCCAATAATCTGTCCTCTTGAAAGTACCGTCGAATTCTGTTCAATCCCAAGATCTAAAAGATCTTTATCTGAAACGATATAGCTTATTACATTAAGAAATAGCAGTGATCATATTTTATCAATAACATTTGTGTATAATTTCAGAAAAGTGAGGAAGAAACCACTAAAATAAGTATTGACCCAAATGATAAAACTGAGGTGGGAAACCAGTATGTAACTGTTACCTTCCTAAATTTTCCAGTTTTCTGGTATATCTGAGGGCCCCTGTTAATTTCTGAAAGCTGAATTTTCCGACCTACAGGACAGCATTTCAAAAGAAATAGAAAAATTCAAGAAAAGGAGAATTCCTCAAGCGCCATCCACAAACAGGGTCTCTGCCCTCTGTCTTCTGCTGTGTCCTCAGGGAATATTAAGGCAAAACAGCTGCCATCAGACAGAGGGGCTCAGAAACAACCTGGAGGACCACGGGGCTATGGAGAAAGCTCCGGCTTTTCAGTCAATAAGCGCCAGTGGACAAGTGCTCTAACTTCTCTCAGTTTCGATTTTCTCTTCCAGAAAATGGGGAGGATGATGCCTTCCTCATAGGACTGTGATGAAGAGTAAATGAGAACGCTAATGGCAATCAACCAGAGCAATACACACAGTTTTCATTTCCTTTAGCCACTGATAGGAAACTTTTCCATCTCCCACTAGATCAGTAGGTTTTAGATAATTTTTATCAGTATAGTCCTTTCATCAAATGAAACCTTGAGTGAAAGGAAGGGAGAGATGGAGGAATCACATTTGATTTACTTGTCTTGGTTGTTACCCCTGACCTGGAGTCATGAACGCAGATCCTTGGGCTTTAAATGGTCTACACATCTGTCACTGGCTTAAGTGCCTGAGCCACCAGGGCATGTCTCATCAAATGAAATCCGAACATTAACAACAAAACTAGCTAAAATAAGAGCACAACTTGACATCTGTACTGAGGTGTTTCTTCCATGGTTCCTAAGGTGAAAAAAAAAAAAAAAATGAGCCAGTATCTTTGCCTTTGGGACAGATACTCTTCATCCACAGCAGAAACACTGCAAGGCATCTTTTCAACAACATTCTTCTGAGAAAGAAATCCTGCAGGCTCTTTTGCTAGCTTCCAGTACCTTCTTTTGTTAGATTCTGGTATCTGCTAACCATGACCGGCAAGATTGCATTTTAAAGCTGCATCCCAAACTATTTAGTATTGAAAAGAAACCCCTTTAGTTTTCCTTTGAAGGACATAGACAACAGTTATTGATTCTGACTGGCACATGTATACTATTTATTATCCGTTTGCTATGTTCCATTTCACTTTTAAACTCTTCTCCCGAGATTCAATAATCAGAGTAACTTTCGCCTGTCTTTACATATCTATTGATTCAGTACCTCATCATTTTCATCACTTTTCTTTATGACATTTCAGCTCTCCATAACTCACTTCATATTCCTTAAACTTGGAAGAAACATGCCCCTCAAAGAGAGAAACTCTGCCCTTCAAAACAAAGGCAGCCAATACCTACAGCAAAAATTAAATTTGGTGTGGATGTGGAAAGGGGCTAATACCTAATGAGACAGAAAGAGATGTGATTTAAAATCTGTCCCTAGACACAAACATTTAATTTCTTAGCCTTGGCAGCCCATTTGTACTATGTCACAACAATAAAGTTATAAAAATTGAAGCAGAAATTAATCTATTTCCTCTCAGCTCTGAGTCCATCCCTTTCTAATCTTATATAAATGGTGCTTTGATTCAGAGATCCTGTTATTCACATTGTCAGTATCCTAGAAAACACATTGTTTTGTTTAGAGCAAAAGATGTTACAAATAATTTTGCAGAGTCAAACAAGCCACTCACTAAAAATGAGATTAATTACAGGTGGGACGGGGTTGCATATATTGAGTAACAACAGTGTGTCAGGTCCCAGTTTAAACTTGTTATTTTATTTAATAAACACACACACGTTACACATTCACAAGCCAAGAACTACATTTTTAAAAACAAGCAAACTGGGCTCAGAGGTTTTAAACAATATCCCTTATGTCACAAAGCTATTAAGAGAATGACCTAGAAAACAAGTTACAAGTCAAAAAGACTCGATTTGGGGGTAAAAGAATACCTAAAAGAGTGATATCTTAAGGACACATAAAAAGGATTCTCAGTTGTTTTTCTTCCCAGATCTCGCTGAGGACTAGACCAACTAAAATAATGGAATTCAATATACCTATTGTGGGGCAAAGGAAAAATTCTGCAATTTCTCTAAGGTTATTAATAGACTGGATGAATAAACAAATTAACATTAAGCATGATTAGTAAGAGGAAAACCCCAAATTTAATGACATACATATGGAGAATTTATATGGTGGTACATTCTGAGGTAAGTGGATCAGACCAAATACTTATATACTGTGATGAAGCCTGGAAAAGGGGCCAACGGTATCGAGAATGGAAGAAAGGTCTTCATATACAAGGAAGGATGAGTCTTCTTTGCTTTGAAAGTAAAATAGGTTTCTGAGAGAGGAATGTTCACAAGATAAACTCACTTCCAAATCAAGACTTTCCCAGAGCACACTTTTCTAGGGTACGAAGGAACTATGACCACTTCCTGATTAGGAAAAGTCTTTGGAGTGGTTGTTAGGTAGATTAGTTTAATGCGGTGAGGGAGCACCTCAACAGACAAGGCCCTGAAATGGTCAGATAAAATTCTGACCCATGGGAAAGCAGCACATATACTCTTGAAGTTGCCTTATAGTCAAAAAATAAGAGTCAGGAAGGCAGGCTGGTGGAGCCGGCTAGAACTGGTTGGCAGTCCAAGGTCACCTGGCTCACGGAGTCACCTCAAACTAACCTCTACCTCATTAGAATATATTAAACATAAAATTGTATATGGAGCCATATATTAAGTCCATTATAGCACAATGACTTATGGGCAGTTAGCATGTGTAGCTGAGGGAACGCCTATTCCTGGAAAAGACAACCTTTTTCCTGAAACTCTCCACCCAGAAATGCTCCTGAGGAAGAGAGAGGGAAGGACCAGGGAAAAGACTTGGCATAAATGTGTGCACCCCAAGTGAGAAAGGGGTCAGTAGTCACTTGAGCCCAAGTCACTTCTCCTCACCTTGAGAAGTATACTTCTGCTTTCTCTCTATTAAAACAAAACTTTTTCTTTTATTTTCAGCTTTCTATGTCTATCACCCTATTCTTTTCTTTTTCTTTTAAGGAAAGATACAGGCAGAAATGAAGCAAGTAGGCAGACAGACAGGAAAAGAGAGAAGGAAGTATTTCGCTTGATTCCCATTTTAGTTGTTCACACTGGTTGTTTCCCTCCAGACCCAGGACTCAAACCCAGGGGTATGTGGTCTGCATCCTTCAGAGGCAATTTACCTAACTTCTGCTCCACAGGGTGCCACGTTATTTTTACAAGTTGGACACAAGAACCTGAATTGTGAGCTTGGGTTGCCTACTAACATGGTGCTGGTTTCTTTAAGGGAAGGCATAGAAAGGGTTAGAGAGGAGATTCTCCTCCACCTCTGGAGTTGCCTTCTATTGTCTTAGGCTCAAGACAATCTACATGTCAGAGTGAGACATCAACAAGAGATTGTTATAGCTCTCTTTCTTAACGGACAAATCCAAATGGTGCTCTTTTAGAAGTAGTGAAGATAGCTGTATTACAGGCAGGTCAGATATAGAATCTGAGCCCTGAAATACTTTTGGGATACACTTTTATTGGTGAGGGAGAGGGGAAGATGTGAATTAGAACAGGAATTACAAACGGAATTCAGTTATTCATTTGTGAATTCCTCACACGGATAACACACATAATTGTAAAATGCACATAGGGTTCCATTCTCACAAAGGGGTCCCTTTTATCTACTCACTAGCTTTCAGCCAGTCTAGACTGTCAGGCGCCTGGTGGCTAGGTGGCCACTGATGGTCCTCAGCCGCTAGAAAGTGGGGTGTGGCTTCCTCTCTTCTACAAGATCAATTCTGTGAGACTTGGAGAGATCATTTTAAGCCCCTTCACAGTGCAATGCTGTCTTTCCAGCATCATAAGGATGTGAAAAGGTCCAGGTATATATGGGAATCCACCAGCCCCACTACTGACAAACTGTTTTGAAAGCCATGGGATTCTGTGACATGGGATAGAGGAAGACATATGTTCAGACAGAGGCTCTTGCATCAAGCTAAGAACTGCAATCAGCAGGCAGACAGGACCTGTAAAGAGTTCCCAGTCCTCCGACCCTGGAAACTACAGGCTACTTGTAGACAGTCTGGGGAAGGTTATCCCCCTTATCCTAACAGATGAGTCTCCATGAATGATTCTGCTTTGTCCCTCATCATGTGCCTAATGAATAGATCCAGACATCTAGTTGGTAGCTATCATTCACTTACTTAATGTGGCTTCCATCTTGGTAATCTAATGTAATCTTATTTTGCATCTAAAATATTAATAAAATAGCAAGTATCACAAGGGGGATGAAGTGTAATGTTCTTTTTAATTCAAAAGCCTCGCTACCCATCTGTGCTTTACAGTTATTTGTCTAAAACAAACTGATTCATCAGTTAATATCCGGCACTAAAGTAGCAAATAAATTAAATTAGCATCTCAATCATTAAGGAATAATGACATCAGAATTATGGCTTTAACCTTTCTATTGACTCAAAACAGGTCTCTTTCTTGGAAAATAGCAGTAGATAAAACTATGACTAAGACAAGGCTAATGGCAATTAATGTGTAAGGTCAGCGACCAAATCACTTTTAGTCCCATTATGAGCACTTCCTGGTTACTAGTTTGATTTTGACCTTGTTAATGTAGATGTCAGAGAACACAAAGGGACATCAAGTCTATTTAAAACATAACTCTTCGTGACTAAATGGCCCTTCACTGTGAAACAGATGAAAAGCAGTGAGTTGGATGGTCTGACCACCACTGGTGCTCCTCACAAGGGAAACACCAACTTTCCTTTGGCTTGGGTTGTTTTCATCAAAATGAAATGATCTGAATATTTGTGTTGCCCGCCCCCGCCCCCAATTCATGTGTTGAAATGCTAACCACTGATCTTATATCTTAGGTCATGGGGGTAGAGCCATAATGAATGAGATCGAAAAGAGACCTTGTTACCTGAGCTATGACTGCTACTCATCATGATGTAGGTCAATATTCAAGAGGACAAACATTGGGAAAAGGAAAGTAGGTTTATTATTGAGAGGAGCCGACTGAGAACGGGGGAAACCTGCTCTGTCTCAGACCCACTTGGCCGAATGATGAGGGGAAAGGTGAAATATTTAGGGAATTCTGCAGCTATTGGTGATTGCCAATATGTGGGTCTCCTTCTCTCCAGTTCAGTTCACTGTCTGTGTTTCTCCCCATTAAGTTTAATCTCAATTATAATTATATTGTAACTAGACTATATGTTAATTAAATGTCATCCATTCCTCAGTTTTGCTGGATGGCTAGACTCAGTGTGCTCAGATTTACTGCCCAGCTACAACTCAGAACTCCCCAGGCCATTCCGCCATGTGAGGGCACAAAGCAAAGTCAGGTCCCCTGCAGAGGACCCTCATCTGACCAGGCTGGCACCTGATCTCAGATTTCCAGTCTTCAGAAATGTGAGGAATAAATAAATGTCTGCTGTTCATAAACTACCCAGTACATCGTGGTTTGTTATAGCAACTTGAATGGACTAAGAAAAATATCATTGATTTAAACTACCTCTTATTGAACTCAAGGAGAAAGGACAGTGTAAGGTTAAGTTTTCAGTGACAGCAACATGCTTCCCAATGGATAAAACAGCCTTTAACTTAAGACATCTCAGAAAGCAATAAAGGCAATGTTACAACCAGAAAACAAATAAGATGCTAAATTAAACAAAGTGTCTTGGACAAGAAAATCCCAAAGAGCAAAGTGTCATTGAGGGCCCAGAACAAGGAGCCAGTTTGGCAGCCCAGAGCCATGGTGCACCCGCCGGGACTGAACAGTGGGGCTGCAGCAGAAATGTGCACCAGAACATACAGACAGACTAGAACAGAAAAGGGAGAACGTAATTTTCCCACATAAACGTTGTGAACTGCCATTCTCATAGGCTCAAGTAAAATCTATAAAGACTATCATTCACATGAGTCTGCAACCACAAACACACACACACCCTTCACGGTGAAGTTAGCAAAACCATCCCAGTTAAGAGATAAGGAATCCAATGAATGGGTCATTAGTTCATGCACCCATGATAACCCACTTAGTAAGAACTGAAATTGTTGACTTAAGCCCTGGTGCTTGGATACCAAATACCCTCATATTTTCCTTTACTGTGCTTTTTTCTTAATTAGCAATTATCTGTGCGGCAGAGATAGGATACCTCCTAAAGGGTAAGGATATTTTTGCTGAACTAGATATAAGATGTTCCATATGGTGGGAGATGCAAAGAGAAGAAAACGAGCTATGTATACCTACATATATAAATACATACCAATTAGTGATAGATATAGATACAGATATAAATATTTCATTCTTACTAGACTGCTATTATTTTGGCTCTGTTAAACTACATCACTTGGGTTCTAGCTTTACATGGACTGCATCTGGGTAATTACTCTTTTTCTATTCTAGTAGTGATGGGAAAATGTAAAAGTCAATAATAAACAATTCTTCATAAATACACATTTTTTATAATTTGTTCAAATACATAGGGAACCAATCTCTATAATCTTTTCTTCACAATCGCATTCTACCATCAGTCAAATGGTCGGCTTTTTGTTCCTTGAAAGCAGTTCAGGTATTTTTGGTTTCAGATCTTTGCTCTAGAAATGAAGCCGGTTAGCCAGTTATAGGAAAAGTAACCAGCAACTGAAAGAGGAAGTTCCACCAAAAATGTGTATAAAATCAACTCTGTCCACTAATTGCTCTACACCTGATAGAACCAACATGGTGTGTGAAATGCCCACAAGCTGACCTCAAGCCAACTCAAACCTCATATGATCATTTGCATCTCATTAATAAATTAGCATACCAGAAAGTCTGCCCCTTTGTGGGTCATGACACTTCCAAGGAAAACCATACAAGTTATTAAATGCACATTTTTCTTTAAGAAGGAAAGATGTCCCCTCTGCCAAGGAAATCCCATCTTTATCACAGGAATCTCATGAATATTAATCAGTTCGATGTAATTGCTCCCCAGCAATTCCATAAAATCACTGGTCTGTCTGTCTGTCTGTCTGTCTCTCTCATATATATATATATATATATATATATATATATACACACATACACACATACATACACTTATTTATCTCAGAGTAGCCCCAAATGCAGTTGTTATGTATGTATTATTCTTGCTTTACTCATTCTGCTGTACACCCACACCCCTCCTGAGCGTATGCTTTCCTTTTCTAATAAATTCCTGTGCCCAATTCTGACTCTCCTTGAATTTTCCCTCAAAAGCTTAGGCATGGTTCTTTCCCACTTCAGTCTTTGTGAAGAAACCTTCCCAGCCTCCTATGGCAGTAACCCTTCAGAAATGGTGTCCTATGCTTTTTTTCCACATGGGTATCACGCACCTTAATGTAACAATCTGTTCTTTCAACAGGTTCTCCTTAATCCATGTATTCATAAGATCATTTTATAGAAATCCATTGCCTTGTGGGGGATAGGGAGACTTTAAAAGAATTTGCTACCTATTTAGAGAGATAGTGGATAAGATTAGAGGGCAATAAAGTGCCAAATTCCTTTTTCAAAACATCCTGTATGAAATAGGAATCATAAGACCCTTTGGATGTGTGAATCTTCCTTAGGTGTTTTGATCACTTCCACTGAGCTAAGGAAGCCAGAACAATGCTTTAAGGGTTCATTAGCCGATTATCAAAGCAAAATCATTCCTTGCTTCAGTGAACCATCTGGAAATCAAGTTGGGGAATTGGGAAGACTGCTCAGCAGGCTAAAAGGCTGTTTCTATCGAGAGCATGAAATGCATTTGAATAGTACAAATTTACTTGTACTCATCCTCTTGGAGCCTCCTCCTGACCACGAATCTTGAAAAATTTGGTCTTATCTGTGACTTGAGACAAGTTCCTAATAATAGTTCAATTATATTTCTTAAGTACTAACTTTATACCAGGTCAAGAAGTGAACTACTCAAGGCTGCAATTTGACATCAAAAAGCATGAACAGCATAGTCCTCTACCAGAGACAATAGGAAACTGCTAATGTGTTCCATCAATAAGCTCAGTAAATCTCCACCTAGTTCATGCTATCCTCTCTGGCCTTCATTTTCTTCTATCTAGTAGTGTCAGACCCTATGTATGGAGTTCTGAGCTGCAGACAAGGGCAATACTATACTTTGAATATGGAGTCAACTGTTCTATCCCAGGAGGAAGGAAAACTTCTTTTTAGACAATGACTAAAAAGTCCACATAAGATGGCAGGCACTGGAGTACTCTACAAACAGACCAATATACACAGATACAGGCGCAGAATCTAGACAATTCTGAATAACGAGTAGGAACACTTGTAAAAGAAAACTAATCACCTGCTTGTATCAGGAAAGGTATAATATGTATCTTAAACAAATTTGGATTCAAGACAATGTTTTTACCATGGTGAACTATCTTTATTTCATTTAAAATGTGGTTCCTATTTATATGTTAGGAGTTTAATTTAGCTGGCTTAATTTAGAAAAGATGTAGATACATTACAGATGTTATTTGCTTGGTTCCTGTGCTCTGTCATCTACTTTCATGTTCAATTGCTTAATTGGTGTCTAATGTTTGTTCTCTAAGCCCCCTACCTTCTGAAATCTGAGCAGGAGCAAAACTGACTTATGTGAAGCTCTTTTCTCTGCTCAGTGTGTCTGGCAGACTAAAGTCAGTCAGTTAAAGGGAGAAAGACAAGTAAAAGGCAAAGAGAAGACATCGACTGAATTTTTATTCCTAAAGATTTAAGCAAGAATTATAGTTCCCTCCAGCAAATATCTTTTGCAATTAAAATTCTAGCTATTTGAAAAGGTAGAATAAAAGATGACCATATAAAAATGACCCCATTTACACCTGTGCTAAAAGTAATTTGGATGTCTTCAGAATTATCATTCTCGTGCAAGTTTTGTGCTTGAAAAAAAATAACTAAAAGAGCAACATTAAAACAAACAGTAATAAAACCAACAGTATTATTTCTACATGGTAAAGAATGTCCACGCAATAACAATGAGTATATAGCATTTTTAAGTCGCGGGGCTGGTGGGGGGAGGGGGACACGCTGTAAGCTTTAAAAAAAAAGAAAACAAAACCAGAATATACTGCCCTTTCATAAAAAATTTTGACATATTTTGTCTTTCGTACAACAGTTTCAACAAAATAAAACTAAAACTTTACTTGATTCCAAAAAGTATTCGCTCTTCTTGAATTTAATAACTATCATTTATAACACAATCTACCTAAAGCAGGAAAAAGAAAAGCTCAGTTCTGCCTCTGAGAAACAAAGCAGATTTTCTCTACAGATGAAATGAGTGTAATAAAAGGCAAATGTTTTAACAGAATTTCATAAAAAAAAAAAAAAAAAAAAAAAAAAAAAAAAAAAAAAAAAAAAAAAAAAAAAAAAAAAAAAAAAAAAAAAAAAAAAAAAAAAAAAAAAAAAAAGGCAAGAACTCAAAGTCATCTTTAAAGTAAGTAGTTTCAAATCATATGGTGTATGTAACAGAGAGGTCAAGGGGTTTCACTCAAGCACAAGATTCACATGCAGTGAATCTTTTCCATGAAAATAAACTTCATCTAAGATCAGAGATATGACATATCTAATTATTTTCTGGATACTCAATTATGAAATGATTAACTTTGATCTTTATAATGATAACACAGATGAACACTCAATAAAATGAAGCCACAGTGGCTCAAATTTCAGTCTTTTCCAAGCTCTAAATCAAGGCTAATGTACTTTGAAGTTGAATTATTCCAATTAGCCTTGATACTCAGAGGTCTCCAGATTCATCACAAGGAAAACAAAACCTCAATAAATTTCAGGAAATATTTACTTTGCTAATTGCCAACATGTTTCACAGTCTCTAAGTTGGAGACACAGAGTCCAAAGAACAATTTTGTGGCCTTAGTTACAGCAAGGAGTCACATCAATCGTATTAAAGCATTTATGTCAGGGTCTTAGCAGGCTTGCAGCATAATGGAAAGCCCCTCTGGTTAGTATAGACATAATGTTAAGTCTGAAATGTTCACGTAAAACAAGTCCAAGACAAGAATCTCCCTAAAGCCATCTGTCTGGGTCTCTAATTCTAGAAGTAAGGCTACATTTACATAAGATCTGATGAGAAATAATGAGGAAATCAGAGGCCTAGAAGTTTCTTTTGTATATTGAGCATAATTTCAATGAGAGTCACGCGATCGCATGATTAACTTCCAGAAGCCCTGTGTAAGAGGACAGGTAGGGGTCGGGTTCGTGTGTGGGTCAAGGGAAAAGAAGGAAAGACAATGAGACAAACAGCAACCATCATAATTCAGAAAACTGAAATACTGGGCATTACATATTACCTAACCTTTTCAATAGCTTTATGGAGTTGACACCTCTAGCCACTGTCATTCCAGTTTTATGGAAGGAGAAACAGGTATAGTGTGGGATCACGGAAAAGATCAGGTCAGATGACTAGTCATTAGCAAAGCACAGTTTAAATCCAACTCTGTCTAACACCAAAGTCAAAGCTCTGAATCTATTAACTATCCTTCTTTTCAAGATTCTCTAGAGAGTGTCACTATTTTTCTCTCAAAAAAGGGCTTTAGAGATCATGACGTAAGAGCTGACTAAAGTCTGTCTAGGTTTCGACATGCCTGTAAAACCTGACTCTTCCTCTGTCCTCTCTCCCAGTTCTTGGCAGAAGGAGAAAGGAACTGTGGTGTAACTTACATGACTAATTTACACCACATTTACCTCACATTTGTGTGAGGTGCAGAAGATAAAGGAACGACTTTGTCTATTACCCCAAGGTAGTTCCCCAAACTGCTGGTGTTAGAGGCTAGCTATGGCTGGCTGGGCCCACAGTAAAGCCATGACAGGGTGGGGTTAAACTGAAGCAACACAGACATTTTTCACTTGTCAGTTATTTTTTAGAATGGCTCAGGATGATGCCCTCATGGGTTAAGGGTCATGGTCAATTCTTTAGGCTTCAGAACTTCCTCAGAAGGACCAAAGTCTGATCTGGCTCAAACCAATCTATAACACCTGTGCAAAGAATTTGGCTTTGTCCTTAGAGCATTTCTTCCTCATTAAAATGTCATTAGGGTGTTCACTTTCATAGCCATTGGCCCTCAGTGCCATGACAGATCCCGTAGTGACCATAAATCGTGTAAAAAGAGGTGGCAACCGCGTCCCCTTTTTTTTTTTTACTGGAATTCTCCTCCCTATTAGCATAATTAGCATAATTCCATTTTGTAACCACCCATTTCCACCTTCTACAATCCAGAATTTATCTAAACCTGATACCATGGCCATAGACTGCTCCCAGGGCCTTACCATTCTTTGCATTAAACTTTTTCTTTCTCTTTAGATTACTGGTATATTTGTGAGTCCTCATTTCATTCTTGAAGAGGTTTCTCAAGAAGCCTTCCCATTGACACTAGAACCATTTTAAAACACACAACCTTACCTGGATTTGTACAATGTACCTACTTTATAGAGGAAGAAAGAGGAGGTGAGTATTTCAGTGTTACACAGATATCTTGTTATAGTATTAGGACTCACCATCAGGTCTACTACTCCTGCAAGAAGGTCAGAGCACTGATGTGTCCTGAGGCGTCAGTCCAGAAAGAATTCAGGGAGACAACTGAAGGCGGCACATGGCAAGCTGATAAGAAGCACAGAGGCAAAAAGATCTCTGTGGGTAGTAAAGCTATATAAAATGGTATAAGCTAGAGAGGGTTTAATATACTTTGGGAATAGAATTTTCTACTTGTTGGTTGCACAGAAGTTGCTAGTGGGTGATTAGGGATTGCTAAGGAAATGTTTTCTGCAAGTCCATCCAGCCTGTTGGTGTTGACTTTTTTGGGTGGAACTGACTTATCTTTAATTTGCCCCTGGGTTAACTAATCTGCTGATCTCTGCAATCCCTTTTCCTTGTTCACAAGGTCCCCTGTTTTCCCTATGCTGTCCCTCATCAGTACCTCCAAGGCCATTATCTCTGGGCTATCTGCTTTCACCTGCCTTCCATTGCAAAGTTTAGTTGTCAAGAATGGGCATTGCACTTAGCATTACCATCCATTCTTTGATCTACCTGAAGTTTATAAGCAATAAGCCAATATTTTTAAATGAAGATACCTCACATAACTATACAATCCTTGCTTCTCATGAAAAGGAAGAAGAGAAGGGAAGGAGACCTAACAGATGTGATCAAACATTTCTATGTAGCAACATTTTACAAAACAATGGGCATAAAGTCCTTATTTCACAGCAGCTGGTTCCACCCAACAACTGTATCTGCAATGTTAGATTTTCCTTATTTGGTCCCATGGGTCACATTCTTAATGGGTGTTAACCTAGGAACACTGTGATGGTCATTCACACTTTTCATCAGATATTTCATGTTTGTTTCCCAAGACTTGCAGCATTGTACTTCCCTATACCCTTGAGGCTATATATGACCTTGAGTTGATGAAGTAGATATAACAGGTGGCAACCTGGGGGAGAAGCTTGAAATGTTAAAGTGTGACTCAATCACTTCTTTTTCCTCAAGAACTGCTTGAGTGAGGAGGACACAGAAACAGAGCCCAGTGGGCATTTAACATAAAAAAAAAGAACAAAGGAAACTGGGTTTTAGACTATTCAGGCTAGGAAACTGTAATCCAGTTACTTACCTTCTGCAGATACTCAGTGTTAATTGCCCACTGTTATGTTACTTCACCTTCCTTAATCAGACAGAAGGGGAAACTTGGGTTGGGGTGTCATTTTTGTTTTATTTTTGATAGGGAATGGAAATGGAGTTATAAAAATGGAGACCCAACGAATCATTATGGTAATTTATTCAGTGAAAAGGGGACCTTAGCAAAAGACCCCCTCATAATGGGGCAGTTAAAAGTTTTTAAAGTGGGTGGTCTTTCACCAAGGAGCAGCCAAACAGTGTGCAGTGCAAGGAGCAGATTAAATTTTCTGAGCAGCAGCCGGGGAGCCCGCCACTGTTGGACTTCATCTTCATCTTCTTTTTTATTTTTTTAAGATAAGGCCATTAGCCTGGAAACATAAAGGCGATCCAGCAGACTCTATGGCAGCAGATGTAGAATTATGTGACAAAGTTAACTTGGTGGTAATAATAATTAGAAGATGAAGATGAAGTCAGTCAAGCAGAGTCCAACAGTGGTGGGCTCCCCGGCTGCTGCTCAGAAAATTTAATCTGCTCCTTGCACTGCACACTGTTTGGCTGCTCCTTGGTGAAAGACCACCCACTTTAAAAACTTTTAACTGCCCCATTATGAGGGGGGGTCTTTTGCTAAGGTCCCCTTTTCATTGAAATAAATTACCATAATGATTCGTTGGGTCTCCATTTTTATAACTCCATTTCCATTCCCTATCAAAAATAAAACAAAAATGACACCCCAACCCAAGTTTCCCCTTCTGTCTGATTAAGGAAGGTGAAGTAACATAACAGTGGGCAATTAACACTGAGTATCACTGCAGAAGGTAAGTGCCCAGCTAGAGGAATTTTATCTTGCCTAACAGGCCACCACCAGTCAAGAGACACTCACCTCCACCAGCTGCAAACTTGAGAGAGCTTGAAAAAAGTTATCTTGAAAGCTGTTGACTGAAAAATGCTTAAAAGGATTATCTCAAGACCCCAAGTGAGCCTCTGGCCCCTTCTCTTCCTCTGCACCAACAATGCTGCCCCACCCCAATAAAGCTTTGACCTGAGGCATTGTTTAATCTAATTTCTGAGACCAAATAAATCACAGGGTCCCTTGGCTGGCCCCTAGATCTGTTACAGGAGGAAGAGGAAAAAGAGGGGAAGAAAAAAGAAAACTGAGGAAAAGGAGGGGGAAGCGGGAAGAGAAGGTATAAAAGTTGGAAGTCAGAGGCTGTTGGTGACATTGCTGTCTGATTACCACAGAATTCTTGCCAATTTTATTTCTAGAAGTTACTGGAATTGAAAGGGGCAGAAGAGGGGGTAGAGTTGAAGTTGAAAACTGCAAGAGGCAAATTAATGAAACCACTAATTAGTTAAGGAGAGATGGGCCAGATAAGAAAAGGGAAATCAGCAGATTAGGCCCCAGTAACCCAGTAAGGAGCCTCTTTATAAGGTTGGGGGTTATCCCCAATCTTCTGCCTCTTCCCTTTCTTTTGTAAAGGAAGGCCCAGTCTCACTCTTGAGAATGCATTTTTTTTTTTTTTTTAAAGTAAAACTTTTCTTATTCATTAATGCTTTGAGTGGTCCTGAAATTCCTTTTGGAGAATTACAATAGCCTAATCAAGTGGGGCAAAGGAAGGACTTGGGAAAGTGTGAGAGAAAGAAATGAGTCTGGACTAGGGAGGCAGGTAGTCCTCTTAGGACCCAGTTTCCATGGCACCAGGCCAATACCAAAATCAGGCTGGGGGATCCATTAAATCTGCGGTCCAAACTTGGCATACCTCCCCATTACTTTCCTATCTATAACCCATATTGGAATCATCATGAATATTAAACACAACTTGAACTTACCCACTGCAAATCATCACTATATGAGACTTAGAACACTGACTAGGATTCATCTCTTCTATTTTACAGATACAGAAATCACGACCAGATGGTTTTCAGTGCTATCAAATAGAACTTTCTACGATGATGAAAATGTTACTCTGCACTTAATAGAGTAGACATTAGTGCACGTGACAAAGGAACACTTGTGGCTAATGCAAAAAGAAATGGAATTTTTAATTTTACCTCATTTGAATGCATACACATTTAAATATTCACATGTGACTTATAGGTATTGTTTTGGACAATGTAAGTTTAAATGTTTTTCTAAAGAAATAAAAGTAGTATTGAGGTCACGATTCAAAAACACTTCCCCCAATCTCAGTTTACAGTATTTTCTAAGCTTCTTAAAAATATTGATCAAATTGGTGTTTATTCTGACACATTAGAATAGTCACGTCTGTTTTCCACAGGTAACTCTGCTTCAGACATGAACTCTCCTAGAACTAGGGGCTGGCATTCTAAAATGGCTTATTATTCGGACATTCTCTAAGCACTCATTCAAGCTTGTGGCCTAAGTGTGTCTGACCCTGACTACATTAATAACCATAATCCACCTTCTTGGTAGATAGCTTTGTGTCAAGTAATATTATTTCAGGAATTCTCAAGAATGACTCTCTACCCTCTTTTTCTATCAATAGGTTCTAAATTGTTGGGGACAGAAAGTAGAACAAGTACTAAGTGGGAGCTGGCAGAACACCAAGGAAACCAGGCCCGGAGCACTGGGCCTGGGTCACTGTGGGAAAGCACTGGGCCAGTTCCTGTGACTGCTCACTATACCAAAATAAGATAAGATGCAGTTATGTAGTCAGAAAACAAAAGACTGCATAAGCAAAACTAAGTTTGTATAATCTGCTTGAAGCAATTTTGTGCTGTGTGTGAATTCAATAAATAGGTGGAAGGCAGAATATTCAGGGCTCTCAGTCCACAGACTGTTGGCCCCCTGACCCCACCTTTTTATCATCTCACTCTTGAGTTTCCCAATCTCCCCGCTTCTCTCCCCTATTCCTGGAAGCTATCCCGGCACTAAATAGTCTTTCCAGCTTCTACTTGGTAAAATAAGCAATAAGATATAGAAGATTAAAAATATTCTATAGAAAAACAAATAAACTGTATTGTACTCATAAAGATCTAAAAGAGTAATAGTTGATTTGCTCTTGTGATTGATGAGAGGAGATTGGATATGATCATAGAGTTACCACCAGTAGCAGAATTCACATATTGCTGAGAACTTACTCTGTGCAATCTTTTCCTACATTTATTTGTAATGCCCTAAGAGGTAGATTCTGTCTATATCTCCATTTTATAAACTTCCAAAATCACATATCCAGTAACTGATGAAGCTACATTCAAAATCAGTCAGTGATTATATACTGTAACTTCCTGGCTTTAAAAAAAAAAAAAAATCTAAAGATTATAAGGTAATAAGACCCAGAAAATAATGGATTTCAGTACTAGATCTGTCATAAATTCAATACACAAAATCAAGCAAGATATTCAACTACTCCAATTTCATTCCTTTGTAAAATTAAGTTTTTAAAAGTTGTTTTAGAGTTCTCTTAAGAGTCTGGATTTTAGATTTCAGTTCAAGATAAATAAAAGATCTTAGACATGCTTCTTACATGCATCTCTTAGTCTGTAATGTTATCTATAAAATGGTGCTAATATTGCCACTTGATAGATCTGTTGTGAGGATAAAATGAAGTAAGTCACTAAAGCACCTGGCATGGTGCCTTCCACTATAAGGGCTTAGAAATTATAGTTTCCCTTCTTCCTTTCAGTAATAGCATCCCAGTATTCTAACTGAAACAGCCTACATAAGCTATTCCTTACTTTGTAGCAAACACTAATTAAGTGGAAACATTTATGTGTGATTCATTTATGATCAAGTATGGGATATAACGACTAGCCATTATCTGTGCTTTTGATGTAACAAAGGTTGTACCACATCAGTGCATAAATCTTAAGGTATCCAAATCTAAGGGGAGAAAAGCAATTGCTTAATAGCAGTGAGATCTTAATACCTTCACTTGGGTGTAACATCTGTCAAGCAGAAGAGTGATGAAATGAATCAGCAATCAACTTTTACTGTTATATAAAATAGGTTATAAATTACATATCATTTCTAAACACTAAAATATTTAGCAATCAGACTATGCTTAAGTAATAAAAGAAAGCAAATATATACAAGAAATTATATATATCAACTCAAAAGGAGAAGAGGATTTTTTCATTAATATTGGGAATAGTGGGCAACCACTTAATAAATATATATATATGTATATAATTCCTTATACATACACACACATACCATATATCATAACATGAAACTACATTTCTAGAAGAAAACACTGGTAAACAAATTTATTTTTTTAAATGTGATTTCTAAGAAGGATTTCAACTCAAAATACATCAAAAAGGTGAAAAAGTTGACTACATAAACCTTTTCTTAAAAAATGCAGCCAGTCTGATTCAAATTCCATAAAAATTTAAATAAATGCACAGCAAAAAAAATCTTTGTAATCTTTGGAGGCAGGAAATGCTTCATATTAAAATACAGAAAGCATAGAATATGAAAAAGTGATAAACTCCACTTCATTAAAATTAAAAAATATTTTGTCTTCAAAAATACATTAAGAAAAAGAAGTCACGGACTTGAAGAATACATTTACAATAAATACATAAAACAAATCACTTATATTATCTCTCTCTCTCTGCGTATATATAATATACATACAAAACAAGCTTAAAACTAATAGGAAAAATAATGATTTTTTTAAAAAGGTTTGAACAGACTTTATCAAAGATAATATGATGGACCAAAAGCACATGAAGATATGCCCAGTGCCATTTGTCATTAGGAAATGGTAAATTACATCTTCCTGACTCACCTCTACACATAAAGTCACAATGACAACAATAAAAAGCCTGTCCACACCAAGTGCTGATGAGGAAGTGGAGCAGGTACAACACTTCTATACACTGCTGAAGAAAACACAAACTGCACCTTTGGGAGTCTTTTCTACAATGTCAAGTGTAATAGCATGTGACCCAGTCAAATACTCCTTCCTAGGTATTTATCCTGAAGGGGCTATAGCAGAACACCCTAAGTCTCTCCAAACTCGTCTCCTGGACATGTTCCACTCTGACATAAAGAAGCCAAGGACAACAGAGGACAACCCACAGGCTAAGGAATTCTTCTAACCCTCTAATCCTTTCTTTCGTCAAAGAAGCCATCTGCTCTTCCCTGGGCCTCCACACTTCTCCTAATCCACAGAGGTCTAGTTTCAGATTCCTAGAAAATTGTGGAAAGGGAATTTACTTATCTTTATTTTCAGAGTAAACATGAGTCTCTCCTTCTTGTCACATGGTTACCCCTTTCTCCCCGAGACTTCTCTCCATGCTTCAGTTCAGGATAGAAATCATAGGTCTGTCCCAGTTACGCCAGAATGCACCCCCGTGTAAATTCTTGATACATGTTATTAAATTTGGGGTTCTTACTAATTGCACCTAATGTTAATTTATCTGTCCAACCTGGGAAGAATCTCAGAAAAATAGGGAAGCTTTTCATTTGACTCCCACAATAGGAGACTATGTTCACAAAAAGACTTTCATGAGAACATTCATATAGCAGCTATGGTTGTAACACCCAGAAGTTGGAAATAATCCAACTATCCATCAATAAGTGAATGGATAAATTATGACATATCTGTATAGCACATTACCATATACCAGTAATATATTTAATACTATTGTAAACAATATGATGAATCTCAAAAATATTACACTGAATGAAAGATATCAAACACAGGAGTGCATAAAATGTAATTCCAACAGAACACACCAATTAATCTACAGTGACAAAAACAAGCAGTGACTACCTGGAAAGAGGAGTGGAGAGAGGGAGGGATTACAGGGGTCACAAAAAACTTTTGGAGGTGATGGAAGAATTTGTTATCTTTACTGTGGTTATAATTTAACAGGAAAAGAGATAAGTCAAACCTAGCCAACTATGTACTTTAAATGTTTATTACATATTAGTTTATTAGTTGATTATATATTAGTTGATTATATATTATATAATAGTTTATTATGCCCATCACATTTTTAATATCACCAAAAATGAAACTAATAAATTCAAACTTCAGGAGTCCATTAGCACCAAAACAGTTAAAGTCACAAGACTATTTTTCCAAATTTATAGAACTTAAATAAGAAAAGGACCTATTCCAAGAAATAAATGTCCAAAGAATATCTATTGATGGACTATTCAACATGAAAGAAAACAGAGAGAGGTGGGGAGGCGGGGAGAGAGAGACAGAAGTATGGAGGTATGGGGGAAGGTGAGGAGGGAGCAACAGAACCAGTAAGTATAAACAAATCAAAGAAGGATTCATTATTACATCTGTACTGGCAATAGTGTGAGTAAAGAGACTGTTGTATAAGTGTGATAAAAAGAAAAACTGATGACAATCTGTTGGATGGACAATTAGTTAATAACAACCAAAGTTAAAATTCACATGCTATGACTCAAAAATTATAAATTCATGTATTTGTATAAGGATATAGAAGGACGCAGAATTGTGAAAAAGTAAAAAAATATTAGTCCAAATATGCATCCATAGGAAAAACTAAAAATATTATAACATAACATTAGACAGTTGTTTTAGAAATGAATGTACTGACACATCTCTAAGATACAAAAATGAATGTACTGACACATCTCCTTGATACAATAATGCGAAAAAGACAAGGTGTGGAACCATGTGTGGTATAACTGTTACTAACTTTTTTTCTTAAAAGACACGTACACACTCTTGATATTGACATGCATAATTTTTTTCTGGTAGAAAGTATACAAGCTGTTAGACACCCTTAAGGGATTATCTTCAGGGAGAAGGACTGGGTTAAGAAGGAGATATTTTTTATTTTTCATTTTATACCTTTCAGTGTGATTTGAATTTTACCACAAGAATATTTTAATCTTTTTTTTAATATGCCAACAGGAATTGTTTCAGTAGTAAGACATTATTTTCTATTTCTTTTTATCCACATTTTACATGAAAAAAACATGTTTTTAGAGAAGATCTGCATTCATGAATTATTAAATTTATGATGGCAAGGTTTTAGACATCATATGCAGATAAGAAGGTAAAATGAAGCAATGTTGGTGAGAGCCATCATTCAAACCTTTCCCCTGAGCACAAATTCACTTAAAATTTCCATCACATCATTGATTACTGGGGCTCAAGACTCGCACCTCATCCTGAAGGGTAGCATCCCAACTCTGTGTGGCGCTTTCCCCGAGAACATGCCTTACATAACACCACCCTAGCATTTTAGTAGAGCAGTTGTTTCGGGAAGATAAGACAGATGGTCTCATTAGTGAATACCATGATCCTCTGCCCAGTGTCACATCACTTTCTAAGGGATACGTGTAATTCACATTCTTCCAAGTAGTAGGTAGTCTACCTGAAGAATGAGATTGTGTTGAGGGTTCAGCATGATTCCTACTGACAACAAACAGGGCACTGAACAGTGGCAGAGTCTAGATCAGCCTTAGTTGATGAGTTAATGTCTTGCCATGAATAACTCTTTCGGGTTATGAACACTCTACATTCCTGTAGGGACTCTCCCTTCTTGCTCTGCTGTGCCAGCCTGGAGTAGACAAGGACAAAGAATAATTGTATCTACAGGATAAGTCATTTTCTCTCCACTTAATTATTTAGTATCTTCTCTGTAGTGAGTGATCTCTGATGCAAGACACACAGTTCTGCACATTATGCGCCCTCTTGCATTGGTTCTGTTTCATGCTCTTCCACAGATATCTTTATTTTTTTAAAGATCATCCAGTTTTGCTCCTTCCAATTCCATGAGTAAGAAGCTAAGTCATTCCCCACTGCCTAGAAGTCCTGGGAAATCTCTACATTAGGACATTTCCTCATTCATACAAACAGAAGGACCAAATGCCATTTTTGCCTACTGAGATTTCCTCTCACACTCAAGGAGTGGAGCGATCATCTGAGGCAAGCACGAAGCAAATGAAGCAACTCAGTTATAATCCGGGACCAATATTTGTTTCTTTGCATTTGATTCCAGAAAAATTCTCATCATGAGTTGTGAGCAGGAGATTAACCTAGATGTTCAAGTAATTAATTGTGACTACAGGTCTGCTTGGACCAATCCAAATGTATTGTTGCTAGCTCATAGTATCTTACTGCTGGGCCTGCTCAATATTATGATTTCTTAGAATTGATCATATATGGCTAATTGAGAGACTCTAGTTACATGGTCACTTGTCTCACAATCAGGCACTCAGCTTCACTAGAGTCCATTGGTCTGATGGGCACCATATTTCAGTTAGAAAGGAGTTTTCTGATACAGATGGTATGACCTTGACCTTGAATACTGATCATCTGTGCTGAGACTCTTCTATGGGCAATTGCAAGAAAACTCTTACCATATCCAAGCTTCAGGGAGTCCTCCAACAGCTTATCCTTACTAAGACATGGAATCCTAGATAAGGGTTAGTCCTCTTGTATTAGTAATACCTCCATACATCAGCTTTATATTCTGTTGCCCAGGACAATATCTTCAAGATCTACTGCCATACATATGCTTCCATTTCCTGATAGTAGCTATTAGCTAAATCTTTAATTTCCTTTAATGTGAACGCTATTTCCTCCTGAACAGAAACTATTTTCCTGCTCAGGTTCTTCTGAATCTTTTGTAATTACACTTGTGACTGGTCTGGAAGCATAAAGAAGCATGACAAGGATTGGGACTGGGAATGAAAATTGGATTCTTCTGCTTATTCATCCATAGGTCTCTGCTCCAGATCTCAGGGTCATATTATGCTCCTTTTAGGATGCTCATTTATAAAGGAAACTGGGGGAAGCTGTACATGACCTTTTTTTCATCTCTGCCATTCTCTCAAGAAGATCCTCAAAACAAGTTTTTAGCTCAAAATGCCCTGTTCCTTAAGGAACAATGGCTCCTTTAAATTAACATAGATTAAGACTTCTAGCTTTCAGAGCTGTCCTTGATTTGATAATTAGCTGATTCAAGGATGCCATTTTCTTTTTTTCAAGACCTTTGAAGCAGTTAACAAAAATCAGTCAACTTCACAAATTCTTACAGCTTCCATTACACTACTGACGTCCTAGAGCTACCAGCTAATCCAGCACCTCACTTTCTGTAGGTTCCTGATCCTGATCTACATCATAGAGAATGAATGTAGGCTGCAACCATGCTGGTTGAGTAATGCAACTTTAGTAGCACATAATCTGTTTATCATAGTCACTCCTGGTACCTACTATATGGCTCCCCTAAAAGAGAGAGCCTAAAGCCAAGGATCACATACAGATAGCTTATTGGGGAACCTTATTGCAAGGGTAAAGAGAGGAGGACAGGGAAAATAAAACTGGGAAGGAAGGAAAAGCCAATATAAGGACAGGTTATTAAGTTGGCCACCCCATCCCATAGGATCTTCTGAGATGTTTTATGAAACGTGACTCAAAACTGCCCAATTGATTTGGGAGACATTTATCCATGTTTACAATTCTATATCTGTCAACAGTATTCTGACAAGCATCAACTCCCCTGCACTTCATCAGGTAACAGATAGACAATGTAAGTTCTGGTCCTCCATGCTTGGGACATCAGATAATACCCATGGAAGGAAGTGAAAATTATGAGCACAGAACCTGCTCAGAAGCTAGAATAGAAAGGGATTAGGAAAATCCAATGTGTTACATAACAGGCGGTACATTTGATCCTTCATTTGCTCCTCACAACGAATCTAAGTGTTAGATACCCTTATTCCCCCCATCTTTCAAGTACATCAAGGAGCTATATAACTGCTAACCAAGTAGAGTCAAGATATGAAGAGGTCAGTTTGACTGCATGATCTCTTAACCATACTATACTGTCTTTCCAGCATGATCAGATTCCAAATAGACAAAACAGTGTAATTAAAATGTTTATGATAGAGCTTTCCTCAATAGCAAAAATATCTGCTATCCTTTCCCCAAACCAACAGAAATAGCCAATACCACTGTATTCTTAGCAGGTTATCAGACTACTCCTGAGCATCCTCTTGATACCAGTGCAATATCAGATCATTGGCCAAGCTTCTGCAGAGGCTGCTCTAATTCTGAGAAAATTCATACATGGTCCACTCACCTACTGTTCTATGCTTCATTTGAGGACCATTAAAAAGGTCTTTGGAATTTTAAAACCTGACACCTTAGTTGCTGCTGATGGAACTGATCGGTGAGATAGACCAAAATAAACACGGAATTGTTCAATGACCACTCTGATTCTCAAAATAGCATCATCATTTTTAGTAAGAGTTCTACAAACTCTATAGAGCATATAAATATACTTTTTGCTCTAATTAAAAATTTTATTGACACATTTCAAATGCTGCCCAGAAACTGCTTTTGCAAAAATAATTATTGTTGATAAATAGATTGCAACCAAATGAGCATTCATTCTTTGTTTCATTCCTGAATAATAAAGCCATAAAGTCATATGCTCAAGACATTTTAAAGCATCTTCATGGTTGATCAAAAATCTATAAGCAATACCTCAAAAGATGTAAGGAATCTCTTATTTGGATAGAGATTCTCTAAAATAGTTGGCTAAAAGAATGGCAGAAGAAGGTAAAGAAAGGACCATTTGTGTATTTCCTTTCCCAGATCTGGGTGGCTTGACTTTGGAGAACCCATTGGATGGGTAAAATCATGCAGAATACAAGGCAGTCTTGTCACCAGTAATAATGTGAGAGATGAGACAAAAGAGACAAAACAGTTCAGTAGCACCTGAACCACCCTGTGTGTTTAAACTTTGTCAGGTTGTGAATTCTGAAGTTCCATCTACTTGCGCTGTCTCTCAAGGATCCTGAGAATCACAACAATAATCACTAAGGTCTAAAGTCATATTGTTATTTCTGGAATGATGACTACCACACAGAGGAGCCTCCACGTCCTAATCTGGTCCAGAACCTGCAGAAATGAACAATGATACCACTGGAAAGATTGCCATTGACCTGTCCTCAGTGAAGAAATCAGGTATATAACTATTATATTTCAACATGAATTTCAAGATAATCTAGCATTTCTCAAATGTCCCTTCTCCTTGATTTTTACCATTTTTGTATCCCATCAGTACTATTATTTGCTATTTTTTTCTCTTGCTTTTTTTAAACTGAGCATTAACAGAAAGTTACATGTCTTCAATATTTATATTTATCCTAATTGCATTGAAATAAATGCCTAGCAGATATGTTGCACATGTCACCAAAATCATCTTAACTGTCATCACTGTGTGTACATGTGTATGTGAATGTGTGTATCTCACCTTTGTAAATACTAATTCACAAATATCCCTTCTTAGAGAAACTGTGAAACAAGTAGATTTCCCAAAGTTACTGATGGCTGAGACTCACATTCTCTCGACTTGTAATGGACAAGTGTAGACAGTTTCCTTAGCATCATGCTGACTCAACAACTCAGGCAGTCATGATGTAGGGGACAATTTAAAAACACACTGCACTTTGTGACTCCATGGGGCAATTAAGAGTCTGTACAGATGTCTAGGCAAAAGCAAAGCAACTCTACTGCCCCCTGCTAAGTTCTTCCTCCTCCAAGCTTCATGATTTCAGCAGATATGCTCCCCTTATCCTGAGGTTTACAACCTTCAAGCTCACCCACACCCATGTGACCATTCATTCTCGCTCTGTCAGTGTTGGTGACCTACTCAAAAGTTGGGGCAAAGTCCAAGATGTTCTACTTTGTCTGCAAATAGTTATCTCTGTACTTTGCATTTATGAAGAGCTTTACAATTATTTTCAAAGCATTTCTCCAAGTTTGATTATTTTTAATCCTCATATCTGTTTGGTACCTATGGAAGCTTAAGCTTTTTCAAGATTACTGTGATCAGTAAAGGAATCTGCCATATTTGTACTCATAAGAAAGAAGAGAAAAGATAAACATTTACTAGTTATCCAAAAGATATCCTAATCTATATCTTATATCTGCTAATATGCCCTGCACCTTGACCATACATTTGTTTTGTGAGCATGAGTGATGTAAGCATATTCATGCCATGCTAAGAAATGAACCCTGCTTTAAAAAAAGTTCTGTTTTACCCATTATCTTAAATAATGGGTGCATGAAAGCTGTCAGTGAAGGCAGTTCAACATTCCAGCCCTCAATGCACAGAATAAAAAGTGGCATCTTCTTGATTAGAATTAATTTCTTTGCCATGGAAGAATATGCAATATCCATCTCCTTAATGTTTCTAAAGTTCTTGGAATAATGGATAAGGCAGTTAAAGTAAATAAATAAGGCTCCCAGGAGGGGTTAAGATTTGTTTTTCAGCAGAGTCAACATAGCCCTGGAAAAAAACAGCACCAAACACATTCCAGACAGACAGACAGACAATGTTGGTGGTCAAAAACACCCTCTTCAGTAATTTGATCATTATTAATGGTGTGGACCCAGGATATGGGAGGCAATGAACTCATGTGTACGGGCCACATATTCACCCCAAACCTTTGTGGGTGGGCTTCTTTGAATAAATTTCTCTTTAAAAAAATGACATCTTGAAAGTTCACCAACTTTTAAAGGTCACTATAAATTGTAACTACAACGTACCATGTGAAAGTTTAATGACCTTAAGAAGTAGCGCATCTCTCTAATTGTCACCTTTATCACACAGAATGGCTTACTCAACCTTAACCTGACCTATCACCCTCCTGCTAATCTGTTCCACTACCAATTACTGTTTGTGGGGGAAAATTCTTAGTGGCTCTCAAATGGTTATGTAAGAACATATAGTATATTCTTTCCTTCTTTATATGAGTTCAAAATAAATAACATGAACTCTGGTCTCCTGCCACCTCTGTTGACGCCACTGCTTTTCCATGTCCAGCCCATTCCTTGGCTGCCTTTTCCCAAAGGCTAAGTCACCAGATGCACCCATTTGTGATTCAGATTTTAAGTAAGATACTCAAACCAAAACTTGGTGAAAACTACTCCTTTCCAAGCCATAACTTAAGAGGAAAAATATTTAACAGATATGACAAAAAGATGCCTTAACATTACTAATATATAAGACAGGTTTAAAATCAATAAGGGTAAAGGAAACACCTGTAGGGAAGACTTGGGCAAATGACAGAAGCAGTGTATCAAATAAGACGTGTAATATATGGATACGGATTGTGAAAGTCTTTCTCATTTTAAGTAAACATGAAATCATAAAGCCTATCTACTAATTGGATGATTAAAAATTAATAATTCTGAGTGTTGACTGTAGTATGGGGAAACAGAAATTCCCTTAATCTGTTCGCTAGAATGAAAATTGGTATGATCTTTATGGAAGGCAACTTGGCAATAAAGATAAGAATCTTTACAAAGAATTGCTCAGTTGTTAGAAAACTTCCACTCTTAAAAATTATTCTGACAAAGCAGCAGAAACGCACAAACATTTCTCTAAAGTTATTCACACCACAGCCTCATTACCATGCTGTACATTTGGAAATAATCTAAATATTTATAATCAATCTATTGGTTAACTAAATCAATATAGAATGCTATAACACAATTTGAAAAGTAATGCAGAAGTATATTTATTCAGTGGCAAACCATAGAAAGATAGAAAGAAATGAAAAAAAATCAGTAATTTGCATATATACATGTTTTAATATATATTTCTGATATGTATACATAGAAATTATTTAAGATATAAAGGAAGATTCACTTTGCAGTTTTTCTACCAATTCAAACTTTCTATAACATGTATAGTTTTCAGAATCAGATTCAAGGTCTATCAAACATTGCATTACTTGAGCTGTATCAATATCCCAGATACAGGTACACTATTAACATAATTTATACTATCTTTTCTATTTTTAATATTATGTTATAGGAATGCTAGACAACATTAATGTATTTGTGTGTTTTATTGTAAGAATTGTACCCTCTTCATTCATATCAAGGGTCTACCTCAAGCTAATGACAATGACTATGTCAATGAAAAGCAAACTCCAAATTCTGACCTGAGACACCAAAGTCAACTTCCCAAAGTGATTTGTTCTCTAAAGTTTGCTGAGCAAGTTTCTAACAATGGCAGCCCATGAGAATCACCTCTCCTAAGGAGTCTGACACCTACAGGATTGTTTCATCTCCAAAGGCCAATCAGCAGGTTAACAGAAGCAGATGACCTTCAGACGCAGCGAGTCATTCTCTATGCAGAATCCTCGGCCTCTATACCAGACCCCAGTGCAGTCTTCAACACTTCTGTTAGGGTCATACATAATCCTGAGGTAATGATTCAGACGTCAAGGCTTTAATGGATGAGTACTAGGAGACCCCGCACTCAATTTCCTTATGTCATTTCTTCATTAAAACCATGCTCTGGGAAGTTTTTTTAAGGGGCCCTAGAGAACTAGGCAATTCATTGAATTTGCTCAGCTACATTACAATATCCATCCATGGGTACCACTTATATTTCAATCTAGAGATCAATAGAGCTCTCCACTGAATGCGGAAGAAAAGCAGTCATCCTTCTTTTGCAGATTTGAGTCTGTCAGTGGTCAGTTTAAAGTTTACACCCAAGTATATGGAGATTACTTCAGAATCACCTCGCCTTTGGGCACTGATCAAAACCTGGCCCAGTTTGAGTGCATTATGCTAACTGAAATAAATCAGACAGAAAAAAGAAAAAAACTGAGTTTCACTGGTCCTTTCCAGAGAGCGGGTAGGAAAGGGGAAGCGGGAATTGAAGGAAGGTGGTCAAAGGAACACACTTTTCAGTACAAGAGTAATAAGTACTAGAGATGTAATATATAGTGTGAAGACTACAGTTAACACTGCTGTGTGATATATACATATGCAAGTTATCAAAGCAAACACCAAGTGCTCTCATCACAAGTAATATTTTTTTTCACTTTTTCTTTCTCTTTTTAGAGTATCTATATAAGATAATGGATACTACCAGAACTTACTGCACAATATATGTAAGTTGAACCATTATACTGAAGATCTTAAATACATTGAGTATTGTATGTCGACTTTATCTCATAAAATGGGGTGAAAAAATGTGCCACAGATAGAAAGGCAAGTAAGTGTTGACACAGATATGACTATACCATTTCAGAAGATTGAAACACTGATAAATACTAAAAGTATTTTGTTCTTCATTGTTGAAATGATTAGATTTATACATTTCCACATCCAATGAGTGACTTACTAAGAGAGGGAACTACAGAAACTCAGTAAATGCCTTTAACATTTTAGTAGAGTTGGGAACTGAGCGAGTGTGTTTGAGGTTTGGGGAATCATTTAATTTTTCTAGAAAGATAGAATGTGAAAGATATTGGGCATGTCCAGAAGGCAGCATGGTGCCTTCCAAAGTATAGCTGTACAGGTGGTCAAATACGGATGCTGAAATCTCAGTGTCTGCTAAAAAAGGATATTCTTCATAATTCATACTTTCTCAACATGTCTCATTATTCTTCAACTTTAGACCAGGTTAGAAAACAAGATCAAATCTGAAGCAAAATTGAGACCCATCACCAAATGAAAAAAAAAAAAAAAATCTTAGGGAATCAATTCATTATTTCTGAATTCTCTCATTTCTGCTAGATCTGATCTTGACTTTGACATTGAAATGGGATGTTTGTCCTTGGTGGAAATTGAAAGCATGAATATTTGAGCAGTGAAGAAACCCCAGGTACATACACATTATGTTATTTGCTTTATACTTTTCCTTCAACAAGCAGATCTCAATAGCTCGTCTTTATTTCAGGGAAAATGGCCAAACCCAATTTCACAGGCAAAACAAAGTCCATTTTCACCACATTGTAGCTATTTATAAACAGGATACCGAGCCTTGAAACAGAAAGTGCTTTATTCTTACACCACAGGTCACAGACATCTGGCCTCAATATTGTCTCATGTTCTGTTGGCAATAAAACATTTTCTCTCTTTGAAAATGAAAATGTTGAGCACAAGTTAGGAACATTGCCAATCTTGTCCTAGTTAACTGAGCTGAAATTTATTCCTAATATTTGTTCTCTTATAATTTAATAGCTGTCTAACAATATCCAACTTCCTTTTAGCGTTTTGCATCAAAGTATAATAAAAAGATATGGTAAAGGGGCTTTTAGCAGGGGATAAAAACTTTATGAGTAAAAAGTCTCTAGTTAAATGCTGTGGATGCTTATTTAGCTGTTTTTCTTCATTAAATATGAATTATAGCTCTTTAAATGCTGATTTGGAAATCAGGAAGGTTTAGTTTTACTCTACTGCTTTATATCCACAGGCAACATAAATCTATTTAAAAGCTGATTTAAGCAAGCAACTTGGGGAAGCAAATTGCTGGTGATCTGATCCCCTGAATTTTGCATGCTTCATAATCAGAATCAGGTTGCAGTGAATGCCAAAAAATGTTTATTTGAATGTGGTCAAGAATGACAATTATTTCTTAAAAGACAGAAGATGGGCAGTGGTGCAGGTCAGTGCCTACTTGTAAAGCTAAACATGTAAAGTATTTGAAACTCAAGCAATAAATACCCCAGCAAGGACAGGGAGGGTAATGAGAATGACTAAGTAGAGACAATCTACCTGAACACAGTTTTTTAAAAAACATCCATATGTTGCCTTCTTTATTGGAAAATACTGGAAAAAAAAAGATAGCTAGCAAAATTACCACCCCATAGGCAAATATACATTTGAATTATCTTTTTTGTTTTTAAAGGAAAGGTACAGGCAGGAATAAAGGTGAGTAGGCAGGCAGGCAGGAGACAGGAGAAAGAAGCACTTTATCATTCATTTAGTTGGTTAACCCAGGTTGTTTCCTCCCAGGCCAGGGAGGGACTGGAACCCAGGGGTATGTGGCCTGTGCTCCTTCAGAGGCGACTGATCTAACCACTACTCCACCAGGGTGAATTATCCTTTTCATACTATAAGAAAAAGTCTTGCTGTTTCTCTTGTTAGTAATACAACATTACACTAATGGTTTAGCACATTTTATTATTCTGTGCCAGATTTAGTAAGGTGAAGTCTCTGAGATCAAGGTTAACCTAACTCACCAAGCCTTTGTTCCCAATCTTCCACAGTTCACAGAAAAGAAACGAGGCACAGACATCACTGTATTCCAAAACCACCCTGCAATAATATATGATCGAAAGTGACATCAAGAATTGATGGAATTGAAAAGTATTGTGTGGTATCAATGGTGTCTTATTAATAATTTTCTCATACTAAGTTAAGTGGCACAAACTGATTTACTTCCCATTTGCCTGCAAAAGAAAAATTGACTTTCAAGGCACAATGTACAAAGAAGCAATAAATAACTCCATACTCCCTCCTTGCACTAAAGGCGCACTAAGGCTGAAACACACACAATTACATACATGGGGGTAAAAAAGAGTTTTTAATCTATTCTTTTTGTTTTCTTTTTTCTTTTTTCACTGCAGGATAATCAGAGACAGATTCCAGCACTACATTTTTTTTTTCTCTTTTGACCAAATAGCCATGTGTCCAGTATGGGTCTCATAACCCTGTCAATCTCAACTATTTAGAACAAGCACCTTCAGTGACAGCCATTTCTGATTTCTTTCTGTTTGGTTTTCACAGGCATCACCTTAGCCAAGGCACAATCGCATAGGCAGATGTCCAGTCCAGCTTTGTAAAAAAGCAAATGATAAAAAAGGCACATTTCCACAAATTTCCCTTTTTTTTTTCCACTGGTAAATGATGGTCAATCATTCACAGTAAAATCACTCTATTTTTCTTTCATTTTCTTTAAATTGGAAGGGAAATGATAAATTAAATCATGCAGTTCATTTATCAAAGCACTGAAATTTTTAGGAGGATCAACTGCTCAAAAGTTAAGCTGTAAAAAATTATGTTGCCAAAAAAAACAAGCAAACATATGAACCCAATACTGTAACTGAGAACTATGGCAATATTATAAAGGAATTAATGTTTGTCCATAAAAGGTTCTCTGTACAGGGAGCCATTCAGCTGGTGAGGTATGATGGTTGCCGCAGTTATTTTGAGAAAAAAAATTTCTCTTTGTCTTCGATAGGAATCACTCTGGATATGAACTTTTTAAAAAAAATCAAACTGATTTGCATGTCAAAACTAGAGATGCATCATCTAAAATACTACTAACTTTAAATAAACCAAGTATGAGATAATATAAAATGAAATAAGAAAAGAAACTGGTTCTAAGGCCCCACTTACTATATCGCTAAGAAGGAACTAATAATGATTATTATAATCACTAGATACTGATGAAATGGCAGCCAGGATAACTAAACAATCATTTCTTGGACGGAAATAGCCATTTCCTAAATTCTCCGCTATAGTGGTTTCTATGGAGAACCAAAGCTAAGTTATTGAGTAGTTAGCACAGATTATGTCAATCACACCTAAAGATTTTCTCCACAAATTGGCATAATTTGTTTGACCCTATTAAGCATGGTAACCATTTTCTATAACAACTTGCCCATAGGTAGAGTCAACAGACAGAAGAAGAAACAGAGACCCAGAAAGACTGAGAGAATAATCTCAGCCCAAACAGTGCACTGCTCTAAACTGAGAAAAAAAAGTTTTTTAAAATGTTTTTCTTTCCAGTTAACACTCCATCTTCCTTCAGGTCGGCGGAAACATCTTCTAAACCAGTTTCATTTTATCTAGGAAACTACCTGTTTTTCCATGATTTCTCCATTGTTTCCAAGTAGAGAAAGTTAGCAAGAGAAAATCAAGATCAGTTGATGAACCAGAACATGGTGGTGGATACGAGTTAAGGCAGAAGCAATAAAAGCTTAACCTATATCCACACTGGGGTATTTCACACAATCTGTGAGCCACTTTGACAAATAAAGTTCACTGGGACCTCTTATGCTTATTTCTTTTTTCATCTTCCTGCTCGTTACACATTACGAGAGTAATTGCAAAGAAACACATATTTTAGAGCAAAGAATTTTCCTTTCCTGAATTCTGAGTCACTGTCATTTCTCAGTTTTTTAAAAACTGATTCACAGAACCCTTAATTTAATTCAGCAAGTAGACTGAATGCCAACAATATGCTACGTAGTAAAGTCCTTGGTATAGCATTTCAACAAACAGTACTAAAGGTAGATACATCAAAAAGTAACTTCAACACAAATCCTGTCAAAGACATGTAAAATCTATAATAGTAAATGTATGTCAATAACATATAAGGATAATTGCTATATCAGCAGACCAGGTTAAGTCTTATAAATAAACACTAATGATGATTTGTAGTAATTTAGGGAAGAGCATCATTCAGTTCGAGGGGAGAGAAGAGCTAGATTTCAAAGATTTCTTCATGAAGCACTATTTGACAAAGGAGAGAAGCTGATGAGAAGCATGCAAAGAAGTTATAAGAAAGATCCATGGAGCAGACTTGTGAATTTGCCTGGGTTTTGTATGGCCATCATTAGGATCACTGAACATTCCAGTGACCTTTTTAAAGCTACTTAACAGCATTGTGCTCAGAAGTTGGGCTTAACGACATGACCATCTCTGATCAGTGAAATGTGCATAGAAGTGATAGGATCTCTTCCATGTAGAAGCTTCAAGCACCATTTTGTGTCCTACACAAACTCTTGTCCTGGCCTTTGAGATTCTGGATGTATATGTGAGGTAAGTCCTCTCTCTGCCCACTTGTGTCTCTGCGTAACAGCTACAAAGAGAAGCTCCAGCTGATCTGTGATGGGCATCTAGACATAAACTTTTGTTGTTAAAATGCACCCCTCCAAAAAAAAACTCCATGGAAAGGCAAACATTTGGAAGACAAATAGGAAAGAATAGCCAGTAACAAGAAAGCAAAAATGAAGATTTATAAGCTCTAGGAAAATCACAATCAGTGGAGGGGGATGAGGAAGGGGAGGCAGGGGAGAATGAGGACTAAAATAAATAAGAAAGTTATATCTATGAGATCCTCCATGATTAGTGAAAGAGGAGACTGGGAGGGAGGAGCTCTAGGGTCAGGACACAGCAAATGAATAAAGTGGAGATGGAGAGAGAGAGTCAAAGGCTCACACCATGGAGTCTGCTCTGCCAAAGACTTCTGTACCAGGAAAATAGTTTGAGGGTAAAGGGAAGTTGGGAAAAATAATACACTGATAGTTAATTAAAATTCTGATGTGTCTTCATCATAGACTGAAGGCATGGATGCTAGATGATGTGGCAGAAATCAAGAAATTGTCAGTGATACACTCCTCCTTAAAAGGGCATACAATTATTGTATCTCTTGCACAGTCTTCAGTTAGACTCAACCTTGCAAACCAGGAACAACACAACGCACAGAGGGTTCCATCAGAAGAACAAGAATGCTTCTAGAAGGACTCTATCTATATTTTGACAAAAGGACCTCAGCAGTATTTGCAAAGCTTTGTTTAAACTATGTGTGAACTTCATGTGTTGTAATAAAATGGAATCATTTTTTAATGTTAACAAAAAATTTGTGTCATGTTTATAAAAAGTATAAGTACATTCTGAGGTAAGAGAGAAACTGGAGATATGGGGAGGTAGGAGGGAAGGAAGGGAAGAGAGAGGGAGTGAAAATGAGAGCGAGGGGAGAGATGAAAAGATGCAGAAGGAGAAGGTGAGAAATGTCCCAGAAAGTAGAAAGTGAACAGGTTGCAGTGTTCACCTGTGCAGATAGGTGGAGCTATAGAGAGAAGCATAATGGAGAGGAAAACTGAGGGCCATCCACTCAGGTGAGTTTATCTCATTAAAGGAGGAAGTCGGATTGTTCTTGAAAACACAGGGGAGAATGGACTTGAATGAGAAGGCTTAGAAGAGCCAGTTTAGGGAGTGGGATGGGGGAATCGATCAATGGTGGAAAGACCTCAATCCTGAATTGGATTCAGTTTCCATAATTGTTCCTCATACCAATGATAAAATTCATTGCAGTGAATTAACATTTATTACTCTATGCCCTATTCAATCAGTCCTGGTGATGGATTGGTTTAAATATAAACTGAAGTATCATTTAGTTAATTTTTCACCCTGAAGAATTCTGGGACCCTAGCTAACAAGTTGACCATTTGCATTTGCACTTTACTTGACACATTTTCATTCTTAAAATAACACTGTGAATGATATGGTATTTTATAGTTGAATAAAGGGAGGCTGCCTGACTTAATCAAGTTTCATAGGTAATAAGTCATACAGCTAAAAATGGAACTCAGTCTTTATTCTTAAGTCCAGAATCAGAAGCAATTTTTCTTCTAAATAAACACAAGAACTGAGGGTGATTATAAGCCATTTATTTAAAATATGAAAGGGGCATTGAGCCCCTTTTGGGAAATTTATCTAATAATTCAAGAAGAAAAATTCTCCCAGGGTATATTTGTGAGTCAGAAGGGCATGGGGCCAGTGTCTGCCTTAGACTTGAGTACATCTCTTGGGCCACCAAAGTGCGGATCTATAATCCCTGGTCTAACTGATGTGAAATTGAACTGACTTTCATGGTGGCGGGATGGCACTGGAGAAATAGGAACACTGTAAACCGCTTCTTAGTTCCTAGTTGAAGAATGAGAATGAAAATAGGTCTAACAAAGAAGACAAAAGAAGAAATAAAACACAATGCCCATTAGAAAAAAATCCCACCCTTCCCACCTAACTTTTTTCCAGTTTCATTAGGATTATGATGAAAAATGAAATGTCTATGAGCTTAATGCAACACCGCATACCAACTTGTTTATTCCCTTGCAGCTCTCTCAGGCACTGTGCAAACAAGACAAGCAAAGCAGCATTTTGGAGTTTATTTTCTCAGAATTCAAATGAAATCTGTTGTTTGAAACCGAATTAAATGTGGCATGCAGAAGGGATTAATTTCATAAATTTCTTAAGTCATTGATGGAGCCATCTGGCAGTTGGAGAGATAACCCTTAAAGTCTACATAAGAACATTTCTGTCTGTAAGATTATAATAACTGAATATTATAACAGCAGGAAAATAAAAATGAATACATGTTTTATCACTGAAAAACAAATGCTCTGGACTTGACAGGCATGTGGGATTTTGCTCCCTTCTAAAGGATGTGCACACCTTTGGGAGCTTCAGAGGTACCATTTTGTTTGGTCTTCATGGCAGGCTGCAAGGGAGTTTGCACCTGTACTTTGCTAAGGAGGAAATTGTGGCCCAAAAAAGGTGGGTGGTAGACAATTACTACAAAGTGTTAAGCCATACACATGACATTTGAAATAAGCTCATTCTCCGTCAAATACAATATGCCAAGATCAATGCTATTTATATCAAGTGTGGGTGAGGACAAGGGATTCCAATGTCATTCCCTACCCAGGTGTTTCTGCCCAGGCTGAGAGGCAGGGATTTGCCAAGCATTTTCATGAAAGTTCTCCCATTAGTTTCTTAACCCAGTCCTAACTAAACCTCATTATCATGCCTATTTTATGGAAGAGAATACATTCTATTTCAAAGCAATTTGACTAACAGGCAAAAGTAATGGTCCTTTAACTGAGATGCTCATCAGAACCCTCTTAAGAAGCTAGAAAAACACAAAGATACCTGGACAAAAATTAAAACCAAGCATCTCCTTGAGATGGGGCCTGTGTGTCTGTGTTTTAATCAAGTCCCCAAGTGTTTCTGAGACCTCTTACAATCTGAGATCTACCAAAACAGAATGTTCTCCATATGAAACAAAACTCAGGCAACCAAATCAAACCAGAGGGCTGGGAATGAAAGCCCACTTCAGCAGGTATAGAGGGTGCAGCCTTAGGGAATTTGTTTAATCTCCTGATCAATCAGTTTTCTCAGCTGCAGAATGGGGGTAATTAATAACACCCATGCCATAAAATTATTGTGAAGATAAATGAATTCATACGTTCTGGTACATCCTAAATGCCCCATAAAGCAAACAGTTGTTCAATCAATACTCCATATAAGGGCACAGTGAGGGCTTTGACGTTCAGCAGTCAGGTGCAGCCATGCAAGCTCGCATTCCCCTTTCCATCAGGACACTCCCCGCACCTGCCCACCAGCATTCACACGCGCTATCAGGCAGGACCAAAGGGCTTTTAATTACCTTAATTACATGCAGGTGGACAAATAGTCATCCGCTATTATGGATGACCCCAACCGTCACTTTTCTTGTGGTCCCCTTAACCCGTCACCTCAGCTTTTCTGCAGGTGTGTGCTCCAGCACTCAGCCCACTTTTCCCGCAGCTCACTCACAACACAGCCCCAGCAAGCAATGCCAGTCTTTACACAGCTATCATGACTTATTCAGGCCCCAGGCATTTCTCCAACACCGCTTGTAACCAGCCATTATAAGGTGGTTTGGGGGACTGGTCTGAGGCAGTCTAGCTCTGGGGTGGACTTGGGCTTATACACGCTCAACAATTTGACCAAGGTCACATGGCCTGCAGGCAGCATGACTGTGACTCCCGAACTCTCTGGGTTCGAAACCCCAGTAGATTTCTAGGTGAAATTAAACGGGCTTCCGACATGGAGGACAAGGAGAAACAGAGGAAGACACACACCACTCCAATCAGATAGGTGGCTGTGTTTGTAAGCAGGGGAATCTACTTACGAAGTTCCTCTCGGAGGTCCACAAAGCCAGATTACTGTTGCCTCGACAGCCCCTTCCGCTCTCTGGATGGGACAACGGAACCAGCTGCAGGCACTTTGTGGAATCAGCGACTTTTTTTTTTTTTTTTAAAGTATTGAAGTAACATTGCATTGTAAATATCCAGGGTGCATCACTATAATTTAATGCTTAGGTATCCTTTCTTTAACATCTTCTTTAGAATGCTAGTATCAGCACGGCTACAGTGTATGTTTCAAACAGGAGTCTTAACTGTTGCCCCCAGATTTTCAATCATGTTCTAGAACTCTGTGAATGAAATCATGCTAATTGCATCCTCAGTGGTAAGTAGTACGTCTAGTAAGGAAGCAAAAGAGAACACTACCCTATTTCGCCTTCGTATTATGACTCCTCATTATTTACCAAACAATGCTAATTTGAACACCTAAATGTACTTCCTATTTAGCTAAAATGTTGATAAGCTGATGGCAGTTCAAGAAGACATCATTGCTGCCTGGAGAGAGGGAATGTTTTCAAAGATGTTTTAATGAGACACATATCTTACTTAACCTATCATTAAATGGACCCCGTGTGAACCCTAAGGATTCCAAGAGCTTTGCTCATTGCTGCCTTTCTCAGAAGTCACTCAGAGGGTGCCCAGTGCATAGGACATGCTCTTAAGACTTTTCCTCCTGAAAGATTTCCTTTATAGAAATAGTCACATAGATGTAGTGAAGCCAGTGAGGTAGATAGAAGGAAGGTCCCGAGTTCAAGGATGGGCTGCTTTCCACAAGATGATGATGAGCGCAAGCTGGTTGAATTATAGATCAAAATGTCACTTCCAGAAAAGAGTCAGAAAAAAATGGTGGAAAAGGCTGAGAACTTTTATACAGAATATTTTCCATTTAAGCAATAGGGAAAACAAGTGGAGTCCATGACAACATTTACTACTACAAAGCCATGCTGGTGTGGTTTTATGTTCTCTGATGCTGCAGAGAAAATAGTTTGTTCAGGATTCATTTGATCATAACTTCTTCAGTAGCCTCTGTGCTTCCAACTCTCATCTCCATGCTACCCATGGCCCACATATTTAGTAGTCCCACTATTCTTCAAAAGCAAGAAGCACCTCACTCTGGTCATTGTCACTCTGGAATTCAAAAGTCTTGTCTTAGCCAGCAAAGCTCTCAAGGATCTGTCTCCCTCTGACTTAGGATTTCATCCTGGACCACTCCATGCCTTGCTCTTTTCATCTGACTACCCTGGGATTGTATCTTTTTATCCAATAATTTAAATTTGTTCCACCTAAAACTTGTTTTTTCATCTCCCTGAAATACCTCCCCTGAAAGATCTGGTGGTTCTTTATTATTCAAGCCTCAGCTCAAGCACCACTTTCATAGGTATGCCTCCATTGTAAAGTAAATTCTCTTAGAGACTCTCTATCGTAGCATTTCATTTTATTTTCTCCATCTCTTACAAGTGAAAAGAATTACATATTATTTATTTACTTGTGTCCCTTGATTCATTTTAGATTTCTCACTAAACTGTACACTCCATGTGAGCAGAGTATAGTCCATTGTTAAAGGTGGTACCCTAGTATCAAAGCCAAACTTAACAGGTGTTTGCTGATGTATGACTGATACACTCAAATATGAATAAATAGAATGATCTCTAGAAGCCATTTTGTTAGTAATTGAATTTTCCATGTGTAGTTAGTGACTCCAATATGCGCTGGATAACACTTTTTTTAAAAAAAAAATAAAAGCTCAAAATTATTTCTTGGTTTATACTAAGAAGATGGTACAGGAAATCAAAAGGGATTGTTGATTTATTTAAAAATGCTAGACAAGCTCATGATTCAACATCTAAAATAATATAGAAAGCTTGCCCTTATCTCTATAGCAAATTGTTAAGGGCTCTGAGAATGTCTCCAAAAATAGTCTCCAATAACACTGGATATCAGAGGTCAATGCGGGGAGGGCTGGCAGACAGTTAATACAGCAAGAGGAGAGGCAAGGTGGTTTTAGAATTAAGGGTGCATCCTGGCAACTTCAGGAATCTGGAGTTGACTAAGAATAGTTATAGAGCGGTGATAAGCTGGCAAAGATGGAGAAGTCATCTGAGGGACTGTTAGAATCAACACCAACTCAGCGCTAGGTTCAGAACAAATGCAAGGTTGCTATCAGTAGTAGCTGGGGCAGGCGTTGTTCAGAGCAGAGAAGGAGGTGAGAATGAGAAGCGCAGAGCATGGTGTATGGATTCTGCAGGCTGAGATTCCAAAATCAAAAAGACAAAAAAAAAAAAAGAAATGATGCATAAATTCAAACCAGGATTGTATCAACAAACATGCTGCTTTGCTTGCTTAATTCAAATGAAAGCAAATGAGATGTTTGTAAAAGAAGCTAAATGGTGGAGCCAAAAGAGAGCTACACAGAAAAAGTTACTAGAATATTTTTATGGGAATTTTAGATTATTTTTACTTGCTTAAGTTATTCATCTATGTCTGAAAGTAAAATAATACTTTAAGTAATAACTGTCTACAATTAAGAATAAACCATTGCAGAATTCCTAACAGAAATAGTCTATCAAACATCAAGAAAAAATTAATTTGAAAGCACTTCAGAATGTCATGTGAATATTAAAATGTTGTTGTTCTAAATTGTCATTTTTATGTAACATCCCTCCAAAACAGACTAGTAGAAATAGTTAAGCATCAACTATAAATAATTAAATATTATTTACTGCAGAATATACAAGAGAAAAAAAATCTAGAGACTAGGGAATCTCAGAAACATTTAGAAAAATACTTCCCATCAAAATTTTAAAAATATTCTCAGATAAGACTATAAATTAGAAAATTCTTCAGAACACAGTGAAAGATCAACATAGAGTAGCTGTAACACTGAGAGATTTATAAACACTCTCTCTCATGAAGTGTTCATTCACTCATTCTTCCATTAATTCATGTGCGCCCAAGTAAGTAGTCACTATGGGTAGGGTGAGCATATTTCCTTGAGACAAACATGGGACACCAGGATAGCAAAAACAGGAGGGGTAATGCGCTGGTGACTAAGAGGAGGCAGTGTAATCCAAACAGGTGCAGAGAAGCCAGGCCAGAAACAATATGCAATGTTAATTGATGTTTGCATAATAGTGACATGTGGTCCAGTGGGACTTCTACAATGGACCAGGGCTTTTGCAAGTAATTTTGACACCTTCGACAAAAAATGAATTTGGCACCCAAAAAGCCCTGCACTAAATGCCCTGTCTAAAATATATGCTGCCTTAACATCCCCATGCCAGAAATGCCCAATAACCATCCCAGTTCTAGAAATGTGCAATAAATCAAACAATGCCAAAGATAACCCGCATAGTGCCAGAAATAATCCCCGCGGTGTCAGACAGAACACCCATAGTATTTACTTGAGTCTTGACCATACTGCAGTGTTCTGCTCCCTTTGAAGAAACAGGCACAGGGTGTGGGGGAATCTTCTTCCCACTTGGATCCTGTTTCCTCACAGGGGGTAGGAACAGAAGTAGTGGCTGTGGCCCACTGAGTCAGTACTGGCAAGGGCCATCTTTAACATGATGTAAAAGGAGTAGCTGCTTTAAAGCCCATTCAACAGACTAGACCCAGGGCCTAGCATTAAAGATAGCCTTAATTTCTTTTTAAAAATGGGATAAAATTGAGATATATTAAATGACAGCCAAAAGACATGAAAAAAAATTATGGTACTGTCCCATGTAAAACGATAGGTATGGTTAGCCTAAATATGGGTCAAGTGTCATCCGGGAGACTAAAAACACAGAAGGGAATGAGATTTACATGACCTGTACCTTAATCACTGAGCCACAAGGATGCACCACATTCCCAGTTCTCTTGAAATTCTAAAACCCGTCCATGGATGAATAGACCAGTTTTATCTGGGGTTAAGAAATGATAAACCTAAAGAGGAAAAAGGCAAAATTTCAGCTTCCAAACAACTGTATATTCTAGTACTACACTGATGTTTGATGGAAGGTGATGTATTTGAATAGGTTAGAGTTTCAAAACACAACTGGGTTAGCCTCCTTTGTCCACTGATTACAGAAAAGAGTAAGTAAAATCAGTGGACTCACTGAGCTGTCCAAGGTCCTGAAACTGCCTGGGCCAGAATGGTACCTAGCCTAACTAATAAACCTATACACATTTATAATTTTAAAGTCAGTTAGTAACCCCAAACTAAGTTGACAAACTCTGCATGCCTTAAGCATTTCCAGAATCAAGATACGTTATGAATGTCTTTACAAAATGAACTATCTCCTTTTTGTGGGTGTTCTTGAGTGTGATATGATGAAATAATATCTGCACTCCTCGCTCCTCATCTGTTGCAGAGTTTAAACTACAGATATCTAATAGATGAGTCTGTGGCATACTTTTCTAGGTAAAGGAAATTAATCTCAATTACAAAATTATAAGTCCAGTATTTGTTTTAATTTTACCTTTGAACAATACAGAAAATAATTTCTTTTCAAATGATATATTTATTTTATTTTCGATGAAGGAACATAGCATCAAAACACATAGGTTTAAGGTGTGCATCATTGTAAATCAACATCTGTATATTCAGTTTACCACAAACAGTCCAATTCTTTTCTTCATTAGACAATAGACCCCCTTTACCTAATCTGTCCACCTGCCTTCCCCTTCCCTGCTGGTATCATTATAGAAAAGAATTTCTTATGCAAGCACTGATACTAAATTGTTTAGTACGTACCTTACTACCTTGTTCTGTTTAAGTCGCTATAATAAACTACAATGGACTATTTTAGAAAAAAAAACAGAAATTTATTTTCACCATTCTTGGGTTGGAATTCACCATCAGGTTGCCAGCATGGTCTGGTGAGGGCTTTCTTCTGGGTTGCAGTCCTCTTGCTATATTCTCATATAGTGGAAGGTTAGGAAGTTCTGTGAAATCTCTTTTATAAGGACAGGAATTCCATTCATATGATATGGATCTTTAGCTGACATATTTCATTAAATATAATTCCCTGAAGATCCATCCATCTTGTTATAAATGGCAAGGTTTTCTTTTTCATAAAGCTGAATACTATTTAATTCTGTGTATATATACCACTTTTTAAAATCCATTAATCTGTTGATGGGCACTTGGGTTATTTCTAAATCTTGGCTACAGTGAATAGTGCTTCAGTAAACACAGAGATGCTCACATCTTTTTGAATTAAGGTTTTTCATATACTTCGGATAGATAACAATGAGTGGAAGAGACACACAGAAAGATGTTCATTATCAGTTATCATAAGGGAAATGCAAATCAAAACTTCAATGAGATATGAATTTGCGCCTAACATGGTTTTTATTAAAAAGACAAGAAACAAAAAAGAACAAATCTGGAGGGCTTACACTCCCAGATATTGAACTACAATACAAAGCATAGTGATCAAAATAGAATAGTAACAGAGACACAGATCAGTGTACTAGAACTGAATCATCAGTAACTGACTAACTCACATATAGTCAATTAATCTATGATAAAGGAGCCAAAAGCATTCGATGGAAAAATGAAAGACTCTTCAACAAATGGTGTTGGGAAAAAATGAAACTAGACCACTCTCTAACACCACTCACAAAAATTAACTCAAAATAGACTAGAGACTTGAACATAAGACCGGAAATCAAAAAGTTCTTAGAAGACAGCATAGGAAAGACTTTCCATGACATAAGCCATAGAGAGTCCTTTGGGGACTCAACTCCACATCAAGGAAAACTAAAACAGAAATAACAACTGGAACTCCATCAAACTAAGGAGCTTCTTCTCAGTGAACGAAAACATCACCAGAACCAAAAGACAATCTGTTAACTGGGAGAAGATATTTGCATTTCATATTTCTGACAAAGGCTTAATACCTAAAATATACAAAGAACTCATAAAACTCAATAACAGAAAAACAGGCAATCCAATCAAAAAATAAGAGGCAGAATTGGAGAGACACTTTCCTGAAGAGGATATACAGACGTTCCTACTCACTGACTATCAGGGAAATGCAAATTAAAACGAAGAGATATCACCCTATACTTGAAAGACTGGTTATTATCCATAAGTCTGCAAACAAATGCTGATACAGGTGTAGAGAAAAGGGAACACTTTTGCACTGCTAGTGGCAGCATAAATTGATGTAACCTCTATGGAAAACAGTCTGGAGATTCCTCAAAAAGTTGAAAATGGAAGTCCCCTATGATGCTGTCATTCCACTTCTGAGTATCTACCCAAAAGATACAGAAGCACTCATCTGCAGAGACATATGTATCCCAATGTTTATTGCAGCCCTATTCACAATAGCTAGGAACTAGAAATTACCTAAATGCTGAACAGCAGATGAATAGATAAAGAAGGTGTACATATAGACAATGGAATACTCTACAGCCCTTAGAAGAGATGAAACCCTGTCAATTGAATCAACATGGGTGTATCTAGAGGGGATTATGCTAAGTGAAACAAGACAAGAGAAGATAGATATCAGATGATCTCATTCTTAGGTGGAATGTGAATAGATAAAATAAGGGAACAGATGAAATAAAATCAACTCTTGGAAACTTGGAACAGAACTGAGTTCACCAATAGGGAATGGGGGCTAGGGAGCAAATGGTGGTAGAGTCCACTGGACAATGAGGAAGAACACTTGGTGACTGTGGAGGGCAGAGTGTGCTGACATATGTCTAAGGAATGGGGAACCTATAGGAAGTTATTTTAATGTGTAGAATAATTACTACCAAAAAAAAGAAAGAGAGAGAGACAAGAAATAGTAAGTGTTAGCAAAGGTGTGGGGAAAAGGGAACCCTTTCCACTGCTTGTAGGAATGTAAATGATAGACAACAAAATTAAAAATAGAAATACCATAAGATGAAAGCAATAAAGACAGTGCATTTTATGAAAAGTGAGAAGGCAATGCATAGTTCCAAGAGGTTATAGGACATCTCTTCTGATTATTTCAATATTCTTAGGAAACCAGGAAGCAAGTACATCATCTGGGAAAGACATCAAATCTGAAAGTTTGAGGAGGTGCAGAAGGTAGAAAATGGTGAAGAAGAGCAGGAAAAGGGATGGAGTGGGGACTCTAGCATGAGCAGTTGAGGCTCCAGGTCATTGAAAAGGGCAACAGACTTGTGTTTTTGTTTTGTTTTATGGATCCATATTTGTCTACACAAGTAAAGATACATAGCTGGTTGAGATTTGAATTTCAACTGGATTATAGTTTTGCCAAATGACTGATAAAGCAAGAGCAATTCAAGAAAATCAAGAGTATTTGCAACTGGATGATTATACTGATTGGCTGAGAAATTTACATGAAAGGAAAGACAGTGAGATTCAAGTAAACAAGCACATGCAACAGTGACGCCCTGAACTCTGACTCTACTCTATAAATACTTGAAAACCACTATTTAGTTTGTTTCTAACACAGTACTAATACTATATATTATTCCTACATTATAATCATCACAAATTTCATTTTGAAATGTCACTTTTGTTTATGATGGGTATTTATTTCAAATGAAACTCTGCCTTGTAAAAGAAGCAATCAAAAAAGAGATAAGCATAAAAATATTAGAGTAAAAGAATTTTTCCTTTTAAAAGGAGTTACTCTCCATTTCTAGAAGGCACCATCATTTTCCCCTTTATCTTGATTCAGAGCAAAGTAATATTTACTGATGCTTTTTTCCCTAAAGGTAAATTTTGTACATTACTTTTCCATACTTCCAATCTTATTTTTGCCTACAAACTTTCTCACAGAAGTTTCACTGACTTTTTTTTTTTCATCACACACTGAGAAGAGATCACAGGAAAATTACCCCATTACATAAATACACCTTATAGTGTCTAATCTTGTCCATTCTCATAGTTACCGGAACACAGACTTGCTTCCCCATGACAGGCATAATATTCCTTACCTGTGGAGTAAAAGCAGCTTATCTCTCCAAGGGGGTATGTGACTTAGATTAATGGAGTAGTGTTCACATTATGCCAAGGTGTTATCGGAATTATCTTATCACTGACTTTAAAACAGCATTTTAACACATTATATTTCAGAAAGTTATGATCTTCATGTCAGATAGGTAGATAGATAAATGAGAATGCCTTGCATTCTAGAATTGCAATTCAATCCTTCTGAAGTTTTTATGTTGACTTCCTTTTCTCTTTCCCTCTAGACAATCCCTTATGCCCACATGTGTTTATGGCACAAATCTATTTGTGTGTAATGTCTCCCTCTGCTCTACTATAAAGCTGCAAATGCAAGAGTACCCTGCCTGCGTCCAGGAGGGATCCGGACTGTGACTGAAATGAACATTCACACTGAGCCCGTGATGTAAAAACTCCTCGATGTGAAAAAGGAAACGATCATCTCCAGCTTGCATTCTGTCTTTCTTAACCTAAAAATCCTTAAAAAAAAAAACCTGAAGATAATGTTTAGGCCCTGGAGTCTCTGTTAAAGAGGAAAACTAAGGAATTATTTTATTAGTTCTTTTTAACCACAGATAATACCCAGCCCTCATGTGTCACTGTGACTTAGTTGCCTAAAATAAGTGAAAGCAAAGCATTAGGAAGACAATTAAGGTTTCGACTCATCAAAATGGCCTTATGGATTGAGTCCTTCATGACAAAACTGAGACTGTCCTCAAGAGTGTGAGGAGTACATTTACCAAAGCACTATGATCAACATTCACAATGGCGGTATTACACTGCTGATCAGGCTGTAAGCTAATTTCAAGTGTAAAATGTAGGTTCTGGATTTATGCCTCGTATAAAACATACTCAACTTGCATTATCTCCGTGAGTCATAGCATTTTAATCTTTTCTAATTAGATGTAATTACTGCTCTTTCTCACAGCAGGATTGCATAGAAGCATAAAAAATATGAGTTGCCACATTCATAAAAGAAAAAAAAAAACTAGCAATAGGAAAATACAGGCATCATTTGTAAATAAGAGTTTTTTGTTCTCAGGTGACACCGGTCATTCCCTCAATGGGAAAAAAAGACACTGTAACAAAGCTTGAGAGGTAATTATTATCCTTTTATGATATTCTTTTATACCAAGTAGTTCAAGGTTCAAGGAAAGAAATAACTTCTTTGCAGAGAATAATATATTAATGTCAGATTTTGTATTTTACTTAAGACAATTTAGTTGATCAGTAATAAATGCCTTTTAAATACTATAAAGAACGTACTTCTCTCCCAAATAGTCTTCAGTTCCTTCTATCTTTACTTTCTGGTAAAGAGAAATGAAATTTTATAAAGAAATCAAGAAAGATGTCTTCTAAATCTCCAAGGATTAAAAGTGCATGTTTCTAACTACATTGTTGAAAGCTGTTCTAATAAAGACCCCTGATAGGAGCAAAAGTGTTCATGAAAGATTCCAGATGGCCTTTAGATCCTGAATTTTAGGATAATTTTTTAATCGAAATGATTTATTCTATGTGGAGAAATTCTTTATGCAACAGTTTTGCCTGTAATTTTTTCAGTGAGCATTTTTCAGTCCCATGTAGATTCTGCAAAATCAGTTATTAAAAAGATCATCAGTGAAATTAGGTACAGGCAACACAAATTTAACAAGTTATGCTTTACTTATCCTTGTCATGTAAATGAGATAGTTCTTCCAAAGAAAACAATCTAGATCAACAACCAAAAAACATCTACATTGATTGAATCAGCTAGGTGTTCATTTTTATTCTCCTATTCACTTTATATTTTGTAGAGAACAAAAACTTTAAATCAATTACTTAAAGTGAGTCTTACTAACTAAAATGATTCACCTTTCCACAGCTGAGTTTTATGTTGCTTCAATCTGTAAAACACGAATTTGGAGATTTTTGCACAAATATATTACCTAAAATAATGGATCTCTCAAGGTCATTATTCTATTTCTAAATTTATGGCTGCCAAACTCAAATAAATCCTGGACAAGCAACAGTTTATCCAGATGACCAAAGTTTTCCTAATTGGCAATTCAGATCTCCCAGCTGCTCTGAACAAAACCTATCGCCCATTGAAATGTTGACATTTTTCTGCCTCATTAAAATCTTCTGCACTATTCTATGTGAATATATTGTTCAATTAGCCATTCTTTCTGAAGGAATATAAGGAGGTGATAAATGATCAGGACACCAAATACAATCTGTGGTGTCAAAGCAATCCTACTTAAACTCTACCCACCTGCATATTTAGACAGACTTGGACTCAATATTATGGAGGCAGGAAGACAATTTTATCCCATGGAACACATTACATTTAGGATCTAAACATGTAACTTTATTGTGGTTTCAGGTTTCCCATGAATCCATCACTATTCTAATACATTTTTATGATCATGAGTGCACATTAAGGTTTTTCTAGAGCAAAGTTAAGCGATCTTCTTACAAATCCCTTCATAAATTTCAGTGAGAAAGATATAGTTTAATTGGGCAAAATGTTTACAATACTGAGCACTAATTGTTTCTTTCATACTTGCACCGTGTGTGTCTCCCCTATGCAGGGGTCACTGTAGAGACGTGTAGAAAAGATATGGGCCACTAACCACCAGTAGTTCCTTAATTTGGGGTCTGTGCCATCAAATTTAAGCAACCATTTCCAAAAACAACAGAGTTAACCCTTGAAAATGTGGGAGATAGGTGCACTGAATTGTAACTGTCGAACAACTGAGGATAATTTTTGACTCGACGCAAATTTGATTATTAAATGTCTGCTATTGATTAGAAGCCTTACCAAAAAAGAAACAATTAACATATTGCATGTTGCATGTTATAATATTATATACATTATTCTTACATGTAAGTAAGCTAGAGTGTAAAATATTATAAAGAAAATCCTAAGGAAGAGAAAATACAGTGACAGTACTATATTGGACCTATTGATGCCTTAAGTTTACATCATCTGCTTATAAGAGAAACTGGCGGAACCTACATTAATCATTTTATATAATGCCAAATTTTTAGCTGTTACCTGCATTCCTAACACTGGACATCACAATTGAAAATAAAACATGGAAAAAAAAGTCAGATTTATTTACAAGTATAGTAATTCATTCACTGATAATATTTACTGAAAAAGAAATTTGTGTAAAGGTAGATCCATGCAATTCAAAACCTGTTATTGACAAGTCATCTCTACAAGTAATGTAGCCCTATTTGGTTTTCTCTATTGAAACGAAATTCAACCACACCTCAAACTTAATAAAATCAATATAAGTGAATTACATTTTATACTGAAGTGTCTGCTTTCAGTCCCCAGAAAGCTACAGTCCACAGCCCATGGCAGGAAATATATGGTACGAAGGTGAAATATGTCCAATATATTCAGGGTTTGTACATGGTAGGGTTTTATTTTCTGATGAGTAAAAATGTACAATTTCTATAGTATCATAAAACAAATTGAACCATAACCTAGTCCATATTTACACAGTGTATTTAGGGCAGTTATAAACACTCCTCATAGCCTTGGAAACTGTTGTACACTTTTTCACTTTTAGTCTCATGTTTTAATAGCAATAATAACCAGAGTAGCTTTCATAGTCATATGTAATTTGTTACTTTTATTTTTTGCTACTCTGTTCTTGGGGACCTTTCACAAATCCCATTTGGGAAAAGTTAATACAGTATGCTAAAGGCTCTGGAAGCATGAAACACAGATAATAATATACATTTAATATTAGAGTCTGAATTCCTGAATTCAGATGGTTTTTGTTTAAATTTGATTCTACTAATAAAGTTAAATAAAGAATAAAGGTTTACCTCTCCCCTCAGAATCTTTTTTAGGGTATGCAGTAGGAACATTATAAAATTTCTTGATACAGTAGAGATATTTATGACAAGTCAATTTTGACTGAAATTTTTAGATAAAATCAATCTATTCCAAACAGAATATTTGTATTTTATTCTAATTAAATGCCAACCAGCATATTATACTATATATGAGCATGCTGCTCTTTAAAGATGTTGTTAAATTTTATCTAGCAGGGGCTTAATATTCAAAATATACAAGGACTCATAAAACTCAACAAAAATGGGTAGAAAAATTGAATACCTACTTGTGGGTATTTACCCCCAAAACACAAAACACTAATTCAAAGAAATATATACACCCTCCTGTTTATTGCAACATTATTTGCAATAACCAAGAATTGGAAAGTACCTAAGCATCTATTATGAGATGAATGGAAAAAGAAGATGTAGTATATATATATATATATATATATATATGCACAATGGAATACTACACAGTCCTTAAAAAGATGGAATCCTGTCATTTGCAACAACATGAATGGAAATAGAGGGGATCAGGCACAAGTGAAATAAGTCAGGAGAAAGACAAATACCAGATGATCTCACTCCTATATGGAATATAAAGAAAGCAAACAGAGACAGAACAAAAAGAACCACTAGACATTGAAAACAGAACTGAGGTTATCAGGAAGGCAGGGGGTCGGGGTGATAATCGGGGCAGTGGAGTCCAGTGGACAGTGGTGGAGCACTTTTGGTAATTTGGTAATGGGTGTGACGTGCTGTTATATATATGAGGAATGGTGAACGAGTACAAAGCTTATCTTATTTTGTAAATCAATTTTACCTCAATAAATATTAAGAAATAATAATAAAGATGAGGCTATGTTTTATATCAAAATCATTATTCATGATTTTAGACCCAGATCACTCCTAACACACTATTACTGATGTTTATAGTACTTAAAGTCATGTCTAAGAAATCTAGTGCCCGGTGACTAAGTTAACTTGCTATTTAACCAACAAACAATCCTCCTTTCTAATGATCTACTTGTGCTGCAATGTGACACAGAGGATATTAAACTAAATACTTTAGTTGATTTCTCAAAAAAGTCAGAAACTTAGCCCTCCTTACAAGGAAACTCTCTCACTAGAAATTCCTTTGCTGTCAATTGGAAGGCCCAACCCTGTGCAAAGGCTTACCAGCTCCAGTTATTACTTTGATGGAAGTACCCATTTTCTGAGAGGTGGACTATATTCTATAGAAGTTTCACCTGGCATCTTCAAAGAAAGTTCCAAAGGTATAACTAACATATAAAAAACTACACATATTTAAAGACTATGATTAGATTTACTTTGATATATTTAGAAACTCATAAGAGCCTCACCACAATTAAGGCATTTCTACCATCCAGTTTCTTTGTTCCTTATTGTTAACCATCTCTCCCATCCTTACACACTACCCAACCCTTCATTTCCCCAGGAAATTGCTGATCTGCTTTATGTCATGTAATTAATTTTCATTCTCTAAAACTTTATATAAATGGCGTCATGCAATATCTACTCGATTTTGTGGGGAGGCATCTGGCATCTTTCATGAAGTATAATTATTCTAAGTCACTCACATTGCTATGTGTTTTAAATATCCATTCTTGTTACTTTTCTTTAATCATTGATTAGTTTTCCATTGTATGGATATAGCACAGAGTGTTTACCCATTCAACTTTTGATGGCTATTTGGGTTGTTTCCAGTTTCTAGATTAACAAATAAAGCTGTTAGGAATATTTTTGTAAATCTTTACATAGACAAATACTTCCATTTTGCTTGGATAAATGCTTAGGAGTGGAATTCTAGGTCATCTGGTAGATGTATGTTTTGCTTCTGAAGAACTTGGCAAAACTTTCCAGAATGGTTTTCCATTTTCCATTTCCACCAGGGTGTAAGAAAGTCACAGTTCTCCCAAGACCTTTCCAACTCTTGAAATAACTAGTGTTTTAGTATTGGTGATTATAAAAATTATGCATGAGCAGTTCCTTTTGGTTTTAATTTACATTTCCATAAAGGGCTATTGATATTGAGCAACTTGGAAGGGGCTAATGTCTATTTATCCTCAAGTAAAATGTCTATTCAAATCTTTTGGCCATTTTAAATTGAGTTGTTTATCCTGTTAATCATGAATTTTAAGAGGTCTTTAATTCATCTTAATATAAGTTCTTTGTTATATGTTTTTAAAATAGTTTTCCCAGTCAGTGGCTCACCTTTCTATTTCTATAATATATAGTGCCTCTTAAAGAGCAAACATTTTAATTTTGGTTCTATACTATCCAGCTTCTATTTTCATGCATTTGGTTTGTAATTTAACATATCTTGACCCAGTCCAAGCCAGGCTAACTTTTTTGCTGATTAATGTTAGCATGCCATATATTATTTTGTTCTCTTACTTTTAATGTTTGTATCTTTATACATAAAATGTGTCTCTTATAGGCAGTTTACAGTGGGGGTTTACATCTTAAATCTAACAAGTGACTCTACCTTTTAATTGGTGTGTTAGGTCATATAAATGTTATACAGTTCTTGAAATCTTGTGTTTCTACTATCCTGTTTGTTATTTTTTATCAGCTCAACTATCTTTTTCTCTTTCAAACTTCTTTTGAATACTGTATTTTATGATTCCATTTTCCCTTTTTTTATTGACCTGCTAGTGATAGCTCTCTGTGAACTGATTCTTGTTTGTTCATTAGTTTTTCAGTGGTCACAGAAGAGATTTTTAGATACCTTTCATTTATCACAGTCTCCCTTCAATTAATGAAATTCTTCTTTACATACAATAAAAGGACCTTACCTTACATTTTCCTGCTTCCTGCCTTTGTTCTATTGTCATCATTCCTCTTATTTCTACACATATTATTAACTCCATAATTCAGACATGTTGATTTTCATCCCTCAATTATACACTGAAGATATTTTTAAGATAAGAGAAAGGCACAGGACTTTCACATTGTTTTCTCATTTCCAGGCGGCTTCCTTCCTTTTGGATACTCAGATTTGTATCTGGTACCACTCTTCTATTCAAAGAATTTCCTTTGGTCATTTCTTGGTTACAAGTCTGCAGTGATATATTCTTTTAGCTTTTCTCTGTCTGAGGAGGGCTGTATTTTATCTTTCTTTTAAAGATGTTTTCATTAGACATAGATTCCCAAGTTGACAGATATTTGTTTCTTTTAATACTTTGATGATGTTGCCTACATATTTCTGAATTCCACTATGGCCAAGAAAAAGTCTGCTCTTACTTTTATCTTTGTGCCTCTGTATGGAAGGTTTTTTTTTTTTTTGAGTGCTTTTAAGATTTTCTCCTTACCACCAGTTATAAACAATTGATTAGGATTTTCATGTAGCAGTTTTCTTTAGCGTGTTTATGTTGTGTGTGTGTGCACTACATGTATAAACATGCATGAGTTTAGATCTGCTGAATGTCTTGAACGTCTGAGATCATTTTTATCAAACTTAGAAAAAAATCTAACCACCATTTTTTAATTAATACATATTTGGAGTTTGAGGGTGACAGAAAAATTGAGCATAAAGTGCAATGAACTCCCACGCATGTTCTTTATGTACAGGCCCACCTCGCCGTGAAGGACGTCCCCCATCACAGGGCATATTTGAAATACTCAGTGACCCTACTTGACACATCACCATGTGTCCAACCATTATGATCATGACAATGTCAAAACCAACTTAAAGTGGCTGTGCCATTTTCACTCCCACCCACAATGAATGTGAAGTCTTGTTTCTCCACATTCTCGCCAGCATCTGGTGTTACCAGAGTTTTGGATTTTTGACCATTTCATAGACGTGTAACTCAATCTCACTGTTTGATTTTGCAATTCCCTGTGACATGATGTTGAACATTTTTTCACATGTTGACTGGCCTTCTGTTTTATCTTCTTTGGTGAGGTGTTTGTTCAGATCTTTTGCCTTTTTCTTAGTCAGATTGTTTTCTTCTTGTTGACTTTTAAGAGAGTTTTGTATACTTTGCACAACAATCCTTTATCAGCTTTGTTTTTTTTGAAAATATTTTATCCCAGTCTGTGGTTTCACTTCTCATTCTCTTGAGCTTTTACTTTTCAAATCGTTTCCCAGATAATTTCCTTCTTCTTTTTGGAGGCTCCCTATCACATATGTATTAGGGCACCTGAGTCATCTCAGAGCTGACGTGGTTTGTTTCTTTTTCCCTCTATATTTAAGTTTGCATTTCAGTTTATGTTAAGTTTCTACTTCCCTGTCCTAACTTCCACTTACTTTTGCTTCTTAACATCTAATCCACAATTTACTATTAATCTCAGCTAGTAAAGCCTTTATATAAGACATTGTATTTTTACTCCTATAAGTTCGAGTAGAGCCTTTTTCATGTCTTCCATATAGCTCCTTCATATGCTCAATCTTTCCTCTATTCTCTGGAATATAAGGAATCTATAATTATTCTTAATTTCTTGGTTTATTAACTTACCATTCATGTTATTTCTTCCTTTCTTTTTATTTTTCTCCTCATTATCGGCCACATTTTCTTGCTTAATACATGTCTACCCTTTTTAGATGACATGCCAGACTTCAAGTATTTTACTTCACTGAGTATTGAATGTTTTTCTTTTCCTTTCAATATTCTTGGACTTTGCTCTAGAGTGCAGTGAGAAGCAGCTGGATCCTCTCAAGAGTCTATTTCAAACTTTGATGGGGGAATCAGTTCTCTTAGTCTAGAACTTATCTGACCCCATTGCCAAGGGCTCTTCTGAGCACTCCATCTAATGTCCAATGTTTTACAAGTATTCTTCATGTCATCTGGAAGAACATGAGCTCTTTTCCACCCTGAGCCAGCTTTGTGGGCTGCTCTGTTTGCTTTCAGAAGCAGCACTTCCCTGGCCTCATGGAGCTTCCTTAGAAACATTCAGTGTCATTACCATCATGTTATCTAGCAACTTTTAATAAAATATAAATTGCTCAAAAGTCTAAGAAATGTGTGCCCAAGAAAGCATCCCTAGACACACAAGCATTGCTCAGGTATCATTTGATGGTTTTCCTGTCAGGAAATTTTCAGGGATATGTATATGCATATATGTATGCATATATGTGTGTGCATGACATTAACACATTTATACATACACATTTACATATATTATTGAATTTTTCAGTTAACCTTGTTTTGTGACTAAATAACTTGTGTAATGTAACATTCATTGATGCACATAAAGTATCTTTAAACTGTCTTCATTAGCTGAGTATTTTAGGTGTTGACCAATTTTAAGCATTGTCAGATTATGTCAAATTAAAATTTTAATGTGAAATTAAATCAGATGACATTTTTCATGCTAGTGGAAGTCACATGCTTTTATGACTCTAATTACAGCTGGTCCACCGCTGCTAACATTAACACATTCTGCCGAGGTGTGTGAGGATGAGTGGGTATGTGTGTGCACACGTGAACATGTGTGTTTATTTAGCAAAATGACTAGCTCCTGTTCACCTGATTTGTGCACATGGAAGAATTTTAGGGGGCTGCATTCTACTGAGCTGGCATATGTTATAGAGTTATAAAAGCCCTCACTCACCAAAGTATCTCCTCTTGATCTGTCTGTCAGAAATTTCTAATTTTCCTGTCACTCCTTAAAGACCTTCTAAAGGTGCTGTGCATTTTAAGGAGGCTAAACTGACTCTGACCTCAGAAGAGATTAGTCTATCAAATTATTCCATTAGTGCCCATTATCATCGAAAAGAATGCATGGTCCTAAGGGAAGAAGACTTAAATAGACAAACTTTGATTGCTGGGGAAAGAGTTGAAAAACCTGGTAATGATGAAATGTTAGCTATAGATTCACATGGTGGAGCAGCGGTGGGGCGCGGTCTGACATTAGGGGGAATCATAAGGGTAAATACCATAGAAGCCCTATCATGTAAGCAGTCTTGTCAGAGATGTGTCCAAATATCATGTGCCCCATATATCTACAGCTGTACAGACATACTTGAAGCTATTCTGACCAGGAGAGACATCAATATAAAGAGGTCAAAGAACTATCTATGTGTTTTTCTACAAATTCCTACAGTACACGTAACCTGATACTAGAAATTAAACTGTTCAAAGAATATTCCCAGTATTGAATCAAGCAATCCTCAGAGAGCATCAGAACATATCATTAGGTTATGCCAAATTAAAAACTTAAGTATCAGATTAAATTGGGCACAATGTTCTGTATTTATTATGCAAAATAGCAAAAGTAATACATGAGTACTATGAAAGACAAACTTTCACAATTTGAAGATATTCAAAAACTTGAAATAACTGAAATATTTCACTTCTGAGGATATTTTAAACATACTTTGTGGCATCCATCAATGAGAGAGGGAGGACAGTTGGGTTTATGTATTTATGACAACATAAGCTTTGTTATTGTATAAGCAAAGCAAAGTAACAATTAGAAACAATCTCAGAGCAACTTGCCCTCACAAATGATTATCAAATATTTTATACTCCTGAGTGCATGTGGAGATGGCCCAATGTCTGCAGAGTTTCTTCTCCAGGAAGAGAAGAGCGAGCAACAAATCCAGAGTCAAACACTCACATACTCTCAGTCACAAAGCATGTGTGTTCCACCACTGATTATTCACAGCAGTGAAATGCAGAAAGAACCATTTCCTCACCACCAAGGACTTTCCTCTTTCCTCCTACAGTCTTTTCACAAAACCATTCCATTTTTCCCACCTGCTGGGGAAACTACCAGTTGCATTTACAAAACTGTCAGGAAACAGTGAATTCACCTGATAGTCCACTTAATTTTAAACAGAGTCTGAACAAATCATCTGGCAATTTTGACATCCCCTGGACAGAGCTGTATGAAATCTACTATTCTATTTCTTATTAGGAATCAAAAAAGGACAGAACAGCAGAGATCAGGAATGAAAATAAAGCAGAAACATCTTCCAACCCACCCTTTTTAGACTTAATTAACACAATGATAAAGATTTTTTTTTTTTTTAATGAAGGATGCAGGCAGAAATGCAGGTGAGTAGGCAGGCAGGTAGGAAGAAGAAAGAAGTATTTTATTTTATTTAGTTGTTCATCCTGGTTGATCTCAAACATCCTTGGGATATATGTGGACTTCATTGCGGATTTAACTGCTAAGCCACCAGGGTGCACTGATAAGCATTTTGAGGCACAAAGTTTTACACTTTAGGCTAGAATCAATTAAACTGAGCTAATATTAATGGTTGCAACATAGTGACAATGTGAATACATTATGAAATCAGAAAGGCCAAACTTAAGGGCTCTGCTTCTCACCAGCTGTAGGACTGAGCTGTACGACAGCCTCTCTGCACTCAGTTTCATGAGCAGTAAGGACGACAGCAGAGAGCAGCACATCTCTCACAAGGGGAGATTGCTGTGAGATTAAGGAAAATTCATAAAAGCTAATGGAAAGGTGTCAGGCTCACGGAAAGAGACTTAGACATATTAGATACTGTTATTATTTTTACAGTTACTATTATTTTTGACTGAGTGTTTACAGAGTGCTGCCAATGTGAGGAGAATGAGAGACATGTCTGTTCCCAAGGACCTTCCGTCTCTTGAGAAATAAAAACCCCAGGGAGGAAACTAAGAATCTGTCGGTTGTAATTCTGATTCCCGGTTCAATAAAATTTCCAAGAGGTCAGGATCAGCTTGGGTCTCTGCTGTAAAGGGATTCTTGGGAAGACAGACATACAATGCAGGCCTTGAAGACAGAGTAGAATGTCTAAGGTTCTCTAGCATCGCCCTTGGACATGTGGCCCACAGATGTGTTTGGTTTGCCTGATATAGTATTTTTTTCAACATTTTAATTAGTTGCCAACATTTAAAATTAGATCGGCATCCACTCTGCTTCACCCATTTAATTACCTGCCTGGTTCCTGTCATTACTTGAGTTTGCAACCTCTAATCTAAGAATTTAACTTCCATTCTCATTGCAACTGGTAACTTTAAGCTTTGGTAAACATATTAGAATGATTTATTTTCTTCATATGGTGTCACCAAGTACTGCTTCCTGCATACTAACAAGGGTTCATAAAACATTACATTTTTTAAATGAGTCTCTCTTCTTAAAAATGGATTTCTTTCTTTCTTTTTTAAGAAAGGTACAGGCAGGAATGAAGGCAAGGAGACGCGCAGGAAGAGAGAAGAGGAAGATGCATTTTTTCATTCTTATTCTTATTTCGTTCTTCATGGCGACTGCCTCCCACATCCTGGTTATGAACCCAGGTCCTTTGGCTGCACTGGACTGTGATCAGCCAGAGAGAGCACAGGGTGCACCTGCAAAACTGATTTTAACCAGCCACATTGGAACTGGATTCAAGGAATAGTTATAGAAAGCATTATGAATTTTTTAACTGTTTCTATTGTTCCTGTTTATTGGACTATTGGATTAGAACTTAATGAGCTATATTTTACAGACAGAGGAAGGATAGTACAATGAGCACCCTAGGAGAACTTCATACAAATTACTGCAAAACAATGCAACCAAACAGAACCTCTTAAAAGACTCAAACCTGGTTTGACCTTGGTCAAAGTTGGAGGGGCTGCCATGATGCACTGGGAACAGATAACAGAAACACCAAAGTTTATGTCTACATGCAATCACCTGTCATTTACCTGTTGGTTGAAAAGGGATCCCAGGCACTAAAAGATTTGAAATGGTCAAATGTACAGCTGGACAGATGTCACTGACGATGGTTTATTAGTCACAGTCACACTGTCAGCTTGTGGGTGGAGGAAAATGCATGCTATGCAGGTCCACAAGGGGATGACAGTCAACAGAAGAGTGACCCAGTAAGGGCTGTGGGAGGAAAACTTGGTAGTAACAAAGGAGTGAGGTGACCTTGGTTCCCAGGGGAGGACGGAGCACGGGACTAGTTTGTTTGAGCCATTTCTCTGTCTAGCAGGGAAGTGGAATGCACTGGGTGGTTCAGGTGAGGTGCAGCTGACCTGGCTGATAAGGAAACTAGCTAAGTGGGAGACTTTGCCACGGGTCGGGGCAGATCTGAGGAGAGCAAGGAACTTTCAGCCAGGTCTCGGGGACCCTGTGAGGTCAGATGTCAAGGCAGTGCATGAAATTTTAGGTTTTCCAATGCCCACGAGTACCTTTGTTTTTTGTTTTTGTTTTGTTTTGTTTTGACTATTAACCTGGTATTTTGAAATCAGGTATGGAACAGTGTAAATTTCCAATGAATGGTTTTTATGTATTGACTATAGCTTTTACCAATAATGCAAGGGGTTTTCACATATGATTTTCTGCTGAGCTCCTAGCATATACAATTCTTTCCCACTTAACATATTGTAATAGGAATACATCCCTTCTACAATTCTGTATCAAGTTACCTCAAACCGTGCTTCTCCGTGCTGAGTCTTTTGTTTTTCAATAAATGCCCACAGGCCAGGCTTGGTAAGTTTAAAGACACAGGTTATATGACCCAAACCTCAATTCTCTCCCTTTGTTTATTATTTTATGATTCCTTATAACATTTCCTTCAATATCACTGTGGTTTCACTACTTTAAAATTGTTCTTTTATTATCTACAGGAGATGATTCACACTTACGTGATATCAAAGAGTTTGACACTCTCCACAGAGATGGAGCAATTGTCTGTAATGCTGGGTCAAAGGAAAACAGGACCAAGATGGTAAAATGACCTACTTGACCTTATAAAGTACTCACCTAAAGTCCTAGGCACATGAGGACACTTTCTGAATGGATCTGTATATTGGTCCCTCCTACATTGCACTAGGTAACTTAGTTCTCTTATAAATTAATTATGAACAAGTTTTTCTGACAATTTTACTTCAGAAAAGCAAAGTTAACATTGTTCAAAAGAACAAAGTTGATTTTAGGAAGAGCCTGTGTGATTCAAAAGTAAATAATTTTTAACTGTGGTTACATATTTTCTTAATTTTTGATGTGATGGCAATTTCTTCTGTGTCAGTTACTTCACTGTTGATTACTCATCTACGAATATGTGGGGCAGTATATGTATTTCTTCAAAATGAAGTCTTATCCTAGATATAAAAATGAAAACACTGATTTCTCAGTAGCGTTTTTTTTTTTTTTTTTACAAATTTCCATAGAATGCTCTTCAACTGGCACCTTACAACTATTATTCATATTACACATTTCATAGAATATAGCCAGGGACATGTAGTTGAGGATTTTTTTTTTAAGTGGCACAAATACTATTGGCATCACCGCAGTAATAGTAATAAACATGCCTTCTGATTTACAAAACAGACTGCGCATCTTAATCTTTTACACATTAATCTTCATCTAAATGTTATCTGCTAGAACACATTTCCTTAGAAGTTCTGATGGTCACAAATAATGAATACACTGATTCTGGAAGAAAACGTCTTCCTCAGATCACTGTCTGAAATCTCACAGAAACCACAGAACATTTACTGCAGGGTCAATGCCAAAGCCTTATTTTAAATGACTCTCTTAAAAATTCTAGAAATAAATTTAATATCAAAAAAAAAAAAAGGACCTCAGACTTTACTAATAGAGCTCTTAAATTGATTGAAAAATATGAGGTTAAAGGCAGACAAATAATCTAATGGAGGATTTTTAAAAACCATGATGTAAGCTGCATGATCTATCATAATTTGTCCTAAGACCCTGCTTTGATCAGAGAACATCTGAAGTGACCTGAAACACATTGCTCTTGAATTAAAGATAACTGCAAAGAACAGGTCCTAGCCTATACTTTCATATATCTGAAAAAAGATTATTTACATTTTATCACAATAGTCAGCTTGAATAAAAAGAACATATCGTCTTCTGTCAGATACACATTGATAGATGTCTTAATTAACTTCCTGTCAAAATATCAGTCAATGGATTTTTTTACATCATCTATAAAAGACTTTCTTTCTTTAATAGCCTTGTTGACCATTGCAAAATAAATATGCTCTCTGAATGGTACATCACAGTTTCTAAAAATAACCCAGAATTTAAGAAACATACAGTTGAACATCACACTAGCAGACAGAAGCCTTCTTCACAAGTATTTGTAATTGCATAAGTAATTTGTCTAAAATTTAGTTTACCTCACCCCTATTTTTTTTCTTTTTTCCACATAAACAGTAAGAAAGTAATGGATCTTATATCTGCATGCTTTTGTTTCAGGATGCTCCAAACAAATGAGCGAAGTGTGCATATTTTATAAATGTCAGTGTCTCAGTGTGTACAGCTCCAGTCTGCCTGAGGCCAACAATATTTAGAGCAGGGAGCTGACAATAGATGCCAAATACAGGCATTGAAAATGTTATTGTTTTACTCTCTGGAAGCAAAAATGAGCCAAGGGCATTATTTTGTATTATAATTATGAAACACATATGCTCCCATCATTTCTTATTAAATTAATAGTTTGAAGCTGTGAACCCTTAAGTACTCATACTTATTTTCACAAGAACAATAATAAATGGTCTTAAACAGATTAAAATATGCCGTAACAGTGCAATAATCCAGCTAGTGTGCGACTAATACACGGACAGACTAGTATATCAATGGATGAAAATAATACAGAAAATTAAGGAGGCACTACAAGTTAATAACATAGTGGAAGATATGGTCACGAAATATTCTCACAACTGTTTGGGAAAAAGAATCCATTCTGTTCCTCAGGACACACCTTATACCAAAGAATACAGTTGGATTAAAGGTTTAGGATTTAAAAGAGTAAACTACATCTGATTAGCAAAAAAATGTAAATAAATATTAAACCTATCAGAAGGTGAAATAAGCTTTTTAAGCACATGTAGAAAGGCAGAATCCTTTAGCTGAAAGCTAAATAAAAATCAAAAACTTGCCATAGAGTAGGAAAGAGGTGACAACTTTTTTTTTTTTAAAAAGGAAAGGTGCAGGCAGGAAGGAAAGCGAGTAGGCAGGCAGGAAAAGAGAGAAGGAAGCACTTTATTCACTTTATTTAGCTGTTCATCATTTACTTAGTTGTACCACACCCCACCTCCACCCCAGTCAGGAACTCCAGTCCTTGGGAACATGTGGTCTGTGGAGGAGTTATCTGCTAGGTCACCAGGGTGCACTGGTTACCACTTTTAGTGTGTGTGTGTGTGTGTGTGCGTGTGTGTACACACACACGCACACACACACACACATATATACACATATTAACATATTAATAGTTTTTCTTTTCTATTGTACTGAGATAGATAATTTGCACCAAATTTTTCCTAAAATAACATACCTAAGTAATAAATCTTTAAATATACCTTAAAAGCTTTGAAGAGCTGCCCAGAAAAGAGAGAACTGTCAGGACAAATTCTGGTAGAAGGAAATAAATCCAGAAGCATAAGCAGCTTTCTAAGGGGACCAAAGCTGCTTTTGCCCTGAGGGTATTTGCATAAATCTCCTAATTTGGGTTGAAGTCAGGCAGCAAAATCAAGCCACAAGGGCAGAAACAATGACGGCAGTCTGTTGGAGCTGCTGAAGGTTTTAGGATTCCCACCCTGCCTCTAGCCTGGACCCTCAAAGGTCTGGATGCTGAAAAGACCAACCTTGTGTTAGTCAGGAGGAGGATATAGATATAGGTTAGCCGTGAATTTCAAAAAGATGAAAGAGAGGGAGGGAAGGAAGGAAGGGAGCGAGGGAGAGAGAAAGGGAGGGAAAGAAATGTGTATTTATATATAAAAAGATGTATATGTTCAATTGGAGAAAATAAAATGCTAGATTTAATTCCAAATATATCCTGTAATTATACCCAATATAAATGGCCTAAAGGTTCCAGGTAAAAACAAAGACCAATACACTGGATTTTAAAATGGATGCGCCTGTATAATAATTATAACAGCTTCAAAACAGCAGTAAAATGCAACAATTATAAATGTTATACCTAATGACAGATTTCCAAAATACACAACTAAATTGCCAGACCTACGAAGAAAAGAAGACAAATCCATAATCACAGTGGAAATTTTAACACGTAATTCTCAGTGACTCACAGGAAAGAGAGAAAAAATGGGATATGAGAGGAAGAAAAATAAAAATATAATTGATCTACTGGAGTTACACATATATGTATATATAAATGGTGTATATGTGTAAATATGTAATGTATAGCTATAGATATATATTCTTGCATAATTAACATGAGGTATAAACACATGTAAAACTTGTGTTTTAAATTATTACCCAATTATAATGCAAAATTCAATAGATTCTAAAAGACTAAGAACACAAAGAGGATGACTTTAGATCACAGTACAACCACACAAGAAATCATTTTTGAAAATTACTAATAGAAAGCACATTATTTGGAAATCAGTAAAATTATTTATAAGTAACAGTAAGTCAAAAATAAATTATGAGAGGGATTTTATTCAAGGGAGTTTATTCAATAAATTAATAGAAGCAGTATTAGTAGTAGTTATAATATTAATGCTAATAAAAATATTGTCAACAACAATCCTGTCTTTTGAGGGCTGAGTGCCAGGCCACTTGATTGCATACGTCTATTTCCTAATGTTGGTACAATGAAAAAAACAGAGACGTGTAAGGTTCAATAGTTTGCAATAAGGTGTCAAGTTAGTGGTTGACACAAAATCCCTTTTAGATGTCTGAGTCCACTATCAGCAGGCAATGGAAAGTGCACTGGATTTTTCCATTGGAATTGAATTGCAATGGACCATTGGAACGGCCTTCAGGCAAACCTACTTCTCAGGTCAATGACTTTCAAGAAAATAAATAAAACAAATAACTCATAATAGTAAAAAGAAAGCAATTTAAATTGAATTTGGGGGAGAACCTGAAAGAGTACTTTAAAAATTATAATGCAGATATTAAAAAACAAAGAAGTCTGAAAATTAATGAGGTATCTTAAGTAGGTAAATAAAAGGACATCAAACGAACTTCAAAGAACATACAAAACGAAATGCTGATTATAACAAACGAGAATAGACAAAGAGAAAATGTATATGAAAAGTAATAGCAAAGAAAAAACGTGGTTAATTAAAATAAGTACTTAATATAAAGAAACTCTTGGGGGGTGATCATGAAAAAAAAGAAAGATATAAATAGATGATTAATAAAACATGAGAAATATTCCTTACTTCTAATTATTAGGGAAATACAAATCAAAACAATAATAAGCTACTGCCTTACACCTGTGTGAATGGCTATTGCCCAGAAGAATGGAAACAAGTGCTGGTGAGGATGTGGAGAAAAGGAAATTTTTCACAGGGTTGGTAGGAATGGCAATTGGTGCATCTGTTATAGAAATCGGTATGGAGATTCCTCAAAAAACTGAGAATGGAAATTCCTTATGATCTCTTATCTCACTTATGGGCATTTACCCACAGAACATAAAAACACTAATCCAAAGATATATAAGCACTCCATACTTATTGCAGCATTATTTGTAATAACCAAGAGATGGAAACAACTTAAGTGCCCATGGACAGATGAGTGGATAAAGAAGATGTAGCATACACACACACACACACACACACACACACACACACACACACACACACACAGTGGAATACCACACAGTCTTAAAAATGATGCAGTCCAGCCATTTGCCAACAGGTATAGAACTAGAGGGGATTATGCTTAGTGAGATAAGTCAGAAGCAGAAAGATTGATCTCACTCATGTGTGAAATATAATGAAGCAAAGCAAAGAGACAAAATGAAAACCTTGGACAGTTACAACAAAACTGAGGTTACCAAAGGAGAAGGAGTGTGGCTTGGGTTAGTAGGGTCCATGGACAGTGGTAAAGGACTATAAGAAATGTGGTGGTGGGTGTGGGGTTATACATTTGATGAAGAGTGAATCTGCACATCAAAACTTACTTTGCAAATCAAAGTTACCACAATAAAAACAGATTTTTCACTTTTTTTCTCATTCCCTCTCACTTTTTCTTTTTTGTAATACATTCTCCAGACATGATGAAGGACTTGTTTTTTGTTTTTGTTTTTAAATCTATATCCCTATCTCCCGGCTGAGATACCTGAGACATATTTATGAGTAGATCTTCAGAAATAAATGCTGGCTCTATGAATAAAATATATAAAAGCAGTTCAACCTAACAGATATTCAACGAAAACACTTCAAAGGTGACAAGATTCTTCTTTTCTTAAGTAGTAAGGACTTTGAAATTTAAATATTCAACATGTTCAAACTATGAAAGAGATAGGCCTTCCTATAAACAGCTGTAGGAAAACTTCTGACTTGAAAACTGTCAGATACATTAAGTGTTTTACAACCAATTTTCTGACTTAATATTCAACATCTAGCAACCACAGCCAAGAAAATAATTTCAAAATGTATTGTCGAATGAGCAAAGCTATTTATCAGGGCATTAATAAAAGCAACACTTAGAAAAATATAAACATCAACAAATAACAAAATACATACATTTACATATTCATATAATTAAATATAGTAAATATAGTGCATCATTTAGAAGTATGTTTACAAATAAACTAAATGAGAAAATCATGTGATATAATATCAATTGAAAAGGGTGGGATATAAAATTATTTGTATAGCAGAATATCAAGGAAAGAACTAAGATATACCCTGAAAAATAGAGGAAGTCAATATATCAAAATGTCAAAAGTAATTATCTGTAAATATGAGAGTTGGAATTTTTTAATAATTTTCTACATTTCCTTGGGAGGAAAAAAATAAATAATAGGTGGATTAGCAGTATTTCCTTCCCGACAAGATCTTCTGCGGATTTTTTTCCCCAGCATTTTTTTCATAAATTGGTCAAGCACATGTCAGTTGTCTTGTTCATCTTAAATGCTCTCTTCCTGATATTATGCCTGTCACATCTCCTTGTCAGATCACTTGACACTCTTTAAGCAACTCATCGCGTCAAAAAAGTCTTCTCCTATCGTATTTCACTTTGACATATTTCATCCTAGCTCTTTCCTTACTCTCTTACAGGTCTTTGCGCTTTCTTCTCGGAAGCAATTGTGAGTCCAAGGATATGTCTCTGAGTTTTCACGGTCAAGTCTAATCCCATGCCTTCTTCCTGGCCTCCTGGTTCTCTAGACAGTATCTGCCTGCCTTGATCCTACATCTCCAGATCTCCAGGTGGAGTGCTTCTGTTCTTCACTCTCCCCAGAGGGGATTTCTCTGCCCCCAGCGTATTTGCCTGTTTTATACTCCGGAACCAGCTTCAGGGGACCTAAGTTGTGAATGGCTATACAGCCAGGGCCCACAAGGAGACAGTGTGGGAGTATGTTTGTTCCAACAGCCCCAGAGTTCACTTCCAGAGACTCAGAGGAGATGGTATGCAATGAACTTCTCCTTAGCTTCTTGGCATACAGAAGAGGCAAAGTTATGTCTCTCCTCCAAGTCCATGTGACAAAGATGAAAGATCCAACAGCTTGGAATAGCGAACAACAGGCAATCACATATTGGTAAAGGAAGGAAGAGACTACTTTCCATTTCACAGTTTAAGGAGTCACATATTCCAGTGTGTAACAGGACACACTTGGGTGGCTTCTTTTTCCAGAATGCTGCAATGGCTTCATCTGTGTCATAGGATAAGTCTCTCTAGAGTTTTAGTCAAAGCTCTATAGAATAATACCTTTGTATTTCTTTTATGTCACCTTCTAGATTTCTCTTTTGCTTTTCTCATCAGTTCGACTATTGAGCAGCTGAGAGTGTAAGGAATCTTAAACTGTGCTCAGGGAGACAAGCTATGTTTCTCCCACATTTGCTAACATGTTGCCCTATCATGAACCTCTCCTTGAGCAATCGCTCTGATTAGTAATGTGTACACAGCACATACAACATTCAAGCAAGACATGGGATAATTTTTCTACAGTGGAGTCTAAGTACCTCTGCTTTCGCCATGACTAGTGATTATGGAATGTACTAGATTTAGATATTTTAGCTTTAATGCCTTCCTCCATGCCCACATTCAACTGTCAAATGTCTCTCAAGATCATTAGCCCTCTGTAAAGTTTAATAAGGTTTTCATCAGGTGGCCTATAAATCTAAAATTTTGTCCATGGAATTACAACAAAACCTGTCATATTTTAAAGCTGAAAATACTTAGATCATAGTTCCTACATAAGTATACCAATGGCCAAGACAGTGGGCCAAAGTAATTCAATAGGTCTATAACTTAAACTATCAGTCATATTTTTCAAATTTTATTCGTTTTAATTGTTGATGACCTTTTTCTGTTTTAACCAGGTCAATTTACTTTAATTCATGTGATTTTTTTCAAAGCATGGAGAATCTTGAAATAGTTTCAAAAACAGATATTCTCCAATGCACACTTAAGAGATGATCTTCTGCTGCTTTATCACTCCCTTCTCGATAGTTTTTCAAAAAAATCGCCACGTCTGCAAAATCAAGAGTAATTATTAGGAAACGCAGTCACTCATGTCACATTTATATATTCACTGCCAAATAAATTTATTTTTAAACTAATTTCAATTTATTCTGGTAGAGTCATTACTGCTTGTCAGTAAGTGATAACATATATGACTTTCACAAGTTCATGAAAATTGCACCATTGCTAAATTTTAGATCAAGAGCTTAAGACTAGAAGAGGAAAAAAATTAGAATAATGTACAAGGATTTTCATATGCTCAAAATGACCTTTCATGTCATGATAGAACTAAGACTTGGATTCTGTACTCACACTTAGTAGGTCAGGTTGAAGGAGTGAGGAGAGAATAAAATAACAAGAGTAAGGACCTTCATTCTTGCATGATTCGAAAGGCCCAAAGGCTAGGACTTGAGAGTCCAAATTAACCTTATGAGGACACAGCGAGATAAAAGGAGTATGGAGTAGATACATGAGCCGAGTGACACAACTACTGAAGGCCCTACTTTCTCTCCCCTCGAGAAACTGCTGGAAGGTTCCACAGCAATGGTCGTCTGGGACATTCTCCAGGTTTGCACTGGATTCTAGCACAGGGAGTTCCAGCACTGAGAGAAAACAGCAAAGCTCTTTGGGAGGGCTGGGGCCCTTCCCCAACGCCCAGCAGGAGGCAGGAGAAATGCTTTCCTTCTTCACTCTCTGCTCAGCTCCCTGCGTTTTCTGCTGGAGGCCTGCTGTTTACCCTTGGATTTCCCTCATGGTCTGCCACCCTTCCTCCCTAGAAAATATAAGGCATGTTTTCAACTCTTCTTCCCATTGCTTGGAATCATTACTCTTTCCTGGAACTGTACCATTTCCTTTGGAAGCAAAGTCACTTCTAAAGCAAATTGGACAAAGCCTACTTGACTTAAACATATATTTCCAAGCAGTTTTATTCCATCATCTGCAAATTTAGCACCACTTACTCTACTGTCTTAAGTGTCATCAGAATATACTTGCACTATAGAACTGACAAAACATAATATCGCCTGCATGAAAATATAACAGGCAAAGAAAGTCACAGAATCACTTGGTTTTCAGAGGGACAATGCAGTCATATTTTAACATGTAGTTTTGATCCAAGATACTAAGATCTGACTAAACACATCTATTTGACATGTGTATGCCTTATTCTTCAGTCAGTCCATTATTTGGATTTAGCTGTGGTTTTGTTAACATCATAATCAAACTCATAAATAAAAAGGAGAACTTTAGCCAGTTGGGAGAGAGCTAAGGTAAAATGCATGCGCAGCAGGTCTCAATGATTTCTCTGGAAGATGCTAAAATATTGCCAGTGAACTGAGGATTACAGCAAGTAGACTGCTAACAATTTCTCTATATTATGGGGTGACTTTCAAGGTGGTGATTTTTCTTTGTTTTCTACTATAAAATACTCTTTTACTCACTCTTTCTTGACCCTTTGGAAATTGCATAATCAACCATTTATCATCCTGGGGTTGCTTTCTGTTTATAAATTTTTCAACTCAGTCTATTTCTTGAGGTGACTGTATGCGTCTCTTGCTTTGTTCAAGGCACACCAGAGCATGCATTTTATTACAGGGAACAAACAAACAAAACAGGGAATAGGGCCAGTTTTTTCTAAAGGTGACATTGCATTCTTGGTTCACTGAAATGAAAATAATTCTCTTCTTAAAGAAAAATCTCTCTTTGCTTGTTAAATGTGCACACACATATGAATAATAAGAAAAGAGAAAATACAGCAAGGAAAATATGCTTTGTAGAATAATGTAAAAATGTCGCTGGAAACTGTTGTCTCTTTTTTTTTCTGCCCTAGATGCTCATGTGAAAAAAGCCCCTAATTCCCAAAGCTCTGGCTAAAGGCATATACATACTGTGATCCAAAAGAATTCACTTACCTTTCTCACGCTTGCTCCACTATGAAGATACCCTTGAACATTTTGGGGTTGACAGCTAACACTCAGACAATTTTTTGTATCATCTTAATAGTCACAGTTTCTGTCATTAATAGGGCAAGCTGACAAATAATCAGTGACATATTTACATGCACAATGGCATCCGCTGGCAGCTAAGATGCTGGAAAACATACTTGAGCAGCAACGTGCAAAGAGTGTACTGGCTGACCATCTGGTAGTCTGGGCTGAATGCTGGAGACAGTTCTTTTGTTTGGGTTAGTGAAATTTGTGTGTGTGTGTGTGTGTGTGTGTGTGTGTGTGTGTGTGTGTGTTTAAGGAAAGGTACAGGCAAGAATGAAGGTGAGTAGGCAGGAAGGTAGAGAGAGAAAGGAGGAAAATAATTCTATCTGTCCTTATTTAGTTGTTCATCTTGGCTGCTTCCCCCATCACCCCCGCCCCCAGCCTGTCCCCAGGTCCTGACTGGGTGGGTGGGCCCTGGATGTACACAGACTATGTGGGCCGGAAGTGACTGCTGCTGCTCCACCAGGATGCGCCTCCATTGCATGTTAATGTAATATTTCCTCCACAGAAGGCAGTGCTGCTTCCCAGCAGGAAGCACATGGCTCCTGTTTATACATCAGCTCTCAGCCTTCCTGGGAAACAGTAAGTCTGAGTCACCAGGAAAACTGCATATTTTACCAAATGTCCATTCTCTAAACACTATAAATATGTTTAAAAATGTCCACCAACCATATATTCTTTGCTTTCTTATATATGTGTGACCCTTCTTTAAAGTCATTTGTCAGTAGTAAAAACTTTACTACTATTCAGATAAGGTATGTATCAAGTAACTTGTATCTACTACTTAATTGCCTAATAGACACACCTTCTGTTATTCCCCTATGAAGTCTGATAGGGCACATGAGAAAATACAAAACATACTGTCCATTTACAATGGCGGTACAGTGGAGTGCTTATCAGAATTCCTGAGTTTGAATTTCAGCTGTCATTATCTGTGTGTCCTTGGGTAGGTTACTTAACCTCTCTGAGCCTTAGTTCAATCATCCATAAGATGATTATATTAATGAAACCTCCGTGACACAGTTGCTTTGAGGATAAATGAGAAAATGTATGTAAAGCATTTGGAACAATTTCCTGGCATTTAATAAATAATACAAACATGCTAGATAATATTATTGTTGTCATTACAAAAAAAGAAATACTTTTGTTTTACTTTGCTCTTTGCTTAGAGCTTTTCCACATGAAATAAGCTGTTCATATGGACCATGCTCTCTCTTTTAGACTAGGAGTTCCTTGAGGGTGAGAAACCACGTTTTCACCCCTTAAACTCAGCACAATGACAAACGTTAAACATGGGTCCCTTCATACCCATACTTCTGAGGGAAACTGCCTGGACCACCCAGTACCATAAGTTTGACTCTACTAGGCCGTAAAGCCAAATGTCTCTAGACATGGCTTGTCACAGTTGAAGGCTGTCTCAATAAAGAACCTGGTGAGAACAGGGGCTGTGAGGGATGAGAGCGGGGATTTCCATGGAAATTATGCAGAGAAAGAGACACAGTAGGAAAAAGTTATAAGGAAGAGAAAACCTTGAGTAGAACAGTAAGAGAAGTGACAGAACGAGAACGAAGTGGCAGAGGAATGAGGAACCGAGAATGTCTCTCAGCAACCAAAGGGTCTCAGCCTCCCAAGCCTCCTACTGCCATGGCCTGACATTTTGATTTTAACTCCCGCTTCTTATGCTAAGAATCCTCATTCCTGATCTTCCTCCAAGCAACTCTGTGAATGGAGTTACTTAAGGATTTCTAACAAAGGAAGGAGTATCAACTGCAGTTTCTTGTTTTGATGCTCTAGCATCTGGGGCCTTGAGGAGTCAGGGGGCACGGACACTCCCTGGCTGATTCTCAGAAATGGCAGAAGAGATACCTGTGGGTGGGACTTGAGAAGCAAACCACTCAGCTCTCCAACCACCTCCTTGGGGATCTCAGATTCCGGATCACTATCTCCCAGCTCTTGTCAGCTTGGCACCAGGGACTGGACAACGGGGATAGTCCCTACAGCCCAGAGCCACAGAAATTATCCCCACCACCCAATCCTCCACCTGCTCGGCTGGCTTTGCCCGTCTCTTCCTGCAGATACTACAGGAAGTCCACTCTCTGCCTGCCTCCTCACCTCTCTACTCTGCTACCTGGTCGAAAGGACATGGTGTGCTCAGCCTCCTGTTTCCAAGGGACAGTGAGAATGAGACAAACATCTTTCTTCAGGATATCATCTCTGCATCTGCGTGTCTTCCCATACCCGATAAAAATGGAAGAAGGCAAGATTCCCCCGTGGTCAACAGTAAAGCACACTGTAGAATGGTTAAGGCCTCAAGAAGACAGGTGAAGGAGGTCAGCGACGCCAGACCATATTAAATGATATCTGGTTGTGAGAAGCAGAAAGCGCACCTCAGAAGCAGTGGCTTTTGAGATATATGTTGATGGAACTCTCCTACCTGAGTTGACTCACCGAAAAGAGTTGAGGAGGCCAGGCCTGACGAGAAGGTGGGGGCTAAGTTCAAATTCATGTTTCTGTGAAATATTAATTTATGATGGCTTTACTAGTGAGAGTCGGAGCTAGGCACTGAACTGTGTCCCCTGCAGGATTCATCTGTTGAAAGCCAAAACCCTAGTGTGAGGATCTGAAAAGCCCTAATTGGGATGAGGCTTTGGGGTGGTAAGTAGTTTTAGGTGACGCTATCATAATAAGATTAATACCTTTAAAATAAAAGACACCAGAGAGCTTCCTCACTCTCTCTCCCTTCCCAGTAAAGACACAGTGAGAAGGCGGCCATCTGTAAGCCCAGAAAAAAGCCCTGACTGAAGGCCCAGATCTATCGGCTCCACGATGTTCGCCTTCCCAGTCTCGAGATCTCTGAGGACTAAATTCCTATTGTTTAAACCACTCATTTTATGGTATGAATTATGGCAGCCTTCATAAATACAGCAGAGAAGGACTCCAAACAAAATGCTAACTTCTCAAGTGAACCTTTGCAAAATCGAATGCTGGCACTGCCTAGTCATGTACTTGCTAACCTGAGGATAAGTAGTGTCTGGCAGGAGAGGATATTCATGGAGATGAGGTGACAATAATGGCAGCCCTTCTGAGAATTCTTGCCTGTATGACCCTAATACCATTTCCAGGAATAAGTGTTTTCATTGCAGTATGACAAATGTAATAGGTTTTGGAGGTTGCATTTTCGGAAATTAATAATACACATGCTGTGTGAAAACACTGTGTTCAGAGCCATGGTTTCCAAAGTTTCTAATAGAATATCTTAAAGAACTCATCCTAAAATGAAGACATAAAGTTTCACAATGTATGATTCTCATAATAGTGAATAGGGAATAGATTTATAACTGAAGGGTATGAAAAGGTAGCACAATTAAAAAAAAAAAAAAAAAAAAAAAAACAACCTAGGATATAGTCAGTTTTTCTGTGCCATTAATTTTTTTAAATTACTTTAATTACATACTTTTGCCAGAGTATAATGGGGAATCAGTTAACAGGAGTTTATGAAGGATTGAAAGTTTATGAAACCTAAGTAATAAACCAGAGAGAGAAAAGCTAACTTCTAACTCTCATTCTATAAGCCCTGTAAAAATCAATTTATTTCTATATTCTGAATTCAAGGGAAAATTTACCAAAACAGAGTAAAAATTCAAGGTAGATTCTTACCTGATATCATTGGTCTAATGGAAAACCACTTGATTATTATAACTTGGATTACTATCATTTTTATGATGGTTACTTGAATTTGATTGTCACTCACTAGCATAATCTTCAAATAGTCAGTGCCTGATTTCTTCTTACTAAACGGGACAGAGTGGAAAATAAATAATGTGCTCCTTAGATCATCTGCTTTACTTCTGCCTGTGGACATACCAATAATACAGAACTGACAGGATGAGGAACAAGTGGACACAGAGCAGAGGAAAGAGAAACTGAGACTGCCTGTCAACAACCAACCAATTCCAGCCACCCAGTCCTCCTACCACCATGTTCTGAATTTTGATTTTCAACTATGGCTTCTAATACTCAGAATGACGTTTACACATTAGAATAATGTGCCTACACATTGAACATGGCTTTTGAGGCAATCACACTCTCAAGTACATGCCACCAAATGCATTTTGCTGATCCCTTCAGGGGCTGAGGTTGCTGGACAGGTCTGGGAAGACACGTACACTGTGATGAAGAGAGAGCAGGAGACAAGAAGTTTGAGATTTTTGTACTCATCAAAGCCAGGATTCCAATTTTTGCTTCCATTCATGTGATCAGTTTTCTTGAAAAGTATATTTTGTAATTCAGTAAGCATTTAGCATAGTCGGCTTCTAAACTTATTAGTCATGTGATATTTCTATGGAACAGTTTTAAATTTATGATAACCTAAAATTTTCTATGTCTAACTAGTACTGAGACACACAAATTGATGAGCTTGCAGAACTCTCTAGATTTCACCACTGGATATCAGTGGACTGAAGTAACTAGTATTTACTATGTGCCAAGCACAATGGAAAGTACTGGAGATATAAGAAAAGATGATATGCACCCTGTCTCACAGTGTACAGACAGACAGGAATGGTTAGCCAGCAACTGCTTCCTAAAAAATTAGTCTGCAAAAGAATTAGATAGACATTTCTCCAAGAAGACATACAGATGGCCAACGCACATATGAAAAGATATTCTTCCTTGTTTATTATTAGGGAAATGCAAATCAAATCAACAGTGAGATACCACCCGTCTCATACCTGTGAGATTAGCTATGATCCAGAAGTCTGAAAACAATGAATGATGGCAAGGATGCATACAAAAAGGAATCCTGCTAACTTGCTAGTGGACTGTCAATAGAAGCAAACTTTATGGAAAGCAGCAGGGAGATTCCTCAAAAAAAAAAATTTGAATAAATTCCATACAATCTGTCATTCCATTACTGGGTATTTACTCCCAAACTGCAAAAACAAAAATGAGGTAGATGCACCCCCATTTATTTATTTCAGTCTTATTTACTATTATAGCTAAGAATTGGAACTACCAAACAGTCCATCATTAGATGAATGCTTAAAAAAGATGTGGTCTACATACACAGTGGAATATTACATGGCTTTATATAGCCAAGATACTTCAAGATTTCCCCAATGGTGAAAAATGTTTTTGACATATTTAGCTATGAAATCCTGACATTTGTAACAACATGCATGAAATTAGAGGGGATTATGCTCGGTGAGTATGTCTGAGGGAGAAAGACAAATACCAATGATCTCATGCATATAGTGAATATAAAGGAACAAAGCAAAGATGCAGACAAAATAAAAATCAATCCTTAGAGATTAACAAGAACTGAGGTTACCAGTGGGGGAAGTGGGTGGATGGGTAGGAAAAAGTGGCAGCGGGGTCTGATGGACAATGGTGAAGGATTTTTGGTAATTTGGTGGTGGGTAGGTTGTGTTGTCAGATATTTGAGGAACGAAGACCTTGCATATATGGGCTTATATTATTTTGCATATCAAAGTAGACTCAACAAAAATTAAATTTAATAAAAAGTTAACTGCCAAATGAGTGGTCCAGGAAAATCAGTGCATAGGAATTCTAACTTGAGTCACCACTTCAGTCAGGAAATTAAAGAAACTTGACTTAGTCTTAAAGCAGGACCACAGAAGCCAAAGACACAACCAGGGAGCCCCCCAGTCTATGAGCTGTGTCCAAGTTTGGGGTGAGAAAAGTAAGCCTCTCTGAAGAGGTAAATGACAATCCAACTGCAACTAGTGAAAACCTGGAGTGTTTGATGCATTTATTCTCCTCAGAGAGGTTTCTTATTGTTTACCAAGATGAGTAGTGTGTGTGTGTGTGTGTGTATGTGAGTGTGAGTTGTTTTTAACCTCTAGGAAGATCAACAAAGAGATCAGGCACATGGAATCAAATGCGAGTGTGCCATCTTTCACACATAAACATGAAGCCATATATAGCCAAGATACTTCAAGAATTTTCCAGTGGTGACATATGCTTTGACACATGTAGCTATATTCTTGTCCAAGGTTCCCTGTGAACAATTTAATATTTAGAAGCAATCATGGGTTAACAGCACAGGCTTGAGAATGAGACAGCTCTAGTGTCACTCTCTAAATTGGTCACGTACTTGGCTAAATCACTTGGCTAAATCACTGGTCGTCCTTGAGTCCAGGTCTCCTGAGTAGTAAAATGTAAAGGACAAATGTTCCACTCAAAAGAGAACTGTGAGCATTCTGTTAGAAGGAGTATGGAAGTACCTGATATCTAGTAGGCACTCAAAAAAAAAAAAAAAAAAGCCACCGTTAGTTCAACAAATCCTGAAGGATAGCTCCAGGCATGGAAAACACTTTGCCAAACAACCATGACCCTCCCTGACTTCCAGAGGGCCATACCACCCACAGCTGAGCTAGCTAGGAAACATTCAAGGCAAAATGCTCAATGACCAAACAAACATCTAAAAAGTTAGCACCAATGGAGAAATTGCTAGATGAGGTTAGGTCAAAGGGGAAACAGAGCCCCCACTCTAAGGCCAAGTAGAGAGTAAATCGTAAATTACTTTGCTGAATATGTTCATTTGTAAGCAAATGTCACAGAGTTTATCCATTCTTTCTCCATATTCTAGGGTACAATGCTTTCACTGTCCTCCTTCCTCATTAGGGAGAATACAGTTACCAGGTGACATGGGGAGATTTACACCCTCACCATGTCAGTAGCAATTCCAGCACAGTGATTTAGTTCAGTATCAAATGCAAAACTAGGACCAGAAGTCCTTCATTATCATTTAATATAAATCTATTTCATTAACTAATTTAAAATCATGCATAATTCATCACAAGTATTGTTCATCTGTAGTTTAGCATGCATTTCCCTAGATGTGGTATCTATATTAGCTTTGCCTCATTATTTTCCTTGCATAAAATGATTGAGATATACAACACTTCTTTATCAATGGGAATAGGATGGCTCTTTCTTCTTTGTCAAATTGGATCACTGATTTCCCTATGTAACCGTTTCCCATCTTGCATCTTCAAAACCCTTTCTGATACATTCTCATTTTATCCACTTAATAATCATGTTTCTCTCAACCTGATTGTGTTCTTTTATTTGTGCTTATCTATTTATTTATATTTCTTTCTTTTAGAAGCAAGGAATCTGTCACACCAAGAGGCTGAGAAATGTTCTCAAGGAAAATACAGGAAGAGATCTAAACCTTGAATTCAAATCTCCTAGCTTCTGGGTCTTCCACTTTTCTAAGCAAAAGTCCAAAATTTCTGTCTTGAGAAACTGTCTCTATGAAAGCATTATGGAGTGTCTTAAGCATTTAGCTACAGGGTTAATGAATTCGTTTTAAGTCCTCTCCATTAACACCATAAAATGAGAATAATAATACACCGCCTTAAAAGTGTAGATCCTATTATTCAGGTATGGTGTGACCAATCAGGAGAGGATTGTTAGAAAAGACACTTGGTTCTTCACAGTTCCCAAGAGGAGGGCCCACCCCACTGCCACACAGGGAAGCACCAGCTGGAAAGAGAAGGAACAAGGGGAGCATGTGGACAAGAGCCTTTACCGTAGGTCCCGTGGGAAGCAGTAGGTGAGGGAGGTAAACGGGTTTAGGACTGACTCATTTTCATGATATCAACGAGCTCTGTAACATAAGGATTGTCCCTAGTTGTCCAAAGCCCTAGTTCTGGGATGATTAAGGCAAGGAACAGTGGCTCTGAGTGACAACCCAACAGAGAAAGCGGTGGGGTGTGGGTCTTGGACTGCTTAGTTTACAAGAGGCACCTTGCAGGTTGAGTCATTTACTAGGAATTGACGAGCCCTGAGAGGAGTCTTTCCTGGATCTGCATCCCCGGATGTCAAAGAATCAGAAATACAGGGTCAATACAAACACCTGTTCTTCCATGTGACAGACACAGTGCTAAGTTCTCAGCACAGATCATCTTACATACGCTTCCTAACAACCCTATACATTAAATATCATCAGTTCCACCATCATCTCTATTTCATAGGTGGCCAACTTGAGATTTCGACAAAATGAGAATCAGGCATGGATCACTCTGCTAATAAGAGGAGGGGAAAGGGATCTGACCCCCTCCAGACAAGCTAGAGTGTTCATGCTTTTAACTATGGTACAGGACAGTTCACTAAGAAAATTCAGAAAATATAATTGGGGGCTTTAATAATTCTATATTGTTTCCAATAGGCCCAAATCATATCTAGGTTATCATGTTCCTAAGCTGATCAGCTAGCTCACTCTCTTGTGTGACTGCAAGGAGAGATGGGATTTAGGAATAAAACTGAGAAAGCTAAGAAGGATCTCTTGACTTAAGAGCTTTGGCAGGCAAACTGCAGAGTAAGTCTTATGATATCTATTTTTCCCTTATTATAAATTTTCTTTTCAAACTTCTCTTGAATTTTGTCTCCAACTCTGGCTGCACAGTACTGCCACTGCATGGCCAGGAGAAAGGGCACAATCTACAGACTCGTGGGTGAGTTCCCAGCCCACATTGGAACTAGGGCACTGGAAGATAATCAGTTTAAAAGAGAATTGAACAAAGCTCGGGAAAAAATTGAGCATGTGAATCTTCTTGTTTATATAATAACCTGAGCAGGCCAATTAGTGTATTTCTCTAAACCCAGATCAGCTCATTGCATTAAGGATAGCAGGAGGAAAAATGTGTATGAAGACATCCCTTCTGCCACAAGGATCAGTTCAGGCATTTTCCATTGTCTCCAAGGTTAGCTACAAAGCCCTTGGGGTCCTGATTACCACAGTTGTTAATTATGTTAACCCCAGATGAGAATCAATGACTGTGTATGACCAGCAGCAGAACCTCTAGCCACCACACACACGCACGCACACATTGCGCACAGGGATACCTCGTGAAGACAAGATCTCACTTGTAGAATCTCATTGAAGGTATGGCAGGAAGAAAGAGGTTCCTGTTCTAGGGATTAAGTCTTCTCTTCATTTTCCAACTTAGTTCTCAATATCCTCTCAATTCACTGGTCTCAATATCATACTAACTGACATTCCACAATAAACAGAGGATTATTTTAATTATAGAGGCCATATCATTTATTGTCTATCATTCATTGAGACATTTTGTAAGGTGAAAGGGATCACTGTTAATAATTACACATGGTAACACATAAATGGGTCCTGTTCCAGACAAACAAGAATGAGTACCAGAGTTGTGGGAAAAATAAGAACCAGTTCACCATGACATTCATGCTGACTCTGGAAATGCTTGTCCTCAACTATCATCTGTGTGAGCCCTCCAGGGGCACTGCAGTCAGCATTTGAAAGCCGCTTTATCATCCGGCTACTGTCTAAGGGTCTCCCAAATACCTAAGCAAAATGAATATTCAGGTTTTCCACAGCCTTCTTTTTGGAAATTATGTCAATGTTAAAGATAGCAGGTTTCACATTCTAAATTTACCCCAGTCCAAGTGGAATCTAGAAAACGTCTTTGGATAATCCAGAACTCCAACCTAACACTGAAACTATGGAATGCAATAGAGGCAAGAAAAGGTACAATCTATAAGAAAGTAAAAGCAAGAAAAAACAACTTGCCCTTGAACTACTGGAGTGTTCAGCTCAAATGTGATTGAAAATTTAGGAGGTTTTGCTATAACCACTGGCCATAGAAAGGTTTAATATCTGAGAACAAAACAGGAATCAAGTGTCAATACTCTGAGATAAGAAATATGAACATGCATGATCTCATTATTTCTGGAATGTTGCTTCATAAAATGTTGACTATCTGCACACCCTCACAAAGCTGAAAATCTATTTGAAAGCTACACAAGGGATATATTCATGTGTAATAGCCTGCTATAAGAGAAAAGAGTATATAGGCTACAAGAATGGAAACTGACACCAAGATACAAGAATCAACAGATCTCAATGGAAGACCACGCTGCCACTAACACAGATGAGTGTCATATGAAGGGGAAGCAAACTTTCCCAAAGGAAACCAGCATTTAAAGACCGAAATAATGTTGACATTCTGAGGGGGTTGCAAGGAATTTTGGGTACTGATAATGATGTAATCAAACAGTGCAATACTCTTTATTGTTGGAGCACAAGACAGGAAAGACAGGCTGGGGCGAGCACATTAGGGTGATCAAGTAGCTTCTAATACAGGCTTGCTTTGCAGCAGCCACAGACAAATAATCCAGTTATAATCTGCAAATTTTCCATGATCGTGATGATTATTCATGAGAATTAGCACACCTTTGGGAAACTGAATATTGATGGATATATTTGTGCTCTCAAATCCTAAAGTGAAATCCCTCAAATCAGCCCAGCTGTGGGTAGCCTTGATAAGAAATGAAACTGTAAGGCTTCTCTTTAATCTAAAAGTAAAAACAGCAAAAGTGCAGTTGCAAATCAGGAAAGCCTCTCTCTGGGATTTTGCACATCAAAGATTTACATGAAGTATTGCTGTTTCTGAATATCATAAAAACTTTGAAGATGCTTTAAAACGCTCTTAAATGTCATAGAATGGAAGGTGGTCTTTCTTTGGAACAGCGTGGTAAGATAATTGGGACATTAACTCATGAGTCTGACAGAATGTCTTGCACACTCCTGCCCAGTACAATAGTAAACAATTTACATTTATTTAAAAATCAACTTTGTTCAAATAAAAAGGGAGGCCCAGTCAGAAAATAAAAAACAAAACAAATAAGATGCCAGCGGATCTCCTGGTCTCTGAGGAAACAGGTCCGAAACCCCTGTGGCAGGTTTCCCAGAGCGCCAGAAATGTTTGCATAGATTCTACATTGGGATCTTTGGAAGCATTAAAGAATAATGGCCGACATAGTTGCCCCAACATATTGTTTCCAAAATAATCTTACTGGTTGCCAACATTTTAAAATGAGCAGATGCGATAACGAAATTGGAAAGTCTAGTTTCTCCTAGAAAAATCTGGTAACCATGGATCCCACCATCTTGAATGACAGACATATTATACAGGGCAGAGATGTGAATGTACTTTAGACAACTTATGTGCTCTGCTTCTCAGCTCGCCATCTCCACCCAACCCCCTTCTTAGCCGGGAAGTACTGGATTTGAAAAACTCGGCTTAAAGCATACATTTCAAATACTGACTATAGATTACCTGGAGGTACAGCAAGGACAAAGCTGCTAGAGCAGAAAGAGAGTCACATTGAGTTTTCGACTTAACTAGAAAAATCGACTGGTTTAGATATTGTGGTCAAGAAGCTAGTACTGGAATATATAATTTCAGTTTCTCAATGATTTGTCTTGACCTTTTGCTACAGAACTTCCGAGACGGAATGAGATTTTCTAGCCCACTATCCTCCCTTTATTAGTATGGATATTTGAGCCACTTGGCAGAGGAATTCATTTCAGAACTCGAGTCACTGAAGTCCCAATATTTGTTCATACATCACTGGTCCGTGGCAGCACCAAACAATTTAAGAGTTTTCTTCATCTCCTGTAAAACAAAAGTGTGTTCTTTTGGTCCATTCTTGAACATTTTAATTTGCTGCTATTAGATAATATGTATCTATGTGGATAAAGAGAATATAAAGAGACTATAGAGAGATTATATATGTGTATATATATACACACACATTATATATATATACATACATACACACACATATCATGTGTGTACACAGTCCTCCTTGTGTATTTAAGAGGGAGGAGAACAGATGTGGTTTAACCTTAAATTAAGTGAAAGAATTGGGAAGACAAATGCATGGTTACAACCATTAAATGCACATTATGGAAATTAGCCAACTTTCTGCTCTTAAGAAAGGCAGAGTCCATCACTCCAGAATGATATCGAGTCGATTTTTTTCTACTATAGGTAATAATAGCAGGACCGGTCATGGCCTTAAACTTAAAGCTCACTGAGCCTCGGATCCAGTTAAATTTACAATCTTATTCTTAGAGCAAAAAGACCCTCTAGAGTCTTTCTTGGCTTGATCTCCATTTCTAATTATAATGCATAAAGGGCATTCTTGACCCAAGAATAGCTTCTTTGAAGTTACTAGTAAAGACTGAAATGATTTTTTTTAAGTGTTCATTTGTGAGTACCCCTAGAAGGTCACTGTCAGGGCTCAGAAGGGAAAATGCATACAGACTAGGACTCCAGCAGCACCTGGCCCTCTGAGCAGTGAGGTGCCTTGCTTGGGTTGCTCTAAAGAAATGCCACAGATGGGGTGGCTTTCCCACAGAAGTTTATTTCCTCACAGTTCTGGGAGATGGACATCCGAGATCTAAATGCCAGTAGGTTGGTTTCTTCCGAGGCTTCTCCGCTTGTCTCTCTGAAGACCATCTTCCTTTGTGTCCTCACATTGCCTTTCAGTGCTCGCACATTCCTGATGCCTCTCCCTCTTGTCATAAGGATATCCAGTCATATTGGATTATGGCCTTTATCCATATGGCCTCATTAATTACATTTTTAAAGTCTTATATTCCCCAAAAGTCATATTCTGATATATTAGGGATGAGGACTCCAACATAAAGAGTTTGAGGGGAACACAATTCAGTCATTAATGTCAACACAAGTCAAAAGACGAAAGAAAAAAAAAATCAGAGGGAGCAGAATAAAAATATACTGATTTAGCCACAGAGAGGTGATACACAGATCTCCCTGTTGGATCTCCAGAATTCTTATTGCATTGTTACATGAATACACTCCCTTAAAATTGCAGTCAAAATGAGATCCACTCTTCCAGCCACACTTGAGTATGTGTGTGTCTATGGCAGAACTCCCTGGGGATCAGTCAGGAGGGTTAGGCCAGGAGGCATCAGTAGGGATCTTGCAGAAATCTGAGAGTAGTGTCTCCTGAAAGGTTGCTCCCCAGGCAGCTCTCTGGGCTCATCCTCTTCTTAGCCCTCAGGGTATCTGATTATCAGGCCAGAACGAGCTGAGTCTCAGCTGTCACATAAATTCTGATACAGATTTCACGTCAGCTTGATGTTCATGTCAGACGTGTCAGACAAGAGGAGAACAAAGGACCACCAAAGCAATTTCCTTCTTTCCTATTTTAACATTTAGACAGTAGTTAGAAGACATAAAAATGATAGGAAAGAGGGCTGACAGACATGAAGTTATTTGGAATATGTTTTCTTTGTGTTTTTTTTTTTTTTTTCTTTTTTAAGACAGGAAGGAAAGGAGAAGAGGAAGAGACATTTTTCACTCAAAAGAAAGAAAGAAGGAAGAGGAGAAAGACACATCTCTTATTTTATTAGTTGTTTTGGGGAGAGTTTTCATCCCGTGGGTCTTGAACTCTAGTTCTTGGATTGTCAGTGGTTTGCACACTGGCATCGTAGGCACCTGAGCCACAGGGGCACACCTGGAATATGTTTTCTCTAAGATAGTTAGAGAAGAGGTAAACACTAGGCTATTTTAAAGTTTAGAATCAAATCATTCTTAAAAGTATAGAATCATAATTATGCCAACGTGATACTGATGACAAAAATATGATTTAACTCATTGGCAAGATGGCAGGATAAGAGAGCAGCTGGAAGCCCACTCTAACACCTACCCCATAGTGAAGACAGAGGACACGGGGCAAACGCCTGAGTTCACTTAGCCTACTAATTCTATGACTGTTCTAGGCTTTCCCTGGGAAGTTATCAGGTTCAAACCTGTTTGATACAGAAGTTGATATCTCTAGCACATTAATACAAAACACTGACATCCTGCATTGGAATTTATTTAATCAATGCGGCCTACCTCAGACATGTTTTGGGTAGTCCATTCAACTGTCAAGCCCTACTGAGCACAAGTAACAGTGACGGCAGTTTTCTGCTTTTCTGCTTCCTCCAGGTCTCAGCCAGATGGAAGTTTACAGCACAGAATTGCACATAATATGAAACCTCTTTAGCTTTTACAAGGCTGTAAGCACAGTTCTTCCTGCCAGACACCTGGTTTGATTGGAGGATATTTAAGTAATGTGATTAAACTCCTCTAAAACAATCTTTAGTTTAATTATGGTATAAAAGCTGACATATTGGATTACTTAGCCAGAAGAAGAGAATGGCTGAAAAGCGCTTTAGTCATTACCTAAAATACATAAAGAATTTTTTGTGAACACTATTAACAACAAAGAATTAATGCAAGGAGTTATTTAATAGATGCAATGACGGGAAGAAGGCAAAAGGATTTTAGGAGAAAAATTAAAATTAGACTTTTTCTGAAATCATAACTATGTTATGATATGTTATGTTATGTTATGATATGATATGCTATGATAACTATGTCATGAGGACAGCTGTTTTATAGAATCACCATCTCAAAAGTCGTAAAACCATGAATCCATATCTTTTTGAAATGACATTTTTTTCTTCAAATCTCTTCAATTTCTCTCCGGAAAAAATGATAATTTTCTTCATATAGAATATGCTAGAAGAAAGTGCCATTAATCTGCATCAGAGTGTTACATATAGTATATACTCTGTATATATATGTTGATTGAAGACAATGAGTAGATAGATTTTAAAAAGTCCCAATAGTGGATAGATAAACGAATAGTAACCAACATCTAGAGGCTCATTTCATTAAATTAATTCTACTCTGAAACAATAGTCACCGGATCCAAATTTTCAGTGAAAAGTATACTAAGAAGCATTTTCTTCAGTGATAGATCATGTGCTAATCAGAATAACAGTACTTTTGCTATGAGACATTACAAGCCCCTAAAAATACACATCTCCATCAACCTACACTAGATTTTTAAAAAACCAGTCAATGAATTTTTCATCACCCTTGTTCTTTCTATTTATAAGCCAAGCTTTTGTGTTTTCCACTCATTCCCAAGCCGCACCTCATTTCACAGCATGCATCTTCCTAGCAACCAGATACAAACACTCCCCATTCTTGAGGCTCCAGCTGTCTTTGTTCTCTCAGAGACTGAAAGACATTATTTTGCCTTAGAAATTATGAAGAATCAAGGCATTCCTGAGAATACAGATATTTAAGAGAGAATTTAAGGAGAATTCAAGGAATGCCTTTTCAGTGCTTAGCAGCTGGGAAAACCTCTTCTGAGCTGTTATTTAAAATCCAGATTTAAGTTCCCAGGTGTAAACCTGATTGGGCCAGCAAGGGGTCACCTGTTCAGACTGTGGCCAAGGAAAGAGATTCTCAGTCTGATACTGGGTGCCTGATAAGAAAAGAAACATGTGCCAGGTAGACAAAACAAAAACAAAAACAAAAACAAAACAAAAACAAATAAGAACACTGCAGCAGCCTCTGCTTTACAAATAGAAAATGAACATTGCAGCTCAGGCAATAAAGTATAACTGATTTAGTAAAATGACTAGACAGCAACATTTTAGGATGTATTCTGAACAGTCAGGTCTAAAATCTTTCCTTATTTTCAGTTACAGAGTCATTGTAACTGGTTTCTGATAATCCCTTAATTTATTTCTTCTACTTCCTCCCATATTAATTTCCATCAGTGGTAGACAGAGCTGCAGGACAAGGGAAGAATAATTCTGAGTTGCCCAGAGCACAGAGATAAATTCAAGGACATGTAGGGAACAGTGTACTACTTCTTATCAGTCACTACAATGGATTTTTTAAAATTCTTCAATTAATTTTTCACTACACTTGTTCTTTCAATTTATGAACCAGGCTTTTGCCTATTCCATTCATTCTTCGGAGATTTCTAGTCCTGGTTTACTAACTCTCTGCAATTTAAAATGTGGGTCAAGAGCATGTTACAAAGTCATTTAATAAATTAAGTCTTCACTGTTTTAGAATTATTCTTCCAGTGACAACAGATAATGCTTCTTCTCTATCCGTTCCCTAACCCCCTCTCCCCCGCAGCTTTACTGAGGTACTTTTGAGAATTTCAAATGCTATATATTGAAGGTATAGAACTTCATGATTTAACATATGTACACATTATGAAATAATCATCATAATAAAAGTTAATGAACATACCTGTCACCTCATATAGTTACCGTCTTGTTAGTGAGGTGGGCAGGGTGGAGGGTATAAAGACAATACCTATATCTCGGCAAATTTCAAGTATACAATACAAAATAATTGGCTATAATAATAATAATGTAAAATGGATTGCCAGAACTAATTCATTTTCAATGTAATCTCTAAAAATCACACATTTTTTTTTATGAAAAGAGAAAAATAAATTCTAAAATTCACAGGGAACCATAAAAGACTCTCAATAGCCAAAGAAATCTTGAGTGTGGAGAACAGAGAGGCATCACATTTCTTGGTCTTAAACTATATTACAAAGAAACAGTAATCAAAAGAATATGATATAAAAGCAGATATAAAATGGAACAGAACTAGAGAGAAGAAAGAAATTCATGCATCTACAGTCAACTTATTTTTGACCAGGGTATCAAGAACACATAAAAGAGAAAGGATAATATTTCCAATAAATAGTATTGGGGAGACTGAATATTCACATTCAGAATTAAATTGAACTTTGATTTCTCACTACATACAAAATTCAACTCAAAATGGAGTAAATACATAGCACTACTCAGAGTGAAAAGACAACCAACAAAGGGGGAGAAATATTTGCCAACTATGCATCTGATAAAATGTTAATATCCAAAATACATAGGAACTTACATAGCATGATAGCAAAACAAACAAAATAACCTGATGCTTAAAATAAGAAAAGGACCTGAATAGACATTTAAAACATAAATAAATCTAAATAAATAAATACAAAGACATACAAATGACCTACCAGTGCACGAACAGATGCTCAGCATCACTAATCATCAGGCAAAGACAAAGTAAAATCACCAAGGGATAATACTCCCATTTGTTAGAATAATTATTACTGAAAAGAGAATGAGCACTGGAACGATTGACACAAGCCTGCCATTGTGACCACATATATGAACCTGACGACATTATGGCAAGTGAAATAGGCCAGACCCAGCAAAAGAAATACTGCATGATTTCACTTACATGTGTAATATAAAATAATCAAAAACATAGGTACAAACAGAATAAAATGGCATGTACCAGAAGCTAAGGGGAGAAGGAAATGGGGTGACACTGTTGAAGGGGTACAAAGTTTCACTTATGCAAGACAAATAATTTCTGGAGCTCTAAAATACAAGGTCATTTTATTTTCTTAAGTCAACCTGCACAATTCCACTTGCATTGCTTTTACTCTTACATTCCATTGGTTACTCCAAAACCTTTTACATCAAACTTAAAGATTGCTGTAGGATCTCTATTACAAATGTGACAAAGAAATACTCAGAAAACTGAGCAAAAACCATTATTATAATTAGCACAAAGCTGTTAAACCAGATGAAATCCTGGTGATTTCCTAATTCTAAGTATTGACTAATTATTCAAATAGTAAAGATAACTCATAATATTTACAGACTAAAAGCAAGTTAGAAGACATTATTATAAAATCTTATTTAAAGTTCTCCAGTTATTTTAAATTTCATTTTCATCAAATAGTGTACATTTAATTTTTAATTCCTGAACTATGTATAGGGTACTTATTAAGCTATGGCAGTGAAAGAGTACACAGAGTAAAAGAAAATAATGCATTGCCTAATTTCCACTAATATGTGTAGGAGTCTCACAGACATAATCAGTTATTATTATGTATTATGATAATCTAGATAAGGTAAGCAAAATTAAATCTAACTTTAAAGAAGAGAGGCCTCTCATAGATCATTTGCGTCATAACATCAAGTTGTTAATACATGGGGAATATGTGAAAAATAAACAGACTTCTTTTAACTACTTTAGCAACAGAATTTATTTTCAAGCAGAAGATAATTATTTTGAAGGAGCAGACAGGAAATGATAGGTCCCTAACACCATGCTAACTCTCAAGAATTCAGTAGAAGAAGTCACAGGACTCAGAAAATCAGCTATACTCACAATCACAGATTACTACAAAGAAAATAATAGCAGATTAAAATCAGCAAAGGGAAAAAAGATAATTAGGAAAGGTCTAGAAAAAAAATCAGGAACAAGTTTCTAGGAATCTCTTCTCAATGCAGTTGTAGAGGAATGCACTCCAATCTCCCAGCAATGATGTAGGTGATATATTTGAAGTGTTTCTAACTGAACTTTTATGTCCAGACTTTACGGGGGGCCCGACAGGAACCTAACTCCCGCATCACAGACCTCAACTACTCAAATTTGAGCCCTCACTACAAAAAGAGCCATTCATCATAAAACACATTATTAGAATAAGCTATCTAATCAAATGGCAGTATCGATGCCTAAGGTCATGCAAAATATCTTATCAGACACACTGTTCTGGAGTCTCAGTATTTATCTTCAATGAGGTAGCTCTAAAGACAGATCTCTCTTTGGCATGTACAGGGTTCTAGCATTCTGTCTTGCTGAATTAATCCTTTAGGGCACACTACGAAAAAGAGTAAGAGCACATATTTTATTGAATTATTTTTTTAATAAAAGGAAAGGAGGGAGAGAGGGAGGGAGAAGAAGAATCATTCATTTATTCAGTTGTTTATTTTTTTGTCCCCTACTCTCCACTGCCCTGGATCAGGTACCCAGGTCCTTGGGTTTACACAGCTCACACTCCAGTCATTTGAGCCTCTGGAACCACAAGCATGCACAATAACATATATTTCATTTATTTATTCAATTACTTTTTAAAGGAAAGGTGCAGGCAGGATTGAAGGTGAATGGGTAAGCAGGCAGGAAGAGAAAGGGGGAGGAAGCATCTTCACTTTTATTTAGTTGTTTAACAGGTTGCCTCCCCCTGGAGGTAGGAATTGAACCAAGAGGTACGTGGCTTGCTCCTTTGGAGGAGACTGACCCAACCACTACTCCACCAGGGTGTGCCAGCATATATTTTAAAGGAGTCCTTGAGGGATCCCACTCATGAACTGACATTGAGGCTGAGTCCTGAAGGAGATGTTAGGCAAATAACCTACAAGAGCAAGCTTTAGACCAGGGATTAAAGCTCAGACATCAGGACAGTGAATTGTCTCTGGCGCTACCACCCAGCTGTGGAATGCATGATCGACCATATCAATAACGAAAGCCGAAGGAGGAGTCTGACATGTGAGATGTGTCTCATGCATAATATGTGACCAGGACGGACCCTCCACTAAGAAACAAAGGAATGACAGAGGTTGAAGAAGCCCACCAATAACTTCAAAGGACAATGACACCTTGCCCAATAGGAACTGAAACCTGATCTGCCAACCCCTCTCTCCATCCCTTTTCCTCACCATGTGGATTTTTTCCTTAAAAATCTAGCCTGCTGGCAAGGCAGGCTGGGCCTGGACCTCCCTTGGTTGGCTCCATCCCTTCACCCTCTAATTAAATCTCTGCTTGCTCACTCGCCTAATTTTATCGTGGATTCTTTGAGCGACCCAAACTCCACTAGAGAAAGAATGTTTCACCTAGAAGGAACAGCAAGTGTCAAAATTCTTAGACTGGAAAGAGCTTGTCCTCTTGGAGGCCGGGACATTCAAAAGAGGATAATGAATCAAAGGGAGAATGGCTTAATATAAACAAAAATAGATAGAAATCAGACTGCACAAGGACAAAAATGCTCTGTTAAGTATATTCTACTTTATCTGAAATATAAAAGAAAATCATTGAAGCATCTTAAGGTTTTCTATTGCTTTAAAAAAATACATAACTCTCCTGGCTGCTTCATAACAAATGATTGGGAAGAATTAAGAGTAAGCTCGGGAAAACAGTTATACGCTACTAAAATAAACCTTGTAAAAATGACTACGGATTGGATAAGGGGTACAGAGAGGATGTAGAGACATAGACAGAGTCAAGATGTATTTGGGGGCTGGGGGTGTCTAGGATCCCATATTTCTGGCTTAGTCAATTGGGCTAAGAAAAGTTATATTTACTCTATCGAGGAAGCCTGAGGTGGATCAGATTCATGTAGATGAAGGTTGAATAGTCACTGAAGAATTTCGGGACACACCCCCACCAACAATGAAAGGATCAGAATGAATGATAGCAATTTCCTTCAACATAATCACGGATTCAATAACTACTTAATAAAAAGCATTTTTTACCCCCCAATTCTTCACTAAGTAGTTGGGTAGAAAGGAGTCTCTTAACTACTTTTTATAGGTATGTTCATTAGAAAAACTAGTGTCGAAGAACTAGTTAGGCTTTCTTTCCCCTCCCACTGAGAAAGGTTGATAGTGGAAGAAAGGAAAAACAGAAAACTCATTTATTTTGATAATTCGAAGCACATTCAGTGTCTAAGAATCTTGATGTGTAAAGACTTCAAGGTTGTGGTCCATTACCTCTATAAATTTGTAAGAATTAAGTGCATATTAAACTGCTCTCAAAAAAGCAATCATGCCCTGATCAGTCGCCTCCAAAGGAGCAAGTCATACCTCCCTGGGTTCAAGTCCCAGGTCTGCGGGGAGGCATCCAGTGTGAACAACTAAAATTTCTTTAAAAGGAAATAAATAAAATAAAGATGCTTCTCCCTCCTCTCTCTTCCTAATGGCCTCTGCTCACCTACTCATCTCTTCATTCCTGCCTACACCTTTCCTTTAGAAAAAGAAAGAAGAAAGCAATCACAAGGACCTGTATGTAGGCTTGAAACCCAGCATCAGAGCATTAGAAAAATAAGTCATAAACTAACAGCATGCAGACAATAAATAAAAGGGTCTCAATGAAGCCTTACATCTTTGATCAAATATAATAAATAACTTTTTTATCCTTTTTACTGACAAATACTTATAACTTTTCATATTTATGGAATAACTAAAATTTAGAAAAATATATTTTCCTTAAATTCTAGTCCAAATGCTACTAACTGAGGTAAGGCTAGCAAAATTAAACGTAGCTTTAAAGAGGAGAGACCTCAAGTAGTTCATTTGTATCCTAACATCAAAGTTCTTAATACAAAGCAATAGAATTTATTTTAAAGTAGGCAACTTAAGGTCAAGAGATAATATGATGTTGTCATGAACTAAAATTATAATTAAGCTGCAGATCATTGTATTGTGCTACTTTATCAATTTATTAACCCTTTATCATCTAGAAACACTACTTGGCATTGAGTTGTCTTTCAAGTCTACAACTTAGAATAGTATTTACCACATTACTTAAATGATACAGACACTTCCAAGTTGGACAATATAATGAGATTTCAAATTTTCTATAGCTTTATCCAAAAGAAAAACATGTGAAAATGCATAATTTAAAAAGTCAGTAAGGATGGGCTATTGCCAAGTCATACTGAAAGACATATTAGGAGATATTCTTCAGGGAAGCCAATTGTAAAACATCCATCAATAAAGCACACTGAAGTCTTAGAAAGTAACTTTGCTTTGCTATTAGATTCAGTTGCTCTGTTTGTTTAAATAGATGTTTTAATGCCTTCTTCAAGCATGGTTGACATCACTTGAGTACTTGTCTTCGGGCAAAAGAGACATTATTCCATCCCAATGCATTTCTACCAAAAGGCAAGTCTATTCCACAGTAACACTGCAGACAGCCGACAGTTTTTCCTTCTGAGCTCTGGATCACTCGTGTGATCTGCACTGATTTGTGTGGACATGCAAATGGGACCAGCCACTTAGAAAAGTGACTCTTGGTGAACTTTACAATCAACTGAAATGAACTACGAATTAGTTAGCTGTTCGACTACTTTGGCAGTTGTAAATTTTGAATTTCAAAAAAAGGTATTTCAAACTGCACAAGCAAGGAGAGAAAGGCACATTTCTAGATTCTGAGGCTGCAATTCAGTGACCCAGAATCACATTTGCTTCTTTGGAAGCAGATGGCTTAACTCTGGGCGCCCCGCAAGACTGGGATTAGGTTATGTTTCAGAACCCAGAATGTTCACAAGCTTATCAGGGATAACAGAAGAAGTTTGAAAAAGAAAATGGGTTTGAAGTGATTGATATTTTGACTAGCTGATATTTTTAAGGTCTCAGTGGCTCTTAATTTTTAAATAGTCCTCTTTGAGCAGATAATTAGATAATATTCGAACATGTGAATGGATTTTTAGATCCAACTGTGTGTATTGTATTGTGAGAGAATATTTTAAAACTCAACCTATTACAGACCTAAATAGAATTGAGGTTGCCAAGAGTCTGACCTTTCAATAATAATGTGTTACAGCAACTCAATTATTATTTTGGTAGCTACATGATGTTACAAAAACTAAAAAAAGGGTGTGCCCTCGAAGCTTAGCAGGTAAGTCTGTGGTCTTAGCAGGTAAGTCTGTGGTCTTAGCAGGCATAGTCTGTATACATCCCAGGGACCCAGGTTCCTGAGCCCAGGCCATCGGGGAACAACCACGAAAACAACTAGATAAAAGAAATAAATGCTCCTTCCTCCTCTCTCTTCCTGCCTGCCTGCCTCTACTGGCCTTCATTCCTGCCTGCACCTTTAAGACAAAAAGAAAGAAGAACTAGATGAGTGATGTCAAAAGTTCAAAAAAAAAACAAACTTCTAAGCACTAAAACTTATATAACAACCTCAAAAGTAATTAAGGACCTTGGTAAACTAACAAAAAATAAGTTAACTAGTGCTTTATTCTGTTTAAATTGCCCTTGTAGTGAGTCCACGAAAAATGTTCACCAAACTGATGTCCTAACAGGTACTAAGTATTCAAAATGTTTATTGGATTAATGAGTCATTCACTAACTTGGCCTTTCAATGCTTTTGCCCAAGTGCTCCATTCAACATAGTTTCTTTAACTGAAAAATCAGAAATTTCAAATTGAGCACTCCGACTGGAATAAGAACTGATCTTTTAAATACCTAAACTTTGTCTTCCTCTCATCTTTGCCAGGTGCATTTCTTTTTGTTTAATTTAAACAATTCAGTAGTAATTAACATGTAACATAATATTAGTTGCAGGTGCACAGCAGAATAATTTGATGGTTGTATATACTGTGAAATAATCATCGCATTAAGTCTGGTTAACATCCATTACCACATATGAGTTACAAATCTTGTTTCTTGTGAAGAGTATTTTTAAGATACATTCTGTTAAAAACTGTCAAATATACAATATTAACTATAGCCTGCATACTGCTTTTGACATCCCATTGGCTTATTCATTTTATAACTGAAAGTTTGTACCTTCTGATGGCTTTTGCCCAGTTTGTCCAAACTCCACCCCCCACCTCTGATATGAAGCTGTTCTCTGTATCGGTGAGCTTCTTTTGCTGTTGTTTTTATATTTCATATATAAGTAAGGTCATGCAGTATATACCTTGTCTGGCTTATTTCATTTACTATTCTGCCCTCAAGATCATCCATGTTCCTGCAAATGACAAGATTGTCTTTTTCAATGACTGAATATACCAGGTGCCTTTCTAGAACTCAAGAAATCTTTTTGTTTCAACTGCTTCTGATAAACACTGCTTGATTGCTTGGGGTTTTCTTTCCTATGATTCAGCATGTATTCTCAATTAAAGTTTATGTGTTTAGTTTATATATTGGGTATGTTATCCCACAGAAAGAGCACAGTTTCCTGGCCTTAAGGCAATACGTGTTTTTTAAGTAAGCCGAACGAGTAAAAGGTTAAAGGAAGTGCTATGATGGAAGCCAGCAAGAAAACATGTTCAATTTATAGCGCAGGCAAGACTCAAAAGATGGGTTGGGTTCAAACGTTTAAGACTGAAGGATACACCCACAACGTATTACCACATTTTAGTACCATTTCCTATAGAGTTCATTTCTTTTTCATTTAATCAATTTATTTTCATGATTTTATAAAAATGGGTTATCATCAAAACTGCCATTCTCCAATGAAAAATCCCATGAGGACAAAAATATGTCTCTGTGACTCCTGCTGATAACAATTCTTTTCTTATATGTCGTCTTCCTTCAGAAAATTCTTTCACTTCAAAAACAGTCTTGCAACCTTTGCAATATTGGGTTCAGGTCCTTTAGGGGCCTCATTGAAACTGTTCTGTTGGGTCTCCTGGGTTTTTTTTGTTGTTGTTGTTATTTCTAGGAACCACACTGGAGGCCAAAAGACAAAGAGCCTATCTGAATCAACTTGAAGGGAGCGTCTCACATGTTAGGCTCACATATGGTTACCGAACAGAGGGAGCAGGGTACCCTGCTTGTTTTTGACGTGTTTGGGTAATTTTATTTGTACTGCCATATGGTACCACACCCCTTTGCCCATATTTCAAATCTTTTCTTTTCTTTTTTTTTTCTTTAGGACTGGCATAATTATAAAGAGAGCAGAAATTAGGATTTGGAGATTTAATTACCTTCATTTCTTGAGAACCCATGACATCCATACCCCCTTCCCCACAGTTTATCATATGGGCTCTGTGGGTGCCTCTATTTATTGCTGCATCTAACCTTTGTGAGGCTCACACTGAAAACGCCACCTCCTCCAGACAGGACGTGTGTCATCGGGGAACAATTCCCAGACGCGGATATTCAAACCGGCAGGCTCGGCCCAGGCAATGATTCATTCAAAATTGCATTTTACATTTAAAAAGACGGAAGGGACCTGGGCAATTATTAGAGAAAGAACTTTTCAGTCTTTAAGATATTGCCGGGTAGTGTTGATAATGGAACTTAATGGGGTGAAAACCAAAGTCTGGAGAATTTAATGAAATGTATCTGTTTAGGACTCAAATTGATATCAAACATTTTACACCTCCCATAAAAACATTATCTTCCAAACGCTAGGACAGTCACACGATTAAAAAAATAAATACAGCCTTCAAAATGTTGTTTTCTTCCTCATTAAATGTCAATTGCTTTGAGAAAAAAGCACCAATATGCGGAGTTAAAAGACTATCCTTGATGGGAGAGCTTTTCAGGCATCACATTCTATATCTCCACTCACACCCATTTCCAAATAAAGACAAACTTGTGATCTAAGTAAAGACTTTTGCACGAGCTATACTCTCTCTGTCCAGCAGTCAGAAACAAACTGCTAGTCCCATCGGCTATGTCCTTGCTATGGAGAGTCCAGCAGGCAGGTACACACTCTTTATTCCCCCGCCTTTCCCAGGGGGATTAAGCAGCTTTACTTAGAGAGAAACCAGTCCTGAGACCAGGAAGATTCAGTACTTTAAATACCACTGAAAACCAGGAAAGCAAATGTGGAAGTAAGAAACTCTTCACTTCCAAAGTTTCTCTGACAAGCCTAGACCTTTCTTTCTCAACATTAGGTTGGCTAGAATTTTTTAAACTAGAAATTATGCTCCATGTTTATGCATAGAAGCAATATTGTCAATTTTTATTTACACGTCAGTATCTCGGCCAGTAAGACATACGCTGAAAATTTTCCATTCGGAGAACAGTGAATGATAATGGCATAATTAATATTAATAGAGCCATTATAGCTCCCCAAATCAGTCACATATTTAAATGAACTCTCCATCTTTTCCTCTCTTCTGGGCTATTTTTGCATTGATATTATTATAACCTTTAGAATTCTATTTTAACTTCTGAAAGCAATTTATCTCATCAGTTTAATATCAAAGACAAAACTAAGAAATCATATTTAGATCTAATTTTCATTTTGTATGTCTTTCAAGATTTCCAACTTTTCCACATAACAGGCACCCTACTGCTGTATCATGTGGATTTTGAACAATTGTTTAATGTTATCCCCATCTACATCGAGTCCCAATTATGCAGGACTCTCAAAAAATATTAAAGAGCTTTCTTCATAAGAAATAAAGTAGAATAAGAAAATCATATGGTAGACCAGATGGAAGAAGAGCAGTCTCAGCTAAAAACAAAAACAAAAACAAAAACAATTATTTTACACACCTCACTTAAATTCACTAAGCAAAGAGAATGTGCAAGAATTTTTCAGATGCAATACTAGACAGCATTTCTGAATTAAAATACAGTGAAGGAAAAGGGTGAGTACCTATTACTGGAAGTTCTGAATCTTGGTTGAATCCTCTTTTAATCATGTGATGATTCCTTCAGTGGGATGAAACTCTCACATATGGTTTAGGATCCTAATGAGATACACAGAGTCTAAAGACAGAAACCAATTCAATCTATACAGTCTGGGAGCTCATTGAAAAATACATTTGAACTTTAACTTCTAAATTAGCAGCAAAAATAAGGAAAAAAATTAAGTTACTATCATAAAAAAAAAAAAAATAGAAGAAAACATGAGTAAAACACTACAGGGCATTGACCTCAAAAAAGTCTTTGGGGACTTGACTCCAACAGCAAGGAAAATAAAATCCAAAATAAATGAATGGGATGACATGAAACTAAAAAGCTTCTGCCCAATGAAATAAACTCTCATCAAAGCAAGAAAGTCTTTCTACTGAAGGGGGGAATATATTTGCATATCATACCTCTGACAAGGGGTCAATATCCAAAATAAAAAAAGTACTCATAAAACTAGAGAAGCAAAAAAATTAATAATACCATTTAAAGGAACACTTCTCTAAAGAAGACATACAAATGGCCAACCAACGCATGGAAAGATGTTCTATCTCTCTTGACATTAGGGAAATGAAAACCAAAACAACCATGAGATATCACCTCATACCTAAGAGATTGGCTGTTATCCAAAAGACTGGAAACAAGTGCTGGAGAAGATGTAGAAAAAAAGGAAATTTTACAGATTGCTGTTGGAATTGAAAACTGTGACAATCATTATAGAAAGCAGTATGGAGGATCCTCAAACACTGAAAATGGAAATCCCATATGATACGGTTATTCTGCTACTGAGTATTTACCCTAAAAACAAAAACAACACTAATACACAGAGATATATGAATCCCTATGTTCATTGCTGCGCTATTTACAATAGCTAAGAGCCAGAAACAATTCAAGTGATAAACAACAGATGAGTAGATAAAGATGAGATATATATATATATATAATATATACACACATACATACATATACACACATATACGTACATACACAGATATGTATATGCACATATATAATGGAATACTACTCAGCCATCAACAAGGTGAAACCCTGCCATTCATGGCAACATGGATGGACTTGGAGGGAATTACGCTTAGTGAGATCAGCCAGAAGACAGACAGACATCCTGTGATACAGGTGGTATATAGCGTTATTAAGCAAACAAATGAGCTAAATGAAACATAAACAAACATTTGAAAAATGAACTAAATCAAGCAACAATAGACTTTTAGTCAATAAAAGCAAATCCCTGGTTTCAAGAAGAGTTGGGGAAGAGGAGGGGTGTGGGCAAATAGGGTAAAGGAAATAGGAGGAAAAACTGAAAATCTTACTGTATTATATATAGGTGTTGATTTACTATAATGCATACCCTAAACCTGTTTAATGCAAGATTCCTTCAATAAACCAATTTTTAAAAAAGCTCCTGCCTTTCACTAATCCGTTTGCCCTTCCTTTAATCGAAGAACTTACCACTCCCTAAGGCACTACTATTCTCCTAACTGAATAAATGGCTGCTGCTCCTTTATTACCTAGAATATAGTTTGGAAATGTGGTAGAGCAGATGCAACTTTATCTTTTAATATGTCCTCTCCATACAAAAAACTTACTTCAACTTTCAGAATAAAGATGAAGTCATCTCTTCCTTGTCATGTGAAAGATCCTCCTCTTCTCTCCTCAACACCTACATATTTCCCAGGCCTCAGTACAGGATTATAAATCTTGGTCTGTCCCATTTACCTCAGAATTTACAGACATGTAAGTCTTCCACATATATGTCATAAAATTTGGCCTTTTCTCCAACTAATCCTGTTTGACATTAATTTCATTGTCCAGGCAGTGAGGAACTTCACGGGAATACCCACATTTTGACACACCTAATTAAAAGTACACTTGTAATACAGGAGAAAAATGTCCCAACTTGGAATAAAATCTCTTTCAATATATAGCTAAGAATTTTAAAATTTAAGTGGATCATTTAAATGTATAGTTATTCTGAATTTTTGAGATTTGTATTTGGGACTGTGACTAGCAAACAACAATTAATTCTCTAACAGAGGAGGGACGAGAATCAGAGAACACATTGATAGAACTTTCTGGTCTAGAATTTGCAACTGGTCTATTTTTGATTTAAATATCTAAATATCCAGTCAGCTCCTTTCAAGTAGTTACAAGGTTTTGTCTGTGCTAGATAACTTGAATTTGGAAGAACTCATGCAGGGTTTGTAATTTTAGTCAAGGATAATGGCATAATTAATATTAATAGAGCAATTATATCTCACAGATATAATGTCAGAATCAGGGGACTAAACTGCATAGAATCTAGGCTGTTGAAATGAGTAAGATCCAGGTTTGAAGCTATATTTCACTGCTTATCTGTTTGACTTACTAAGTTACCACACCTTTGAGTTTCAGATTCTTCCTTTGCAAAAGAGTCACAAGTCGTGCCTGAAATAATGTGTAAAAATAAAATACCTTAGATAATGGCTGGGACATAATAGATGATTGGTTAATAAATTTTAATTGTGCCTCATAGGTGAACAGATCAAAAGGAATTAAATTTTAACCCTGTATCTTTGGTACTTTATCTAACCAAATAAATTAATAACCCAGTGTCGATATTCACTATGATCTCTAACAGGATCTGAGACTAAATAAGATAATGTATTAAAGTCTGAGATTTCTCTTAATGCACTTTTCAGTATGAGTTTGATAGAAACAGTCACTTAGAAGCCTGAAAATGATGGAAAGAGATTCCTTCAATGGATGATTCAGTCCACAGAAACAAGATCAACCGCTCACATTTATTTAAATGTATATTTTACCAAGCACTTTATTATATTTAATTTTTAGGTCCTCCCTACAAACCTATAGGTAAGTACTATTCTATCCCACTTTCAGATAAAGAAACTGAAGTTTAAATCAATGAATGATCTGCTCTAAGTAGGAGTTATTTTAAAGCAGTTTGTCTATGCACGCAGGACTATACAATAGCACTCAAAATATAACAGGATTTACCTACTTCTAAATGGGCCCTAAATTTGTCAAACTCCAGAGGCTAATACTATTAATTTTTCTAAACATAAAAATAGATACTCCCAGTTTACATGGAAACTCCTCACCACCGAAAGATGTCCAAAAATAACATAATTTCAATTCAAATAACTCCATTTCTAATGATGAGGGAGGAGAGGGAGGACTCAGTATGTCAGTATGTGTTTAATATTTTATTTACATGCCTTCTTGAGTTACTGCCAATTTTTATCATACAATCTGCATTGAAAATGTGAAGTCTGTGGTAGAAATTGTCTACCAAGAATTCAAAGACTCCATTTGTCCTCAATCAGCCTTAGATCTTCAAAACACAACTTTTCAAACCAAACCACCAATCTTTTAACTTTCTGGCTATTTGTTTGGAAACTTTAGAAATTGTCCACATAATACATAAACAAAAGTTGATCTGAACCTTGTCGTTTTCCCTCCATTATGGTGTATTGAATTGTACTTACTGTTTTTTATTGAATAGAGTGTAAACATGGGGTTAGACTTGTCAGAAATTGAACTAGTACTAGCCAGCCTTCATAAAGAGATCGCTTTACTTTTAAAATATGTCCTGGCTTCCATCTTTATTTTCAGATTATTTTTAATTTGGAAAGCAGTTTCTTTAAATCCAAAAGGCTATATATACTGTCTTGTGATGAAAGTGATTCAGTGCATCTATTTTGTTAACTTAAAATCAGATTACTGCAGTATCTAATCAAAAATCAGGAGGTGATTGTATTTCTTCTAAAAAGATTGATTGCCCAGCAGGATTAGGGGTGGGGAGCAGAATAATCACAATTACAGCAGCATAAATATAGTTTCCATGCTGCTTTGTATGGTTAGCATTCCAAGACAAATGCTAAAATGTGGCCTGAAAGAAAAACTCTAAAATTGACAATACTTAGCTGGTATCTGCACTTGCATGTTAGTATGAATGTCATCTCCTACTGTTATATCTTTGGACCTCTGGGGAAAAAAAAAAAGACCTGCATATAGTGAATTCAATCCACTTCAGGAATCCAGTGATTTTTCACTTTTAAGTACACACAGACAGATGTGCTAGGATCAAAGTTAGAACTGAATGTTATCGCCCAAGACTCACAGGAATGCTCATATGAATATGTATTTGAAATTATATTATAAGTCAATTGTACAGTCAGTTTTACTATTCTGACAGAACCCACAGATTATCAATGCAAAAAAAAAAAATGTTACTAACTGATTGTTTATACTGACTGCTAAGTGAACTGCCAGATTGGTTAATTCAGATGAGTCGACCCCTGGATTACAAATTAAGAGAACATATAACCTGATGACATTTAGGAAAATTTTAAGAGGGAATGAGCATACTAGAAATACACAAAGGTGTTACTTTCAATCATTTTAACAGAACCTCAAGACCCTGAAACTAGATATCTCCTGGGTCTGCTCTTGAATTTGATTTTCAGGACCTGCCAAGACTAGTCAATAAGATTTATCGGATTTCTTGTCCTTAAATGAACACAGATGAAGTGTTAAAAATAGAAGAGAGATGATGAGAAAGTTGCATTGGACTCTGAGTCATCAGCAATAACCAGTGTGTCAATCATCAAGGTGTGTATTGAACATCCACAGATGACAGGGGAACAGGTTGTAGTCAAATGTCATTAGACTTGTTGTTGGCAGGCCTGTTATGCCGATGAATCTATAGTACAGTAAACTTCTGTGATTATATTCCCAACTGTATACATCTTTTTAGGGTGATATTGCAGAAGGATTAAAGATTAAGTACATAAAGTTTTTAACATACAGCATGGCTTAGAGTTAACATTAAATAAATAGTAATTATTATAAGAAATAGGAAGCAATTTTTTAAAAAAGAGTGATCGTTAGAATAGAGTTAAAAGGCAAGATATCAAGAAAATAAAATTTGGAGACTATTATACTAAAAAGCATAATAACATTTCAATATAGTTAAATTATAAAAGTTTTTCTGATAAGCTTATTTAAGAAATAAGTCCGTTTCCCTCCCCCCGCCACACACAAAAGAAGTCAGAAGTATACAAATCTTTTTTAGACAGGTTTAAAATTCTGGCATAGAGGACAGATTTTCTAGAAACTAAAAGAAAGCAAAACTGTCTTCATTTTAATAATGTTAGAGTATTTACTTTTCAATAGATCTATTTCTTTTCTGTTATGAAAAACCCCACTGTTATCTCGTTTTTTGCATGTCTTTTTTCATTCACCTCTTCTCTGCAGAATGTTAGCCCATTAAGGCACGAGCATTTTTTTACTCTTTGGCTTTTAATTTCCATAACACGGCCTTGCCTAGAGGAATTATCCCCAAAATATTTTCTTACATAAGACTATAACCAATTTTCTATTCCAATATTGCTTGATTTTTCTGTAAATGTCATTGAGTATGAACTCCTTTCACATATTAATTCCTTGGCACAATTTCTTCATGTATTTCCAAATACTCAGAAAAATAAGAATAATAAAAGAATAAAGAATAATAATCAATAAAAGATGATGACAGAGAAAAGCACATTTCTGAAAAGCATGTACTCATCTTGGTACAATACTTTCTAACACTGAAAAGCAAAGTAAAAATAAGCCAAAAAAAAAAAAAACCCTCTTAAATTAATGTAGAAAAAGATTCTTAAGTGACAGCTTAAAGTAATTTTACTGTCAACCTTACAGTATTATTTATTTTCAGAAATACAGAAATAAAAATTTAATTTTGACCTATTTTATTTCCTGCAATCTGATATGCAGCAAAAAAAAAAGTTCACTGGAATATCCCAAGGCAACATATATTTATAGCCTATTGTTTCTATAACTCTGTTTCTCTACTGCTACCTGATATATATGGAGGAACTAGACTACGCATTTGTATATTTCTAGTGAAACACTGACAATATAGTAGCTACACTCCAGGTAAATTAAAAATGTCAGTTGCCACTGGATACTCTGAGGGACCAGCCAGGTCAGAGAATACAATGTCCTAGGCAAACAAAAACAAAAACAAAAAACAACTAAATAAAATATTAAATAAAATGAATTCTGCAATAACCTAGATTAATCTAGATTTATAGATACAATATGTAAAGGTTTCTTTCCATCAGAAGACTATTATTAAATCAATCTTAACAGTACCCTCCGAAAAGGAATGACATCTAATTCTGTGGCTATTTACCTGATGACATGCTAACTCGGCCTCCTGCATACTCAGCGAAATTCAGGAAATGGGGCCATGAACAGAATACAAGTGATTCAGGAGAAAAACGCCATCTGGCCCCTCTTTCAATTCTATTTCTTTACTAGATCTTCTCTTCTTTAGAAAAGTGAAGCTAATATGAGTAATTGTTCTTCCAATCCAATTGGAGAAAGAAGCCAAATATATACAAGATGAAATGAGACAACAGCAAGTATGCATGTGAGAGTTCTTGAACATTATTGGAAAAATAAACCCATTTCATCCAAGAATGATTTCCATCCAGAGGAAAAAAAAATCCATCTTATCTGCAATATAGGAGTGAAGTAATGAACTAAAAATGCCCACAGTTCTCTGACTCTCATCACATTCTCTAGAAATGACATTAAATTATAAATAAAGGACAATCTATAAGTGCCCCAAATAAAAAATTGGGTAAGAGACCTAGAAATGAGGAGGAATCCCTGAAAACTAGAAGACAATATAGGAAATACAATAAGAAAATACAAATCACAGTCATTCTGAAAAATAAATAGGACAGTCTCTGACAGGGTGATTCTGGTCACAGTGAGAGATACAAGGAGCAGAGACAACAATGGGCATCCATCAGGCTGATTGGCTAGAAGCTCTTCACATCCCACTTCACCCCAATGCACGAGACAGTGAAAGAGACTGGGGGACTAGCATGCAAAACATCCAGCAATGTCCCAGGAGGATGGTGATGATCAATAAGTTCGAGAAACCACCTGGTCAGAAGATGGATACTTTTTCATGTCACCCACCACATATGTTACCCTTTCTTCACAGAAAAAGATTGCTTTTAGAAAAAAATTGATTTATTTCACAACAGGTGTTCCAACTGATTATTTGTAGAAAAAAAATCTATCACATCATGTTGATTCTCTTCGTCTAATAAAAGATAAGTAAAAATTAGATGAAAAATAGAGGAGTATATGGCTCCATTATCCCCAGAATCTGCCTCCTTATTTATCACAGTGTTTTCCATATCAATAATCAAGATACACGCAGACACTTCTATCTCCTCTGAACACCTCCTATAACTGTAATTGTAACTCTCTAAAACTGGAGGTGTCCATCTTTGTTATCAGATTTTTTCATGGGTGATCTATCCCTTAATTTCCCATAGTAAATGTGCCGGCTAACTTCCCCATCTAACAACTGTGCTTAAAATCTTTGAGCTGGACGTTGCTAGAGACTGTGTGCTCCAGAGGAGAGAGGGTCTTCCTCCTAGGTTGACAGCAGACATCCTTGGCAAAAGATGAGCCTACACACAGAAACCCAGTGTTGAGAAAGTGACAGCATGTCCTGGGGACTTAATCTAGGAAATTAATTGTCTGAAGGCAAGAAAAGTGAGCTTCAAAGTGATTAGTGGGTTATTTTGCTCAAAGAATCCTTTAATAGTCAAAACATCCACAGGCAAATCCCTTTTAGCAAACCCTAAATACACAAACCTTAATCTGTCTAGCATTTGGTAGGATTTATATTGCATTCTTCCTGAAACAGGGAACTATTTTTCAAAAGATAAACAAGTACCCTCTTTTCCTATCTTATTTGAATCCATCGCCACACATAACCACGCCTGCGTGTGCGCGCGCGCGCGTACACACACACACACACACACACACACACACACACACACACCCTCGGGTTCACAGGTTTCCAGAGAATCATTTCAATCAATATGGGAAAGGGTGTGGTTTTCAGAAATAAGATGAAAACAAATAGGATGCGAACTGCTTCAAGCTTAAATTCTCTCCAAGTTGTAACTGGCAATTGAAATTCACTCCACTCTTATTAAACTGGCTTGAAACTTACTAGAGGTTTATTAGCCCGTCTTCACAATTCACAGAATCAAACATCGCCCTGGTGAAAGATTTTGACCCAGAGATTACATTTAAAATGAATTTAAAGAATCTGGTTTGTCAATAATGCATCATCAGAAAAGATTGAAAGAGGCCAAGTTTGCATTATCACTCAGTAAATGATGAGGAAGTGGGATGCGTCTTTCTAAACTGTGTGTTTCTTGTGTTCTGACATATCTCAATGGGACTCTGCTAGTTTCTTTGCTCAATATTGTTTCCCTTATCTACAAACTCTCTAGAAACTTCAAATGAGAGACACCAAAATCAATTTCATCCCTTTCAAAAAAATTTTCCATTATACCAAACTTTGTACCTTATTTTTCCCATTTTACTCATATAGAGAAAAGCCAATTTTCTATTTGATCAAGTACCGAAGTTAGATGTTGATACTGAGTGGATTTTTTGAAGAAAAATTAAATTTTTATTCACCAGTTACTTTGGAACCTCATGAACTTAGCCATCAAATTTTGACAGATTTTTGTTCTATTATATTTTGAATTTAGTATCTTTACAAATTATTATTTATTAAACGGTACATTTAAGTTATGGAAGGAGGGGAGCTCAAAAGCCTCCTGCTGCCATCTTGATCAGCCCATTAATGTGCCTTAAATTGCTATATCCTGATGCCTTGTGGTGGCCTAGTGGGTTACTTCATCGGAGAGGTAGTCCGCATACATCACAGTGTCCCTGGTTCAAGACTTGGTGCCAACGAAGACAACCAAGATAAACAACTAAATAAAATAAGTAAAGTTTTTCTTCCTCCATTCTCTTCCTGCCTGCCTGCCTTCATTTCTGTCTATATCTTTGCTTTAAATATATATATGTGCACATATATCTGTAATTTAAGCCTTTATTATTATATAATAATTTTATGCATACTTAAGAGTACTTTTCTTATAGAATACTTTATCTATATTAATATAGCTACCCCAGCTTTATAGAGGTTATATTTCCCTGATGATTCATTTTCCAACATTTTCTCCAATGTTTGTATGTACTTATGTATTTGACTTCTTACTTATAATTACCATGAGCAATTGGGATTTATTGCTGAGATGCAATAATGGTTTAATATACAATATTTGGATAAGATAATACACCATGTTAATAGAATAAAAGATAAAAATTCCATGGTCATATTAGAAGAGGCAGAAAAAGCATTTGGCACACTCAACACCCTTTCATGATAAAAGCTCTCAATGAACTAGGAAGAGAAGGATATTATCTCAACATAATAAAGGCCATATGTGAAAAGTCCACAGCTAACAGTGTACTGAACAGTAAAAAGTAGAAAGATTTTTCCTTGTAAAACCAGAACAAAGGCTGGATTCCTACTCTTACCACTTCTATTCAGTATAGTACTAGAAATCCTAGCCAGAATAATTAAGCAACAAAGAGAAACAAAAGGAATCCAAATCAGAAAGGAAGAATAATATTGTCCTGGTTTGCACATGGTATGATATTACATATGGAAAATTATGAAAACCACTACAACAATCATCGTAAGATTGCAGAATATAAAAATCAATATATAAAAATCAACTGCATCTCCATATGCTAACAATGAACTACAAGAAAAATATTAAAGAAACAATCTCATTTACCATAGCACTAAAAGGAATAAAATACTTCAGAAAAATTTAACCTAGTACATGAAGGACTTACACACTAAAACTATAAAAAGATCAAATAAAATAGATATGCAAACAAGAACCAAATATCCCATGTTTATGAATTGGAGGCCATATTACTGTTAAAATGTTCATACCACCCAAAGTGATATATACTTTTCACGTAATCTGTATCAAAACTACAATGACATATTTTACAGAAAGAGAAAAATCAATTATAAAATCCACATGGAACCACAAAGGACTCTAAATAACCAAATCAATCTTGAGCAGGATGAACAAAGCTGAAGGCATGAAACTTCCTGGCTTCAAAATATATTACAAAGCTATAGTAATTGGAACAATATGGTATGGACATAAAACAGTTACATGGGTCAGCAGAACAGAAAAGAAAACCTAGACATAAACTCATGTGTATATGGTCAATTAATAGTTTACAAAGAAGTCAAGAATATATAATGGGGCAAAGACAGTCTCTTCAATAAATAGTGTTGAGAAAACTATATAATCATATGCACAATAATGTAACTGAACCAGTATCTTACATCACACACAACAAATTCCACTCAAAATGTATTAAAGACATAGACCTAAAACTAATTTAAGGCTCACAGAACACAGTGTAAGGGAAAAACCTTCAGGACATAGTAAAGATTCCATAGATATGATACTAAAATCACATGCAACAAAATAAAAAATATACAAAACTGAACATCAAACTAAAAATTTACTTTATGTAAAGAAAATGATTAACAGAGCGAAAAGTCAACCTACAGAATAGGAGAAAATGTTTGGAAACCACACAGCTTATGAAAGGACACTTCCCAAAATATATAAGGAATGCCAATAGCTCGATAACAAAAATAAAATAAAACTTAAAAATCTGATTTAAGAATGGTCTGTGGATATAAAGTCATTTCTCCAAAAAAGACATACAAATGACAAAAAGGCATATAAAATGATGCCCAGTATGATAAATTATCAGGGAAATGAAAATCAAAATAACAAGAAGATATCACCCCATACCTGTCAGGATGGCTATTATCAAAACACAAGAGACAGCAAGTATCCAAACCATGTGAATAAATCAGAACACTTGCACATTTCTGGCAGGAATGAAAAACTGTGTAACTGCTTTGGAAAATGTTACCTTGGTTCCTCAAAAAAATTAAAATAGATTTACCGTATGAGCCTGCTAGTTCTCACTTTCAAGAATTTATAAAACGGTGCTGAAATCAGTATCTCAAAGAGATAGCAGCAATCCTAGGTTCACGGCAGCACTATTTATACAAGCCAAGATGAGGAAATAATATAAACGTCCATGGATGGATGAATGGATAAAGAAAATGTGGTACATATTTATACATAGTGGAATATTACCTACAATCAAAAAGGAGGAAATTATGTAATATACAACAACATGAATGAAGCTTGAGGACACTGCTAAGTAAAATAAGCTAATCACAAAAGGAAAATATTGCAAGATTCAATTTATATGAATAATCAAAAATAGTCAAACATATAGAAACAGAGAGCAGAACAGTGGTGGCCCACGGCCAAGGAAAGGAGAATATGGGCGGTTGGAAATCAACGAGCATATGGTTTCGGTTACGTGACGTGTTGACTTCTAGAGATCTCCTGTACCTATAATTAATAATACTGTATTTTAAATACACTTAAAATTGCATTAGGAGGTTAGATCGCATATTAATTACTCATACTATAATTAAATAAAAAAAACAATAATAAAAAATCAGGAATGGTACAAGAATGTCAATTATTACTGGCATTCAATGCTGATTTGAAGGCTCCAAGTAGCAAAAGAGAAAGAGATTTGAAAAATAAAAATCACAAACTGATAAAACACAGCTATTATTATTTAAAATGAGATAATCATCTGCATTTCAAAAATTCAAAATGCTCGGATTTCTTGACAAGATGGCTGAATAGACAAAAGTCTGTTACATTCCTCTACAAAAGCAACTAGAAAACTTAATTAAGAGGAAAAGACATCATTTTAACATAGCATCAATGAAAAGGAGTACCAAAATCATTCAGGATGTTCAATGGGAAACTAGAATTTTATTGACAAGAATAGTTTTATCTAGCACAGACTATTTTCTGACTTTCAGGAATGTGCTGCATTCTGGTCACTGGAGTTCTAGAAGGCAGATTTTCAAAGAAATTGTCCTTTCTGGTCATATAATGGCTACATTCCTTTGCCTCAGGTCAACACTGCTCTTCTGGCGCCTTCAAAGTGGCACTCGGTTGGCCCGGTTACCCATTAGTTTCCCTGGTTATTCCTCTGGAAGAAAAATCTCTGTTCTCAGAAACCCAGCTAGATCGTTTCAACAAATTCTTCCAACATCTCTACTGTGGTCAGTTTTTTGTTTCTTTCACCTTTATTCAATCCTTCCTTATATCCATGCACACTTTCTACTCTTCAGCCAACTTGGTCCTAGTTTGTATATTCTTCCATTATTTGTGTTCAACACTAGTTATTCATTCTTTACAAATAATGGACTCCTACACCGCCTTTTCATCACATGTCTATAAATATCTAGTTACATATAGGTATATATCTCCTACCAACCAATGGTATAAATCTGTTACATACCTAACTATAGGGCCTATGTGGAATCTTTGTACAGAAACCCCTTTTTATTCATTTTAATATGGGAGGCAGAGACATCTATAAAAACAAACAACAAAATTAATAAAAAATCAAAATAAAATTAACAATTCAAATGCAGTTTTGCAACTCTTTTGAAAGCCATTTAAAACCTTACGCTATTGTTTTGTCACTGACACATATTTCTCTAATACCTTATAAACTCAGAAAGAGGTCAGATTAGAAAAATAAATTCCCCAAATGTAGAACATGTCAAAACATTTTTTCTTAAGTGAAATTAGGAAGGAGCTTACTTTGTATATCAAAAATCCTTCAGAAGGCAAACTGTAGTATTTCACTCATCTGAGGTATACCAGAAAAACACATAAATGAAGTAAACCAAACAAAAACAGACCATTAGTCCATATGACAAAATCAGTGGTTATTAGAAGGGAAGGAGGGGTGAGCACACCGGTCACAGAGGTCAGTGGTTCAGTGCAGGATACAATTGGACTGTTGATGGCGAGCTTAGTGTAGTAAAAGCAGAAGTTGATTTATGATGATGCATGCTTGAAACCCATATGACAGTGCAATGCAATGTTACTTCAATAAAATTTTCAAAATATCTCTTCAGTCTTCTTTGTGTGACTCAAAAAAAGTACCTGCAGTATTTCTAGAAACCATTTAAACGACAAAGAAGAAAAAACTGACAGTCTCTTTTAAGTCTTCGAAGGACAAGCTAACTGTGTAGCAAGCAAGCTTGCCCTGGCGTGTATAGCTATTCAAAAATCTCCCGCCATTTCCCCTGAAAAACTATAGACAAATATTTACTAAGTTCCCAAGAGTCTGTTCTCCAAATAAAAGCATCTCAGAGTAATGAAACTATTACTATACATTTTGTTACAACATACTTTCTCATAGAGTAAAATCTATAATTCAATGTCAGGAGTTCAGCTTGTCTTGCTGCCTAGGAAAAGTAGATAAACTTGTTGAAAGAAAAGCCCTAGAAAGTCATTGTGTTTATTCACTTGTAACCTCATTAACTTGCAACACATCTAAAGCACCTTAATGCACTAGTCTCTTCAGGGGTTCCTTTTCTGTCTTCCATTCATTTAGCCTGGCTTAATGGCCACCTCAGGGCATTGCGCCACATGTACTGTTGTTGACATACATTTTTCACCATGTTTTTATCTGTTCCCTAGTTTACCATTTGGACTAGTTTTGTGCCCCTGCTTTCAGGGTCCCCTCCCAAAACCAGACACCAGGAGTCTCTTCCCACCCCAGCAAGCACGCTGTTGACAATAACTGCCTGACTTGAGGTGATTCGTTTTCTTCTGAAAACTCATGATATTGTAGTAACATTTAAAACCAAACTCAAGTTCCTGAATAACAACTCAGCAACTAAAGCAACTTTCAAAATGCAGCTCTCATTCAAAAGTATCTAAAGGATCCCCCTATCTTCTACTGCACAAAACCCTTCTCAGCCTCATACCAAGAACCTTCTCCTGACCTATCCACCATCACATCGGACACACATAAACCCTTCCTGCAAAACCACACCAAACCCTTGACAGTCACGGTATGATTATGCCTTGGTCCATGTTCCTTCTACTGGTGAAATATCTCCCTCTCCCCTCCCCTGCCTCCCTCCCTCCCTTCCTCCCCCCCCCCCTTCACTTACTTGGCAAAGTTCTATTCATTTTGAGATACAGCTCAAAATTTACCCCTACACTACAGCTTTGCAAAAATCTCCATCCAAGTTCTAGTCTGAAAAAAAAAAAAATGCTTTTGAGATGTCCTCCCACAGATTTTAAATACGTACACTCCAATTGCAGTCCTGAGTATACGGCATTGTGATATGTATTAGTCTTTCTTGAATCTTCACAATGAACTACAGTTGATCTTCAAACAATGAGGAGGTTAGGGTCTGTCAACTTCATGTAGTCAAAAATCAAAGTATAACTTTTGACTTCTCCAAAATTTAACTACTTATAGACTGCTACTGACCGAAAAACTTTCCAGGAACATAAAAGGGAAATTAATAGATGTTCTGTGTGCTAAATGAATTATATATTATATTCTTACAATAAAGGAGACTAGAGAAAATAAGATATTAATAAAATCATAAAGAAGAGAAAATACATTCACAGTACTGTACTGGATGTATGTATAGCATAAATTTAAAAGAAAATCCATATATAAGCAGACCCAAGCAGTGCAAGCCTGTGTTGTTCAAGGTCAACCACTGATATCTGGGCCAACTTGGAGGATAAATACCCTTCCTATTTTTTAGCTTGGGCAAAAACAAATACAGGACTCTCAGTTAAATATGAAAATATGTACACTAAAATTTTAACTACTCTTTATCCAAAATTCAAATTTAACAGGTTGCCCTGTATTTTATCTGACATTCCCCAAGATTAGTGGATGATTGACAGATTCACATTTCTACTGGAAATGACAGATATCTCTGCAAATATCCCATAAAGACACTGGCCCTAGTCTGAGCCATCAGAGGTCCCTGCTCAGTCTCCAACTCTGGAGTGAGGTACACAGGCAGGCCTTGGTGGCAGATAACACTGTCCAGAGCCCTAGTGCTCACAGTATCTAAGGTAGAGTTAGCAATATACCTCCCCCGTCTATTTTGTCTGTGGCTATCCAATTTGCCTCCCATGATTCCTGTTTTTCTGAGCCGACTTTAGATACTTCTCATCAATTCCATTTTCCAAACCCTACTTTATTTTTCATTGTAGGATTTTCACCCCTCAGTATATTACATATTTATTTCATATCTGCCTTCCTTACTTAAACAATAAGCATCCCGAGAGCAGATTTCACTTTGTTCTCTGCTCTGCTCTTTAAGCCCATAGTGGGGCTTAGCCTATGGTAGACACCTGAGGCATAGTTGTGGAATAGGGAAAGAATAAATTATTTCTTCCAAATAAATGCTTTGTCTGTTTAAATTTAAAGAGAATGGATTTTATGTATCGAAACCAAAATACTTAATCAATAACATTCTTTTTTTTTTTTTAAGCAAATATACAGATCATTTAAAGCAACATCATATCAAAAATACATCATACACGTTAACAAAAATGATTCTGGAAAAGTCTATGAATTTGGACAATGTATAGAGAGCAGACAAAATAAATACTCTTCCAATGTGTACCCCTAATGCCTAAATAAAATCATTTTTATGGAGCAAACTTTGTTTTAAAAAGAATTGATGAGGAAGGAAGATTTTTAATAAAAGGAGAAAAACTTTCTAATGAGATACAATAGTTTTTCCTTACCATTTCTTTCTTTTGCAATATCAATTTCATTTTATAAAACAGAATACAAATTAAGTAAATTCCTATTTATATAGTACATAGTACATACATAGTAAAATGTCAAAATAAAATATTTTCCTTGCCTTCCATTTATTTATTTATTTATTTTTTAGAAATGGGCTTTCAGCAATTGTTTTTTCTAAAAATAAAAACCTCTTGATAAAACCAGAGTGTGGTGTGGCTGTTCACAATTTTAATATAAAATTACTTTTTCTTTTAAAGGAAAGGGACAGGCAGGAATGAAAGTGAGCAGGCAGATAGGAAGAAAGGAAGAGAGAAGAGGAGGAAGACTCTGTTTTCTTTTCATGTAGTTGTTCCCCTTTGTTGTTCCCTCTGCCCCAGGTCTTGAACCCTAGACCTTGGGATGTATGTGGACTATACCCAACCACCACTCCCCCAGGGTGTACCCTGATAATTTGTTTGGTTTTTTTTCCAAAAGGAAAGGTGCGGGAAGGAATGCAGGCGAGTAGGTGAGTAGGCAGGCAGGCAGGCAGGCAGGGAGAGGAGGAAGAAGCATTTTATTTATTTTTATTTAGTTGTTCACACTGATTGTTCCACCTGGCCCTGGGTCTTGAACCTGGACCTTGGAATGTAGGTGGAACTGCTCCCAGGGTGCACTAAACTGCTAGACCACCAGGGTACACCCTGATTACTCTTAAATGGAAGGGTCCAAATGACAACACACCTATCTAGAATCCATGGACAGTTTTCTCTAGAATACTGTGTCTAAGCGTATACTTATTAACCACACTTCCTTTTTAGACACCATATTCATGCTTCATCCTAAGTATTCCACCTACTGGTGAGCTCAGTAACAGCTCTGTGCATTTAAAGTCAATGTAAAATTTTCTTCCTTGTTTTTCTTGACTTTTCAGCGAACTTCCATATAGTTGACCATTCTCAGATTCTCTTCCTTTGAGATGTGTGGCATTGGTCTCCACTTGTCTTCCTTATATCTTATTAGTTATTCTTTCTGGGTATCCTCTAACTGCTTCTCTTCTTTACCTAACTTTTAGACACTGGTTTCCTTTCTAACTTTTAAATATTCAGTATTTTTTTCTAGTCCTCTTTTCCTTACTACACCCTCAACTTTTGGCTTAATTAAACTCTTACTGATTTCAGGGTTGGTATGTAATAAAAATTTACTGTTTCCAGCTCAGACTTTTCCTCTGAACATCAGATATTTATGTTCAACTGTTTACTTGACATCTCAGGCAGGTATTTATAGAGGTCATTGGTTTTCCACAAGCAAAGCCCAACTCAACATTTTTTCAAAAAAATGGTCTTTGCTTGGTTTGTATTATTCAGTCAATGGTAATAACCAAAGGTGCAGAGTACTGGTTATGATTCAAACAAACACAAGTTCTAGCTTTAATGCAGACAACTAATTCAGTCGCATATTAACCAACCACTAAACCTCTCTAGTTTCAAAATTATTAATTTGATGAATGAATAAAGAATCAGCACCCAAATCTCCTGCTCCTTCATTTCTTTCTTACTTTCCAATCCCCACTGGTATTTCCCCCAATATGTTTTCTTCTCAATCACATCTGTCTTCATGAAAATATCTGTTTTAGAGAATTATCTGAGCGTCTGACTTCTTATTTTCTTATTTCACTTTTTATTAGAAATATGGGTTTCCCCTTGTTAATGGTCTTTCTTTTTCATGCTGCCAAACACTTGAGTTCCTTCCTCATCGAGCATTTTCCAGAATAGTCCTCTACATCATTGTGCAATTTTATCTATAAAACAATAATTATTCAACACAAACTCATTCCACTAAGTTTAGGCACTTTTAACTGTCATAATTTAAATTACAAAAATAATAAACTATAATTAGTATTAAAATTTATATTAGGCTTAAAAGTTTTAGGCTTAAAAGTCCCCCAGAATGGCAGCAAGTTTAGATAACTATGGCAAAAAACGTTTAGTGATCCACAAAGAATTAAGAAACTTCATATCAAAGACTACTCTTAATATTCCTTCAAAACACAAATAGGGAATCATGCAACATTAAAATGTTTTAATTTGGCAGACTACAGCAAAGAGAGTTCTAGGTTCTGTGTTATCTTTGGTTATGGAAAGGAATTTTTTTGTAGCATTAAGATTATCTGTGTAAAATTTAATCATGATACATTTATCAATGTTTTTCTCTAAGAAGTGAATAAAGTCAGCAAGTGCCAGGTAAGAATCAAACTCATAGTTTAAACTACTTGCTCCCTAATTTAGTTTTATTTAAAATCCGAATATATTTTAATTTAAAAAAGGTCACGCTATTTTTGTTTTTAAGCAATATGTTTAGCCTTTTCAAAAATCCCATCTATTACTATGATTCACATTTGAATAACCCACTGAAGTTAGTGGCATAGTAATAAGAAGCAGTATTTATTATCCTCATCTCAAAAACTGATGAGCACACCTTTTCCCATTGACAGGACACTCCAGTGAGAAACTGGTTTTACAGATTCTTATCCATTTTTCTCAAACACACTGAAAAAAGGTACAAACACTGACAGCCACACCATCCCATTCATGATTTCACTATTTCACTTCACTTACTAAAGAGAAATTATTTCCAATCAAACGTGTACTATGAATATAGTGGTCTTTTTCCTTGGTATTCAAGGCAATCTTTTATCCATTCAGTGATGTTATTCCTTCTTAGGAAAATGGATCACATTCTGGCATCCCAGTCCTCAGAGCACCTTTCCTACCCATAATACAGCTCAAATAGAATCAGTTTTAAAACATCTCATCTATAGTATTATATACAATGATGACAAAGCATAGAGTCATTGAGGAATCTTCTCTTAGAAACTCACGGCATTTTTACCAAGAAAGCACTCATGTTCAGCATACCAGTGGTGCTACTCAAATGAATTTGCTTAGTGCATTTAGTCATCACATGATTATAACTGCCCTTCTCAATCAGATATCCTTTATGTTCACAGCATCCAACAGTTTTATGTGATTTAAAAACTGGAACTTGCAATTTTTCTCCTTTCTTTCTCAACATTAATTATACTAGTGTACAATCTTTTGGACAATATTGACTCTTAGACTTTTTGTTGAGAAAGCTAATGCCAAAAAAAAAATCCCACAGTAATTATTTGATTTAATAACAAGATTCATTTCCTATGCAAAGCAAAAAACTTTTTTCAACTCCCAATGACTTGTAGTATTTTCAGCCTTTCAGTTACATCAATTGCCCTATTCTTCCCTTTCTTGACCCAAAGTTTGTGAATGCTCTGTTCTCACAACTTGGTTAGCCCCGAAGTTCCTTGAATAATTCTGTTTATTCTTGTTCTAGAAGAATCTGGATTGATTCGATTGATTGATTCAGTACTTTGATAAACAACATCATTATAATATGGCTTCCATCAAGATTTGACAAAATTCTCGAACTAGACTGCAGACCCTTTAAAATTATATGCTCATATATTCTTCTGAATATTCATTGTTATCTCTCACTTGAAACTTTCTTTTTTGGCTGCTTATAAAATTTACTACCCTGAATCATTATTTTTCTGAAACAGATTTATGTTTCATAGTCATGTGATTATTTTAAGATGATATACTTTGTTTACAATTTTTAATCATGGCTTTTATGCTATTATAAAACATTTTAATCAATTTTTCATGAATTGGGGCTAAAATGCAGAAGAACTATAAAAACAAAATATGATTATAGCTTCAGCAATAAACAAAAGATGTGCAAATACTCTAGCCAATACAAATGATTTCCTTATAACTGAACTGAGTCAAAATGAGTGACCAATTTAGTGCTCTGTAGCACATGGTAAGAAAGTGCTAGAATCTCAAAATCAAATGATTAAACTTCTGTTTTGAAGCTGTGTAATATATGTAAACAAAAGCATAGCATGCAATATTCCCTGAGCAATTTCAGCACAGAGCCTACCTTTCCTTCTTAAGGACATTTCCTTTGGAACATGGTTTTGAAACACATTTCTTATTTGTTCCTTTAATCCCAGTTGGAGTTAATCGATTAGTGGGTTTAATGAGTCTAAGCATGTCTAATTTATAGCAGAGAGTGATGCTCCTGAAAACAGCTCAGTTCTTGGGCAGACACATCAATTCACTTTTTTTCTGAAGTCCTTACTTGAGAAATATTAACCATCATTGATTCTTAGGAGTTATAGTTGTATCTATCCTACTTACCAATGCCCATGTGTCTCTTGCATCATTAGGATTTCATTCTAGGTTTTGTATCTTTTGGTAAAGGGGCAGTTTAACTTTCTAGGCTCTCAGATTTCACACAGCTCCTACAATGAACTTTCTTCCCTTACGTTATTCTGCTGTGTCATATCTATCCACAACCAATTTCTTCATCCTGGCACTGATATTCCTCCATCTCCAAACGAGGTTTTTCTTCTTCCCTCCCTTCTTCAATTATTTCTTCCTCTTGTCTAAACAGTCAACATTGCAGCAGCATTATCATCATACAAAAGAAAAAGAACCCACTACTTTAAAATCGAGGTAGACATCTTTGTTAGAATTAATTCTGGTCCTGAAGAGCGAGTGTGACATTGTGGTAAAGGGGACATCATTCTGGTTCATTCTCCTGTGGGAAACTGATGTAGTAACACCCACCTGTAGCTTCATGGTATAGAATATACTGTAAAATGACATGTGTAGATACATCCTGATAGCCTAGCAGTTTAGCACACCAGGCACAGTCCACATAATCCCAAAGTCCCCGATTCAAGCCCTGGAGCCAGGGGTAACAACCAAGAGGAACAACTAAAGAAAAATAAACTGCTTTTCCTCCTCTCTCTTCCTGCCTGCCTATTGGCCTTAATTCCTACCAGCATCTCTCCTTTAAAAAAAAAAAAAGTGTAGAATAATTAGTTATTTACTCTCACTCTATTTCTTGGGTCAATAAGTATTTGGAAAACTCAGAGAAACTACTTAAATTGCATTTACCATATTCTCCAAGCAAGAAGGTTAAACAGATGATGTTAAAGGTCCTTGACTTTCTAGCACCTGGGACTATTTGTGAGCTTAAGGAATGTTCCTTTCACCTCTCTGACAGGAATCCTGCCAGGAGCCAGCACACATGATGGGGCCACAGGAAAGTAAACAGAGCATGTGCCTTGGAGGTCACCAGGGTGATTTCCTGGGTGCCCTACTTGGTGTCTCAGGATGAATTAGTCTTTTGTGAGCTTCTGGAAAAGCTCTTCTCATAAACAGCCATAGAAAGAAACAGTCTACGTTTCTTTCTCCTGGGCCATAGCTCCTTCCCAGAAACGCAGGGGCTTCCCAAGTTTTACTAAGAAGTCACACATTCCAGGGACAAATTTTGATCATGTTTCCATGAATACTGGTTAAAGATAATCTGGGCCTTATATATGACAAGTGACTCTTCTCTTCCCAATTAAAGAAGTTTTCTATCACTTTAACAGTCTTCAGTGGAATGACAGTCTCTTAGCTCTCCATCACAATATTAAGAAATAAAGTTACATGCATACATCTTTGACATAAAACTGACTTCATTAAGATTGCTGGTATCTCTTTTCTCTCATTTTGAATCTTTTGCAATGGAAATGAGTGAGTATATATCTAAAGTGTATTTATCGCTATACTTTTCTCAAACACCATTGCCCAAATTGTAACTCTTTAGCATCAAGTAACTGCAGTGTTCTTTGATATCCCATATGATAGCTATTGGCTGTGCATATTGCCTGGAAAATTACATGGAAAATTAAACCAATCCAACTAGCTAAGATATATTAATGAAACATTATATGTCTGACAAACTCATTCAAGCTAAAAATAATTAGCATTAAATCAATACATTCAAGCTATTTACATAATTGTCCCAATCTTTTAGAAGTCTGCTTTGCCACTCCCTATTCGCTCTTTTTTCCACTACACATATTATAGTTAATAGGCTTTTAATTAACTTGCAAGCAGACTATGCTTCTAAAAAAGGGTTGGAAATTATATATCATTAATGATAGCTAACATTTTCATATGCCTTTCATGTTTATATAGATTTTGAAAACTATTTCTATCTGTCATCAAAGGAGATAACATTTAGAGAGACTACATGACTTAAGCAAGATCTTCTAGCTAATAAAATATAGATCTGATATAAAAATAACAAGCCATCCAAATTCCAACATCCACGATCAGACACTGTCTATATTTATTCTATTAATATTTGTAATATTTCCATTTATTTCTTATCATTCCGGTTCCCTTCTATTGTCAAAATGCTTGTAAAAGTAGAACTTTGCGAAGAAGAAATATAACCCAAAACAGACTTTAAGAAAAATAATCCTGTATTTTTCAAGATGTGAGAAGTCATGATCTGTTTACCCTGTGTCTTCATTTTTTTATATCTCCTTCAACCTTTGGTTGGCTAAGTAGTGTCGTTCATTCAAACAGAGAAAGTAGGTGTGTATGAGAGTATTTAAAAAGACCCCTATCTCAGAATATCTTCTCCACTGCCTATTACTTCTTTATATGTTATACATTCTTAGGTAATTCATCCACCCTAAGAAATGGTCCACACCTCTGACTATAATCAGGTAGCTGGCAAACCTGGTGAGATGTCTTAAGTCCTAACAGAAAGAAGACTAGGGTCAGTCTTATTTTGGTTGCGTGTGCTTATGGATATGAGGAAAGGGTGCGGAGTATTATTTGGAGCCTGGAGGAAGGAACAAAGACAGTTGTGAGATATTAAAATGTATAAAGGCCCTTTACTTCATTACTAGCCTGGAATCCAGCAGTTGTAAATTGAGTTACTTGTACAGAATCTTAATGCTATTAGGTTACCGTGAGAAATCTTGAGGCTATTTGTCCTCTACCCTCCACTTCACCAAGTGCACTAATTCAATGTAGTCTCTTTGTGACCCTGTGTGTGTGGGTCCTCACATGGCCAACTGCACTGGGATTAGGAGAGAACTTTGTAACAGGTCAAGGTCTCTTTGATAAGAAAAAGTGCCTGGGACACTCACCTTTTCTAGCCTGTTTTTAAAAAGAGAAAGATGAGATCTAGTTTGCACATAGTCTCGTTCCATGGCCTAACACACACACCATGATTTCAGCAAAATTTAGAGTTTGAGTATTGCACAAACTAAGGTTTTTCTCGCCCCCTTTTTTTTTTTTAAAGCAACTGATATGTGACAAATGATGAGATTTTCAGCATGAAATTTGCTATTGGGCCTCCCAACTCTCTTTATGATTTGTTATCCACCCTGTGATCCTTCAAGTCATAAATAAAAATGCAACTTTCATCTGCATTTCAAATTGAGGAGAAAGTATACAAATTAAACATTTTCCTTTTTTCCCCCTAGGTATCAGTCACTCTCTGTGTGTTTCAAAAACAGCAAGGCATACTTCCCACTGCCTCTCTCCAGAATGAATTCTTGGAAAGGCCATAAGAAAAGAATAACTTGTTATTAGCACATCTACAACACATATAATTTACAGTTCTACCTACCTATTCAGCATGGAAATGAAGTTACCCTGCAGCTCGAAAAAACAGGACAAAAGAGTTTTCAAACTGTGTCAGCTATAATCAAACAAGTCAAGTGAAATGCACTCACCCGCCCCCACAATATAAAGAAAGCAACCTTGGAATGCCCACGAGACTCTGGAGGGTTCAACCGTTGGGAAGTGAGGGCTTAATAAGAACAAGGTCATGTATCTATTTAGTCTGTATAGCTCATCCAATAGGAAAATGAACCAAGGTAAGAATATTTTTAAAAATTCATTGGAACCCTAATAATGTCCATTTAAGAAAGTACCATTTGTACCATTTTGGGATTGATCCCACGCTTAGTTGTATTTGTGTGCTGGGGATTGATGTGCCTGTGGACGGAGATAGGGTTCTAGGCTAGATTTTCATCTCTGGAATTTAATTTTAGAAAAAGCAATCAGGTGCTGCTGGGTATCTAACTGAATTCACCTGTTTCCTTTTTTTTTTTTTTTTTACAAGAACTATACCTATTTTCTAGCATCTTGAAATGATTGTACAGACACACACCACAAAAAAAATTATAAATTAACCCCCTGTGGACTATAAAGGTTCTTGTTAATAATGCCCATCTGAACTTACGGGTTCAAGGACTGCACTTCTGGCAAAGAAAGGAGATAGGAGGGGAGGCCAGGAACGGCACACAATCAAGAGAACATATTCAGCCTCAACAGGTGCAAATGGCAGATGGGAATGAAAAGGCTAGCAAAATAAATTATTTCCTGCCCTCCTGCAATTTTTTACAATCAGTGTGGCAAAGATTTCACCGCGGACACCGTCAACATTTTCTGAGCATTTGTAGCCATTTATTGTGACCTAGTGGGTCAGGCAGCTTCTGCAAATATTCCAACACCAGGTTCTGCATAATGCAACGTGCCTTCTGCTTTCCCTAGTGTACAATGGAATCAGAAAAGTAGAATCGGTCCAAATGCTGCCGTTCTTTAACAAGGTGGTTATAGAGAGAGCAAGTGTGTATGAAGTCTCTTTGTATTTTCAAACTTCCAGCTCCATGCACACCAAAACAAATTCTAAACTGCTCCTCCAGAAAAACATTCTGCAAATGATTTTCCTCCCAGAACCTCCCCAAGCACAGGTAAACCCACCTACACACATCCTTCTCCTTCTCTCTCCCAAATGAAACATTGTAATCAATTTGTTAGTCTTGTTTTCATTCCAAGCAGCCAAAGAGAGTAAGTCCATTTTCTGCAGAAACAAATGAGAAGCAATGGACAAACACTGAAGAGAAGTCTAATCCACGCCAAGGTTTCATGTGTATTCAAGAGGAGACCATTATGAGTAACATTACACTTTGGAGCGAGAGACAACAAGTATCTTCCTTAGAAGATAGTGTCTCTAGAGTCAACCTCAAAAGTGGCCTCTATGATTTTTTTTGAAAGAGAATGTCTAGCACAAGGGGAAAATATCCTATATAAAGAATGGCACATCAGGGTCTGAAGTGAAGGTCGAAGCCCTTGGATGACAAGATCACCAAACATCACTAAACTATAGAGTTGAGTGACCTTTTAAGGAACATTTGGTTGACCTCTATTGTGCTGGTGAATGATAAGAAAATCCCAGAGTCAAAATTGTTTCTTCGAGATTAAATATGAAACGTGCAGCAGAACGACAGACCCCCAGCCTCCAGCGGTGGGGCTCAGATCCAACTGGGAAGGCTCTGCCCTCTTCTGTGCTGTCTACCACTTGGAATCACAAGGCAGCTCAGCAGGTCAGCTTTCACTTGAGCTTCCAAAGGATGGTACAGCTGAGAACTCACACTATGAACTCACCTCGAGAACTAACACCATGTCTTGCACAAAATAACCACACGAATAAATACATTCGAAAGGCTGATGATTCGAAGCCATAAGGGTCACATACTGTCCGAAAGAAGGAAAGAATCCAAAAACATTTGCATGGTGCTACCTGTATACCCAAAGATGACACTGACAGAAGGGAGGAAAATGGCGGATTCTCTCGGCTGCTCACATCTCCCTCCCTCATCTGGGCTTCATGACAGAAGACTTCCTGGAGCTCTGATATGTGAGGAAATGAAATGGAAACACTACTCGCCCAGGTATCACAAGGTAACCTTGTTTGAGAAGAAGAAACTTGAGAAAAATTAAAATCAAACACAATTCTACTTGCCATTACCTCAGCTGATTAGAACAACTATGTCATCTCAAACTTTCTGGCCCCTGAGGAGTGACTGGGGATAACTTACTCTCATTATTAACTTACCTACTCCCATAGAAGAGCCTTAGAAAAACAGTGACGTCCCCCTCTGTCACTCTACATCAAACAGCCACCTGTTGTCCTCCTGTAGACAGACCGTCACTTCCCCCGTGGAAGCTGTCATAAGATGGAATAAGTTATCTGAGTGCCTGACAGCCAGACAGTCTGTTAGCGGTGGGGGAAGAACACAGGGTCAAAGCTTTAGCCTAAGGTTCAAATATTTTTCTGTTACAATAACAATCCTGACTGAACTGTCAGTGTTCTGAATATATTTTCCTTCTTTTTTTTTTTTTTTTTTTCCAGTAAGTAGTCATTTCTGAGGCTAAAGAAGAGACTCAGTTTTCTAACAAGTTTCTTCTATCTACAATCTTTTTTTTTTCTTTCAAAAATTAGTTGGATAAGATTTGATTCTCTGGATCACCAATACTCCTTGATGGCGATAAATATAAAAGGCAGGTGACAAAAGGTCTCCAGGCAGCCATATCTCTAGGTGGGAGTCAGAATGCGCATGTCTGGAGCCAGACAACACTTGGTGTTAGCCGCAGTAAGACGGACACTTTATGAAAAACAAAAAGACGTGAGCAAAATGAGACCTGTCAAATAAAAGTATACTTTTTATTTATATCAAGACTAATCAGGGACCCCAAGTACACATTTGGTGGGAATGTAGATGGGTGCGGCCATTATGAAACACAGAACGAAGATTTTTCTGATCCAGTTATCCCATTTCTGGGTATTTGCCAAAAGATACAAAACACTAATTTGAAGAGATGTATGAACATCCATGCTCATGCCGAAAGCAACCGCAAAGTCCATTGACAGAAGCATAAAAAAAATACGGCCTATAGAAACAATGGACTCCTACTCAGCTATTCAGAAAGCTGGTTTCCTGCCCAACAATGGACTGCAATTGTTGCATCTAGATCCTATTATGTTCAGTAAAGTAAGTCAGATATAGAAAGACAAACACTGTATGATTTCCCTTATATGTGAAATAGAAATATATAAAGGAACAGACTAAATAACTCAAAAATGAAATTTTAGACTATAATCTAAATGAGTAGTTAATAGAAGAGAAGGGGAAAGAAGGGTGAGTAAATCAGGAAAAGGGGTCAATTGTTTGGTGAAGGAATTAGACTTTTAGTGGTGAACTTAATAGATTAAGTTATATATAATATAAATATATTTATATATACTTTATATGTATAATATATAATATATAATATAAAATATATAAATATATATAATATAGAGATGTAGATTTGTAATGATGTGAACATGAAACCTGTATGTTATAAACCTATATAACTATAATATTTTTAAGAAGCACTTTATTTTTCATTAGTTATCACACTAATAGTTCTCCCTAGGCTCAGGGGTATGTGGCTTGCTCCTTCAGGGCCTTAATTGCTGCTCCAACAGGACATACCATAATATTTTTTTAAAAGACCAATTTTAGTTTATTTTTTTCATTAGATTAGGTGAACACCTAGATATATTAAAAGATGAATTTAGAGAATTTTAAGTACAATAAAGAAACAAAGTGAATCAAGCTTCACCTTATTCTTGACTCCCAATGACATTTTCACATTAGCTTGTGTTGAAGAGAGCAGTATATATGTATCATGCTTTTAATAATATTATTTTGACATTAATTAGCATGGGATCTGCTTGGTAATTTGAAATTCAGAGAAAAGACCGCTTTCCTGATGCTCCCTGGTGGATCAGGAATTAAATCTGTCAGCACAGACTATGTAAAGTCCAAGGACCCAAGTTCACAAACAAGGGTGGGGGAACAATCAAAATGAACACCTAAATAAATGTTTCTTCTTCTTCTCTCTTCCTGCCTGCTTCTTGCCTCTTAAGAAAAGAAAGGGAGAGAGAGAGGGAGGGAGGAAGGGAGGAAGGAAGAGAAAGAGGGAGGGAAAGTAGAGGTCAATACTATCAGATAAAATACTATTCTAAATCCAATCAACATTTTCCAAGTAGGATTCTCTCAAGTTATTTTTTAGGATGAAATAGAATACAAACACTTTTTTGGCCTTTGCTGTAATAGGAATATAGCATTTTGATTGATGCAACCATATTTTAATACTTACAAAGTCTAAAACATTGTGCAAAGTATTGGGTGCAAGTTGGGCAATAGGTTACAAATAAATTCTGATCATAACAGTGTTTGATGGCTGTGGCAGAAAGTACATAAATGGGGTGTTTATCATATCATTTTCATAATGGCTTTAAATCCCATGTGGGGTACTGATTTGAATTCTTAAATAATAAAATTCTTAGGTCGTAAGAAGGCCTCAGAGGAAAAAAATCAGTGTTCTACGAAAGGCAATGCTAGAAAAGATTTTTTGCATAAATATGTGCCATTAAATATTTGGAGGATATTTAAATATTTAAAATATTATTCATCATTTATTTGAAATCCAAATGTAACTGGATGTCTGAATTTACCTGGCAACATTCTTTACCTTTCATTGTTTCCCAGCTATTTTACATACAAAACATGAAAGAACTACCTTATAGTCATCAAACCAATTACATCAAATTGTATCTAAGAGTATCCGAAGCACACAAGAGAAGTAGAAAATTAAACCAAGTTAAACTTTTCTCCATTCTTGAACACCTATGTAACTAAAATTCCAATTCTTAATACAGTTCAAAATCAACATTGAAAAGAAATAGCTCATTCTCTTAAACACACTTATAAGGTTTTTCTTGGAGATTCAAAATCTGCTCAAATTTGAGTTGAGAAACTCTTCAAGTGGCTTACTAAATTTGAAATAATAACACACATATACATGAGACAAATATCTCTATGTTTCTATACAGCAAAGATTCATGCAAAGGTCATTTAATCACATCATTATAAAAGATCAAATCATCAGTTCTGAGACTTGTACCCTCAAAGCTACCTGGAGGCAACAGTAAGATTAATAAAGTCTTGACACTATGTCAAAAAGAGCTAAGGTCCCAACAGCTAAATGGAATCCCTTGCCATTTATAACAAGATGGGAGAGGGAAGGGACAAGATAGAGAAGAGAGAAAAGGAAGCAAAGAAGACAGAGGGAGGGAGAGAGGGCGGGAGGGAAGGAAGGAGGGAGGGAGGAAGGAAGGAAGGAAGGAAGGAAGGAAAGAAAGAAATATTTCTGCATGAGGTAAAATTTTGGGAAGGAAATAAAAGATGCCAAGTCTTGAATCTACAAGATGCTGACACTAAGAGATTCTTAATATAGATAACATCTCACCTCCAAGCAAGGAACCCCCATACCTTTCCTGTTTTGCTACCTAAAAACAAGGCTAAGAAGGGACAAATGGTATAATGTCACCTTCCGAATGTCATGAAGACAAATGTTATTTCTCTATTTCAAAGGACAAATCATTGATGCAGAGAATAACAACATTTCAAAAGCATTCTGGCATGGGGTCCTGAAAGGAAAAGGGAAAACAGTAAATCCTTTTTTGAAGTCAGAGTCTGTATCATGAAGATACAAAGTGAAGCCTGGGGACACTCAAATAGAAAATGGGGAAAAGAACTGTCCTTTACAGCTGCTAAATTGGTGACATGGAGGGCATGCCATGTGGGTAAGAGGTCAGGTAGAGAGGTAGAGTTTTAGGGAAGATGTGGAAGTTCCTAGAAAGATGCCATTATTTTACAAATAGAAGAATCTGGTTCTTAGAATTGTGACCTTAACCTCTGGTAAGCTATTTGCGTTACCTCGGCCTGTTTCTTAAACTGTGAGGTTAATAATCATGTTGACTGCATAATAAAGTTATCATGAGGCTTCAATGACTTAGAACTTGTCTGGTACATAGAACTCACTCAACATTGCGTATGATTTCAAGAAGTCTCAGACATAAGGAATCTCAAGAAGCCAGGAGGACTGGTTATTCACAATAAAAGTTAATCATCATAGAGGCTAATTGTGTGGCTGGCATAGCATTCTACAGAACATTTACAGATATTAACTCATGCAATCCTTCTGATCACTATAGATCCCATTTAACTGAGAGGTAAAGAGGCCCTCCCAAGGTCATATGGCCATGCCTATCACCTGGAAGTCAGTAGCATGGGACTGATCTTTACCTTCTATTAATCTTTAAAGGCAATTTTAATTTGGTAGGTTGTCCAGGATCCATACACTTGTTTGACCCACTTTTTTCCCTCTCTACTTCTCAAAGCCACTGTAGGAAGCAGGCAAGAGAAGCAAAATGAGACAATGTATAAATTCAAACATGCCAAGTTTTAGCATCTGACTCTGGCAGAGTCACAAGACCGTAACTGAACTGTTTGGGCACTTTTCTAAATTACTTTAAGCAACATAAATAGTTCCATCTTCCTCTCTGTCAGTCATCTTTCCACTCCAGCATAATTGCAGGGGTTTTGCCTCCCCTATGAACATCAGCTTTTAAAATAATGTATGCAACTGTGTACAGCTCAGCTATGATTTTAAATGAAAATTTTGATAAATGCAAGTAATTGATGTCAATTTACATATTCCCCAATGATTATCTTTGGTTTAAGGTAAATAGTCTGAGGTTCTCTGCTGCATCTTAAATCATCAGCGATGACAGAGTGGCTACATGGAACTTGATAAAAGGTCACTTAAGGACAGAGATAAACAGTCGAGGTGGGAGCCCAGGAAAAGTGACAGCAAAGGACCAAGAAATTAAAAGAATTTCATTATGAGCAAAAGACTTAGGCTACTCATTTTCATTAAAACTAGGTAGGAAACCATTATTTGTTCATTTGTAACTATTAACGAATCCTTCCTATATGCCAGGCACGGCACTGAGCATCACAGACTCTGTAGGGGGAAATGAAGACGGTTCTACTCCACGGGAGTGTATAGTAATGGCATTAGTTCTGGCCCAGGGAGGCAGGGAGAATCTCTGTTACAAGGGAAGGCTGTGCTGAGCGATGAAATGAGATCTATCATATAAAACGTGGAGGGAGTGATACTTAAAAAACATGTGACAAAAAGATGGGAAGTTGCTGAAAATGAAGGAGCAGGTAGAAGTTATGATGATGGAGGAGGCTGGAGAGATAACAGAGATAAGAGCCCATCAAGACACATTAAGAGCTTTTTTTGTAAATTCAAAGAGCACTGGGGAGTTTTAAGCAAGAGCAAAAGATACGGGTGCGTAGGATGACATTATCAGTCTTTGGAAAGTTTGATCCAGTAATTATATACAAGAGTACATACAAGGTCACTGCTGTAGAGGGAGTGAGAGATGAAGGCAGCTTGGAGTAGAATGGAGAAAATGAAGGGAGTAGGTTATATGTAACATAAAATGGACAGGACTGACATATATCACTAGAAACAGTGTACCTGGTACATAACAGCTCCCACTAAATAATAGTAGAATAAATGTTGAATGAGCACATACAAGAATGAGAGAAATAAGGTATCAAGATAATTCCTGAGATTCTAGATGTAGATGCCAAATCTTAGATGAACGGTGATACCATTCAGAGGTAGAACACCCAAGAAGGCCAGGGTTTAGGTAGAGTTCCTATGTTTAGTTATAATCTTGCTGATTTTGGGAAGATTGTAACTCTTCTAAGAGAGAACTCTAGGAAAGTAAGGACAGTGGATAACCTGGAGTCAAGAGAAGAGGTCTTAGGTACTGATAGAAATTTATGAATCACTTATTTATTAGAAGTGACTGAAGCCTTCAATATAAATGTTATTGCCTAGGGAAATTAGACAGTGAGAAGATGAGCAGATCTGGGATCAGGCTTACAGGGGCTTTGAGGAACGAAGCTTAGAAGAGCTTCAGAGAACAAGTCATGGAGAAGGAGCCTGAAGAAGACACACAGAGAGAGAAAAATACAGTCTCAAATAAGAAAGATAGGTACCGTGGAAAGTGAGCTAGGACACTGTTTCAAGAAGGCAATGATCAATAGCGTTGAGTGCAATTCAAATGTCATGTGTGACACATCTTTTGGGTTTAGCGATATAAAAATACTTAGTGAATTTACAAAGAACTGCTTCAGTCGATGGATGGTACCAGAAGCCAGGTTAAATGGGGTGACTGGATGGGTGAGTGTTCACTGAGGAATTGAGAGGTACCCTAGACAACAAAGGAAAAGAAAAACAGTATGGCGGCTAGAAGGGTCAAATGAGGATATAGAACAAGAGAAGCATCCCACTGAAAATAAGAGACTGACTATAAAACACAGAAAACAGAGATTTGGATGTCAAAGTTTCCTGAGAAAGGTCAACTCTTTGCAGTAACAGAGTGAGAAATGTTCTCAGCAGGACTTTTTAGCAGCTTTGAGATATCAGAATATGGTCGTAGACAAAATATACCTAGAAAGTGGCCAAAAGCAACCTAACCTGAGAAAAATGTACCCAATTACGTATCTCTTAACACCTAAGAGGAAACATCTTTTGAAAATTTCTAAAATTGTTCTTTATATTAAAGGGGAAAACATCTTAAAATTATTGATCATTTCCATATACTTCTCATATGACTAGAGAGTAAAAGAGTGAAAATATGATCCAAATGAAAGAGAAAATCCACTGACATGACTTAAAAAATGCAAGGCCTTTGGATAAATTTTTATTTGATACAGTGCTCTTTGTCTACCATGAAAATGTATGTTTAAAAATATATGTGGGCACAACTAGGTGGCTCAGGCACTAAGTTGGTGACTGAAGACCATATAAGACCCAATGACAAACAAAAAAAATCCAACCAAAAATTAACAAAGAAATGTGGAAAATGCTTCTTTCTCCTCTCCCTTCCTGCCTTCATCTTAAAAAAAAAAAAAAATTGTGATTGTTAAAGCAATTGATGTACATGTGACTATATTTTGTAGAGACAGTGGAAAAGACATCAAAACATATTTTCTAGTCAGAGGAGGAGAAACAGACATTATCACTTCCTGCATTTTTTCCTCTGGGCGGGTAGGACAATGAATCTACAGATGAATGGATAGCTGGATGAGTGAAAGAACAGAGGGATCCATGGGTGCAGTTTCCATACTTGTGCTAGAACTTTTATGTCTTTATTAGTCAGTAGAAAAATGATAAGGAGCACAGGAAGTAATTCAACCTCCTCAGATGCCTAAATCCGTGGGGCCACCCATCCCATCCTGTGTAGGGGGGTAAGTGTGCCTTTCCTGTTGGAGCAGTAATTGACATATCACTTCTTGATTTACTTACATGTGACTACCTACCCTGATTTCTTGGATTATACCTCCTCCTGTGTCGATCTGTTGATGTACAATTAGATTTTAATTTTAGGGAATAAGGAGAAATGATCTCAAAACTCCACGAGAAGCCTGGTTTAACAAAAAATCCTGCACTGGAAGACTGGACATATGGATTCAATGGGTTATTTGCTTTTGTAATTATCCAGTGTGGGCCTCTCTTCATCAGGACATTCTCAAGAGAAGTGACTTTGCCCAGGCAGGATTTGGGCACTGCACAATGCCTCAGGCTAATTCCATTGACTTTCAGTTTACCAGCATAAAAATCCAGCATTTGGTAAGATTTTAAATTCAAGTTTTAAATATTTCAATGTTAAAGGGGAAGTGAAATATGCAGAAGTCCCAGAAATTGATTATCATCAGAATAAGGAAACTGACCTAGAATTATTGTCTCCTGTAGTTCAAAGCAAACTAGCTGTAAACTAAAAGTTCCTTGAGCATGAAAAATGTAATGGCTATATAACAGTTGCCAAACTTACAGTTCCTATCTGCCACCCTCTGAACTAATGTAAGAAAACCAAGGGCAACAGGTCTTGTGTGGGTTTTGAAGTCATTTAGAGGAAAATTAAAGTAATTGGGATTTTTTTTTATGATGGTTGCTAGAAAGAAGAATATATAGCTTTACTATTCCTTATGACAGTTCTTTGAGTTACACCTCCAGAATAAGAAGTATGAGACATGGCTGTTAATTTATAGCAATACACCCATTCCACCATAATGTGCTAGCATTACAAATGAGCAAAGGAAATTACAAAAAAAAAAAAAAGAAAGAAAGAAAGAAAACAGCCTCTGGGTAAGATGAGAAGGGTCTGTGAATGCTCTCACCCAGTCCAGCCTCATTTCTACCCACGAGCACGTGCTCATAATTCTAACACAGCCCTCAGAAGCCAGTCTGTATCTTGGAGCCAAATGGCAACTCATCTGGCATCCTGAGTGCTGAGTGAAAAGCTTCAAACAGGCAAAAACCTTAATTAATAAAAAATCAGGGGGGGAACTAAGTGTTCTATTAACAATTAGGCAAAATGAAAGCATGATAACAAAAGCTCCGGCTGCCTGTCTCTGAGACTCTAGCTGGGGGTGAACCTTGTCAGTTGCTGTCTCTTTAGCACAAATTGCATTTGATCTCAGGAAGGGCTCTTTAGAGCCAAAGAGCATAAAGATGTTTTCAGTATCTCCTCTTCCCTTCAGTGTCCCTGCTGTGTGGGCTCCAACGATAATTAGATGCTGGCTTTTAGTGGGAAGATTTGAGTGTTCAATTAGGTCTCCTTGCTTCCTAGCATCCTTGTTTTAATCTGAATGAACAAAAAGTCAATTATCTTCTAGAAGTCTGCTTTTCAGTTGCACTGACAGTCTTCCTACATGTTTGACAACTACCACCCTGAGACCCTGTCCTTAATTCAGATCTAGGGGAAGGAAAGAAAGATTGGCTTGCATTTCTGTTGGATTCGAACTAAAATCATGCCTCTTCTTGTCTACACAGTGATCGACCAAGGCCTTCCATTCAGTGTGTGCCATGGGCCAGGAGCAAGGACAGCTTTTCAAAAATGCCCATTTGAGGGCCCCACTTTAGACCGACTGAATCAATCTCTGCAGGTCAACAAAATGCTGACCTGTATGCACATCAAAGCTTGAGAAACCTGGAATGAATGTCATCAAAATATCTTTGGTAATGTACCAGATTTAGGAAAAATAGTCTCTGGGTAAGAAGAGAAATTTAAGAAAAAAAATCCAAGAGTGTCCTTGTTTTGTCTCCTCATCCAGATGGTGAACATAATATGCAGATCTTTAGCAACATTCCAAGAAAGAAATCAGAAGACCAGTGGTGTGATGATACCAATCAGGCCTACCAGGACTTTCAATTCTCCTCTCATTCTGGTTACCTGGAAGGACCATATTCCCTGTCCCCCTAAGCCTGGGCATGACCAGGTGACTTGCTTTGGCCAATGAAGTATGAGTGGGAAAGGTCATGTGCCACTTCCAGTGTGGTAGACCTTTTTCCTGACGCCAATGCAAAACAGTCTGCCAGGAATTTTCCAGGGTACTACGAAGGCTGTAGCTATGTCCTGTTCTATAGAGACAGCAGCTATGTCCTGTTATCGTGACCAAGGACAAGCAAGCACGGCCTCCCTACACTGCACCTGTATATAACAGATAAAGAGTTGCCAGTAGAAACTGCATGTAGCCAAGAAGATGAATCATTACCTCAGAGCATAAAAGGAGCTCCCCTAGACCTCCCTCCCGTTGCTCAACTTTGGATAACAATACCCCTGGGCCGGCACTGATGCTTGCAATAAAGTGCTATTTTCTCTACCTTTCCATGCTCAGTTGTCAGTTTTCCTGCCCTCTGGAGGCTCTGCATAACACCAGGAGGAAGCTTTTAGGAACTAGTGCACTGTTCTCCATTTTCTGAGCTTTCTCTTTCATGGCCAAGTATGCATGGAAGCACATGTTGATGTGAAAGGTGTTTTAAGATATTAGAAAAAAGGAAGAAATAGAGAGTGAGAAATGGTGTCATTTAAAAAAATCTATTCACAAAAGAAGGAACACAAAGTGTAGAGTTCTAGCAATATTCAGAGAAATAAGTCTGAACACAATTCTACTGATACATGAAGGACAGCTGCCCTGCAGAGAGAGAGGCCTTGACCGCCAATGGATTTTGTGAGAGTCAGAAATAAGCCTCTGAGATGTCAGAGTTTTTTTATTACAGCATAACTTTATTTCTCCTGACTGACGCAGCTAGCAGTGTACAAATGAAATGAACTAGAGAAAAGTAACCATTGTCTATTGGACCATGGAAGCTAAAGATCTTAGCGGTACCATCGAGCTGTCCCTCAAAGAAACCCATGGTACTCTGATACCCAGTGCCACTAGGAAAAGCCCTACAATCTTCAGATTTGACACTACATGGCTGCATAATGCCATATGCTACCTTCAGTACAGGCTGTAGAACAGGACACCAGTCCTTTTTTGGTTTAGAGGAGAATGAAGAGACTCTAATATAATTCTGAACCTTCTGTTTTACCTAAAAACAATCAAATGCACTGCTTTATTTTTATTCCAGGCTTTGCTAATCTGTCTCAGAGGTGCTTAGAGTGTCTACAGGTTTTCTATAAAGCCAGGATGTCACTAGAATTGATTCCTCTCCTACGAAACATGAATGTGACTCAGAGGCCAGAGTAGAGTTATACTGGTTTCCACTGGTTGCTCTTTGTCCATTACTCAATGATGTTCTGCAGAGACAGAAGTGACTCTGCAGGTTACTTACATTTCTCAGTGCACGAAATGGCACTGTGCATCATAGGTAATAATTCTGAAATATCTCTGAGAGTGTTATTAGATTATTTCTGGGCTCAGAGAATCCCTGGTGTCCAGCATAGGAGTACCACCTAAGTACACTTATCAAAGGTCTACAAACACTAAGTGGGAGAAATTTTGAAACGCTGAACAAAACGCTGTGTTTGTGTTGATTTCTAATTATTTGTAATTAGAGAATGCCATACTTCAATTAAAACATTTATCCAGTAAAAGAAAATATCCCATCAGATACCTGTTGCATCAGGAAATGCTAACTGAAGAAATGTTGATATAAAATAAACACTGATACAATAAAAGGATAAAGAAAGCAGCTAATGAACAAACTATTGTCATGAACTTGAATAGATATGAACACAAAAAGTAGCCTTCTCCTTGGTGATAAAATGAGAAATTTAAGACAAAGGGCATAATGATTTGATCCAAGTCATGGGCTCAAATTCTCCCGGAACAATGCAGCAGAAAAATCATACATATAAATCAAGGAAATGTATTTAAGGTGTGAGAACAAGTGTAATTATGTTTTAAACTAAAGATCTTACCTTCTAGATATGCTAAAACATTGAAAAATGAAATAGGGCATCTAGAATTTGCTTCAACATAATCTGGGTGGAAGTGGGGAGGAGAGTTTATGCAGACAAAGTAAGATTGGCCAATTATGGTCATTACTGGAAGTGGATGACAGGTATCTCAGATTCTTTACAACATGCACTCTACTTCCTGTGAATGTTTGAATGTGTCCATAATGAAGAGAAAAAAGCAAACAAACAAGCAAGGCAAAGCTTGTGAATTAATAGCTTGCATACCAACCTCTATGACTTATAAGTCACAGTGGGTCAGAAGGGACGTGTACACAAGAGAGCCCAGCCTTCTCATTACTTTTCCTGCTGCCCCTGAATATATGGTGGTTAATGATTAAATTTAATCAACTACACTAATTTACACTTGATATCTGGACATTTCTAGGATATTTCAAAGGAACATCCATTGAAGGGAGAAAAAAAAAGCAAAAGTAGATGTAAAGCTAATTACTCTGAGCAATCTTATTCAGATGCCCTTCCCTATGCCCACGAGCAAGACCAGCTCTCAGTCTGGGCATGTCTCTATTTCTTTATTTAATTCCAGATGAGTCATTTTATCCTTCTTTAATTGGCAAGTCTAGTTTTTGAAACTTTCTCATACTTATCCAAATTTTCTTGGGCTTCCCAAGTGAATTAGACATACTTCGTATATTATCTTAGTCCAGCTTCTATTTGAAAATAAAAGGCCAGGTTCTGTGGAAGACTTTTTGTCCCCTCTCATAGGAATTTACAGAATACCTAAATGGAATGGGGGGAGAATTTTTCTCTCAAACATCATAAAACTGTAATAACCAGAAGAATGAAAAACAGTCCATAGACTAAGTTTGAACCAAATCTGATTTCAGCAATCTGTACTATAGTTGTAAAATAATTCTTTCCTCTTATGTATTATGTATTCTAAACAGAGCAGAATGGACGAAAGATTTAGACTCAGAAATCTTTAATAATAAAACGGTAGGTGAAGAAAAGTAAATTGGTGGTAGGAATTAATAAGAACCAACCAAGGTGATTTTTCCAGCAAATGAAATCTATAGCTAGGTACCATTTAAAATAATTCACTAAATTATATGTCAAAAGAGTCATCACAAAAGGAATTTCTGGCAAGCCCTGGTGGAACAGTGATTAGGTCACCCACCTCTGAAGAAGCACAGTCCACATACATCCAAGGGACCAGGGTTTGCATCCTGGATTGGGGGGAACAACCAATGTGAACAACTAAATATAAACAACAAAATAAAACAAAGTGCTTCTCTTTCCTCTCTCTTCCTGCCTGCCTGTACCATTCCTTAGAAAAAAAAAAAAAAGCAAGCCCCATTTACGAAGGAAATATATGACATTTTCCAAACATCTAAAATTTTCCAAACATCTAAAGATCATCTGCATGGAAGAATAAATTGGCACAAACATTTTGGAAAATTCTTTGACAGCATGAACTAAAGCTGAAAATGTATATATGTTAATGACAATTAATTCTCCTAATTATACACCCAAGAGAAATGGATAGATTTATCCACTAAGACCCATGTACTAGAATGCTCATAGCAACACTTACAGAATAGTTCTAAGCTGGAAATCACCCAAATGGCCATAATTAGTACAATAGATAAATAAATTATAAAATATCCACACAGCCTCAAGAGTAGACACCTCTAGGTATAAACTGTTGATCTCACAGTTTTCAATAAACAATGCTGTCAGGCTTACACGAAATTCCCCAAATTCAGATGCATGACTGAAAAGAACACCCTTTACCCACGCCTTTATCATGCAGTCAGTGTTGTTGAAGTACACTTCTTAGTACAGTAGGATAGAAGGCTAATTCCAGGCCTACTAGAATTAACTCAGAATGCCCCAAGTTAACCTACTTTAAGTCTATCCCATATCTCTTACTGAAACATACTATTTGAAGATAATCTTAGGGTTAATGTATTATTTCCAGGAAATCCCATGTAAATTAACTATCCATAAGTCATGAACAGCAAAACGTGATATCACTGATAAACGTACATAATTTAGTAACATTTGTTTCAAAATACTAAGTATAAAAGATTTTTCAGCAATGAGATACAGGATATGGAATTAGAAGAGGACATAGGGAAAGTCTGCATAAGGGAAAAGATAGATGTCCATCTTATGTGCTGGAGAGAGTGATCCCAACCCACAAACACAGAATGAGCGTGCTGAAGGCTTATGAAAGCAAGAACTGAATGTGGAGTGTCTACTCATGGGTTCTGTTTAACTTCTATAGGCTTGTTCCACATAAACCTTTTTTTACCGAGATAGAACATTCACAATATCACCTATTCTTGTTAATATACATGTATATAAATTATATACATGTATACCTGATTATAGACATACTGTAAGTGCATGTGTCATCTGTGCCTAGAATATTTATCAACCAATCTATTCAAAAGTATGTCAATTTTTTTTTAAAGAAAAAAGACAGGCAGGAAGAGAGAAGTCTTAGTGGTTCATCCTGGCTGTTCCTCCAGGCCCAGGTCTCGAACCTAGGTCCTTGGGAAGTACGTGGACTGCTTTCAGCAGCCTTATCCACTAGGTCACCAGGACACACCAAAACTCTGTGAATCTTATGCAGGACTAATTTAATAATGAATTTGGAGAAGTCTGAGTCATCTAATGATTGAATCAACTATGGGTTGAATCAACTATTGATAGCATTAACTCTTGAATAATCAACTGCTGATTAAATCAGTTGTTCATTAAATGGACAGATTGAATCAGCTGCTTGATTCAACTACTTGAATCAACTGAAGACTTCTCTATAGGCAGCTACTGTCCACAACAGCTGCAAGGGGAGCAGCAATTTCCTCCCAGAAAAGCCTGTCCTCCTGTCACCATGAAGGAGACCATCTCGCGCTGCTCTCCTAAGCCTTATCTTTACTGGTTTATAATCCTCCCCATTTTTACTTTCATTTGAATCCCATGCTTTTGTAATGGTTAGGCAAATTCCCCCGATAATACATGGTAATTATATGTGACTTTCTTGCTTGAGTCCTAGGTAAAACCTCTCATGTAAATGGGAGTACACCCTACTGAGAGAGGAGCAGTATTTACACTACACACAGAACAGAATTAGATCAGTTTGAAGGAATGGAACCAGAGAAGTGATTTTGAATTCAAAACTCCGCTCTCTGCTGCAGCATTTGATTGGTGTTTCTCAATATCAAGGTCAAGAATTCACTGGTAGTCCTGCCAGATATCCTGGTTAGTGTGTTCTTTTCCGATTTTCCCAGGACACTATCAGAACCCTGTAGACTTACTTTTCTAACAAAGGACTCTTGGAAGTTATAGAGGTGCCTGAAGCCAATGAATCATAGATCATTCACTTTTTCTTCTGGCAGTATCCATCTAAAGATACTTCCCTTCTTAAACTCCCCAAAATAAAAAATGAGTAGTAAATAATAAAAATATAAAGGTTACAGATTTACCGGCATGCCCTGGTAGTTCAGGTGACTGAGGTGACTAGGGTGTGGACCATGTCAAGCCCAAGGACCCAGGTTTGAGGCCCAGGGCTGGAGGAAAACAAACAAGCAAGCAAACATAAATAGCCTTCCACGTGCTACTCAGCTTTTTCCAGAATCAACAATATTTTCTAGATAAAATACGTAAAAGTAAATCATCTTTTAAAACAAAGAATAAATCAGGCAAAGACAGATAGTGATTATCTGGAAAAGAGGAGACAGGCTGAGAGTAGGTGTATTTGCAGAGGTATATATGGAGATTTGGAAGATGCTAGTAGCCTGTGTGGGGACAGTCTTCTTGTAAACATACATATATTAATAATTTATTTTGTATTATACTAATAATTCTACACATTAAAATAATTTCCTATGTATAGGTTACCTATTTCTTAGATATATTTTCCATATACCATGCCCTCCACAAAATCACCAAGTGCTCTTCCCCATTGCCCAGTGGGCTCCGCCACCATTTGCCCGCCCACCCCATTCCCTGTTGGTCACCTCAGGTCTGTTGCAAATGTTCCAGGGTTGGTTATGTTTCATCTGTTCTTTCGTTTTGTCTATTCACATTCCACCTATAAGTGAGGTCATGTGGTATCTATCTTCCTTCTTTTGACTTGTTTCACATGGTACAATCCCCTCTAGTTCCATCCACGTTGATTCAAATGACAGGGTTTCATGTCTTCTAAGGACTGTGGAGTATTCCATTGTGTATATATACCACATCTTCTTTATCCATTCATCTGATGTTGGGCACTTAGGTAATTTCCATTCTTAGCTATTGTGAATAGGGCCACAATAAACATGGGGACACATGCATCTCTGTGGATGGGGGCTTTTGTATCTTTTGGGGAGATGCCCAGATGTGGAATGGCAGGATCATATGGGATTACCATCTTCAGTTTTATGAGGACTCTCCAAACTGTTCTCCATAGCGGTTGTACCAATTTGCACTCCCACCAACAGTGCAAATTTTCCCTTTTCTCCACATCATTGCCAGCATTTGCTGTTTCTAGATTTTCAGATAATAGCCAGAATTTCAGGTGTAGGTGATATCTCATTGTTGTTTTAATTTGCATTTCCCTCATAGCCAGCGAGTAGGAACATAATTTCACGTACTTGTTGGCCATCTGGATATCCTCTTCAGAAAAGTGTCTCTCCAGTTCCTACTCCTATTTTTTGATTGGATTGCCGGTTCTTCTATTGTTGACTTTTATGAATTCTTTGTACATTTTACATATTAATCCTTGGTTGGAAATAACAAATGCAAATATCTTGTCCCAGTTAATAGGTTTCCTTTTGGTTTTGGTGACATTTTCTTCTGTTGTGAAGAAGCTCCTTAGATTGATGTAGTCCCAGTTGTTTCTTTTTCCTTTTGTTTCCCTTGAAGGTGGAGTTGAGTCCCCAAAGGCTTCTCTATGACTGATGTCATGGAAAGTCTTTCCTACATTGTCTTCTAAGAGTTTTATGGTTTCTGAACTTATGTCCAAATCTCTAATCCATTTTGAGTTAATTTTTGTGAATGGTATTAGAGAGTGGTCTAGCTTCATTTTTTTTTTTTTTTTTTGCGTGTGGCTGTCCAGTTTTCCCAATACCATTTATTGAAGAGAATTTCCTTTTTCCATTGAATGCTTTTAACCTCTTTTCTGTACATTAACTGACTGTATGTGGGTGGGTCAGTTTCTGGTGAGTCAATTCTATTCCACTGATCTGTGTCTCTGTTATTATTCCAGTACCATGCTGTTTTGATCACTATTGCTTTGTAATATAGTTCAATGTCTGGAAGTGTAATCCCTCCAGATTCGTTCTTTTTTATAATGATTGTTTTGGCTATTTGAGGTGTTTTATTATGCCACACAAATGTTTTTTGTTCTATTTCCTGGGAATAAGCCCGTGGTATTTTAATAGCGATAGCATTAAACCTATATATTGCTTTGGGTAAGATGACCATTTTAATGATATTGATTCTACTCATCCCATTCCCAAGGGATGTCTTTCCATTTCTTTGTGTCCTCCTCATTTCTTTTAAGGAGGACTTGTAGTTTTCATTGCATAGATCTTTTACTTCCTTTGTTAAGTATATGCCCAGGTATTTCATTCATTTAACTTCTATTGTAAATGGTGTACTTTTCATGATTTCATTTTCTTCTAGCATGCTGTTTGTGTATAAAAATGCAACGTATTTTTTTCATTGATTTTGTAGCCTGCCACTTTACTGCATTCATTGATGAGTTCTAGAAGTTTTTTGATAGAGTTTTTGGGTTTTTCAGTATATACAATCATGACCTCTGCAAATAATGAGTTTTACTTCCTCCTTTCTAATTTGGATTCCTTGTACTTCCTTTTCTTGCCTAATTGCTCCGGCTAAGACATCCAGTAGACTATTAAATAGCAGTGGTGAGAGTGGACAACCTTGCCTGGTTCCTGGCCTGAGGAAATGTTTTCAATTTTTCACCATTGACTATGATGTTGGCTATGGGTTTTTCATATATGGCCTTTGTTATGTTGATATGAACCTTCTATTCCCATTTTATGGAGGGTTTTATCATAAATGGGTGTTGGATCTTGTCAAAAGCTTTCTCTGCATCTATTAATATGATCATGTGGTTTTTCTGTTTGCTTTTGTTGATCTGATGTACGACATTAATAGATTTGCATATTGAACCATTCTTGCATCCCTGAGATGAATCCCACTTGGTTATGACGGATGATCTTTTTGATGCATTGTTGAATTCGATTTGCTAATATTTTGTTGAGAATTTTTGTATCTAAGTTCATTAGAGATACTGGTTTGTAATTTTCTTTCTTGGTGACATCTCTGTTGGCATTTGGTATCAGTGTAATGTTACCTCATAAAAAGTATTTGGGAGAGTTCTTTGTTCTTCAACATTTTGGAAGAGCTTGAGAAGAATAGATGTTAAATCTTCTCTGAAGGTTTGGCAGAACTCATGAAGAAGCCATCTGGTCCTGGGCTTTATTTTTGTGGAGGCCCTTGATTACTTCTTCAATTTCTTTACTTCTGATTGTTCTGTTCAGGTTTTCCAATCTTTCCTGGTTCAGTCTTGTTAGACTATACTTTTCTAAATATCTATCCATGTCCTCAAGGTTTTCCATTTTGTTGGTGTAGAGCTCTTCCTAGTAGTCCCTTATGATGTTTTGAATTTCTGTGGTATCTAATGTAAATTCTCCCTGTTCATTTACGATTCTAGTTATGAGAGTTTCCCCCTTTTTATTTTGTCTTTTTGAGTCTAGCCAATGGCTTGTCAATTTTATTTATTTTTTCAAAGAACAAATTTTGGTTTCATTGATCTTCTGGATTATTTTTTCTATTTCATTTATTTCTGCTAGAATTTTTATTATTTCCTTTCTTCTGTTGATTTTTTACTTTAATTGTTCTTTCTCTAGCTGTTTTAAATGTAGAGCTAAGTTTTTTATTTGCAATTTTTCCTGTTTCTTGATAGGCCTGGATTGCGATGAACCTTCCCCTTACTACCACTTTTACTGCATCCCATAGATTCTGATAGTTTGTGTCCTCATTCTCATTTGTTTCTAAGTATTTTTTAATTTCCTCTTTATTTCCTCTTTAACCCAAGAGTACTTCAGGAGCATATTGTTGAGTTTCCAATTGGTTTGGAATCTTCCTGCTTTCTTTTTGTGATTGATTTCAGTTTTAGACCATTGTGGTCAGAAAAGATGCTTGGTATGACTTCAATCATTGCAAATTTGTTGAGAGATGTTTTGTGAGAATGTTCCATGAGTGCTTGAGAAGAAAGTGAAATCTGTAGTGGTTGGGTGAAGTGATCTGTATATGTCTATTAAACCTATCTGTTCCAGATGGTCATTTAAAGTGTCTATTTCCCTGTTAATTTTCTGCCTGGTTGATCTGTTCATTGTTGTAAGTGGGGTGTTAAAGTTCCCCACTATTATTGTGTTGCTGTCAATGTCTCCCTTCAGGTCAAATAATAATTGCTTGATGTATTTCGATGATCCTTCATTTGGTGCATGTATGTTAATAAGTGTTATGTCTTCCTGCTGGATTGATCCTTTAATCATGGTATAGTGTCCATCTCTGTCTTTTGTTACACTTTTTAGATGGAAGTCTGCTTTATCTTATATGAGTATAGCTGCTCCTGCTCTTTTGTGGTTGCATTGGACAGCAGGACTGTCTTCCAGCCATTGACTCTGAGACTTTATCTTTTAGAAGAAGGAAGGTAGGTTTCCTGAATGCAGGAGAAAGTTGGGTTATGCTTTTTAATTCATTCAGCACCTCTGCATCCTTTGTCTGGTGAGTTCAGTCCATTAATATCTAGGGTGATTATTGATATATAGTTGCTTAGTGTCATTTTAAATTTGTCTTTTGTATGTTGCTCCAGATGGTGACTTTGTTCTCTTTCTCTCTTTAGGTTGGATGGTACAGTTATGTTTTGACTGGTTTCGCCTTTTGTTTTGTTCTTCACTTTCTCCCTGGGGATGTATTTTGAGGTTACCCTGAAGTTAGCATTTAGTTCTATGTTTACTATCTAATTTTATTTGAAAACATAGTAGTCTTCCATTCATTCTAACTATCCACATTTTTGGCAAACTTTTATACATATCTGTGTGTGTTCATTATACTTTTATTTTTAAACTCCTCAAGACAAAATTAAAACAAGAAACAAAAATAATTTATAATCCTATCACTGATAAAATCCCTTTTATCACGGTAGTGTTGCTCTGTGTATCTGTGTGTGTTTAGGTAACACTTTCCATTTCATTTTGTTTTTGTTTTTTTCATTTAATAACATAGTGTGGGCCTCTCACCAAGTCAAAACCTCTCTCTTGCTTTCAATGTATTATATGAATGTACTTACTCAACTATTCTCAGTAGGTAAATTCCCATCTTTAAGTTTTTCTCCTACTGAAACAAATATATGTCTCTTTCCCTCTGCCCAGAAAAGCAGTAACAACCCCAAAACTAAGACTATCATGCCCTGAGAACTCACTGGAAATAAGATAATGGCTCTGTTCCCTTCAATGAAAGATGACTAAGTATTTTCATTGTAATTCTATGTCTGTCCCTTTTAGTTTTCTACTTTTTATAGCTAAAAGTGTTGAGGTTGTAAAATCCCAATAGTAAACACAATAATTAACCTTCTAAGAAAGAAATGAATATCTGCTATTTTATTTACTTTATTTTTAATTAATTTTCTTATATTCAAATAATAAAACATGTACAAATGAAGAAGTTTAATTTCTCCCTGTTACCATCACCATCACTATTACTCTACTTTCTCACTCTCCCCCTCCACTCACAAGGTCATCAGTGATCACGGTCTGGTATATATCCTTCCACACTTGTCTATATGAAATTGTCTCTTTTAAAGAGGAGAAACTACTTGCAGTACAGAGTGTTCCACATCACCTCTCTGGAGGCGTCTTAGCCTCAGAGATAATAAGAAACCTGATGTCAGCAGACAGGGCTACAGAAATAAAGGGATTGCATAATAATCTTGTTTTTAGAAGTGCTAGTGATTCATTTCACGTTCCTTTATGTATCCATCTACACAAATCACCACACAACTATGCTGTTTTCTGTTAGCAGATCCACAGGGTCCAATTCCTTTGACAGAGACCATTTGAAATCACTCAGGAAGTCATTTACAGGCAGGAGGAGGCAGCCCCCCTCAAGCAACCCAGACTGCAGAATCCTGGGAACCAAGTTTCTTTCCAGCCTGTACAGAAGAGGCGGCGACGACCATCGACTCCCATGCTTAGGCTGGCTGGAAATCAAACAGTCTCTTCAGAAGCCCAGATACCTTTAAACTGACCATCAGGGCCTGGTACAAAGCACAGCATTCATAGGAATACATCAATCTGCATTTTTTGCCAAAGTAACACAATGTCCTTCTTGAGTGCTTGTTAAACAGGGACTGAGAAAATACTTGAAGCCCAGAATCATGTCCATAACCCCAGTGCAAACCTCTTCCCACTCTCCATGCCCTCTCTTGTTCCCAGTACCTTCCTTCTCCTCCCTCAAACTTCCTGCACTTTAATAAAAGCGTTTATGGGCTCCCAAGAAGTGCAGAAGCAAAAACAATTAGGACTAAAAATCTTGCCAAACAACAAGAGAATTAAGCAGGGTTCAAGATTCCCCAACATCAATCAGGATCACACATGCAGTGATCAGAATGAATTCATACACATTTTTTCTCTTTAGAGATTACGTGGAAAGAAAAGACTACAAGTTGCTGTGGGTGAGGGCCAAACATTAAAGTGACTTACCGAATCCTAGTTCCTTCCACGTTTGGAAACTGTGTTTTCAGAGGAACTAATCACCAGGCATGTGCACTCTAGTTGATGAACAAAAACCAGAATGTTTCTAACCAAGAATATACAATTCTATAAATGCATTTTTCTAAAACTAAATGCTATTAGCCACTTAAAGACAGTCAACCAATATTATCAAGTACTGTTACTTCAAAAAGTTATAAAATAAAGATTCGATCATTTAAAAATAAGAATTAGAAGGACGAGGGCAAATACTATTCTTTATTCATTTGTCAGTTTTCACACTGTGCCTTTTTTATTTTCTATTACTACCATAATCGGATTTTGCTTTCCTAGTGTTTTATCATGATTTTTATGAATAGATTATTAATTATTTCTATTGCTGCTTTATATTTATTAAATGTCACCACAGTAATATCCTCTGGTACCATGTAAAATATGAAGCTATTAACAAATAATCAAGTGAGAAAAGAGTTTATATTCCTTTCTTTTCTGTAGAAGTTCCTCTGTTTTGGGGGTGCAATTTCTACTGCTTATTAGAACACAGCTTTGCCATCATGCAATGCAAATGAATACACTATATAATTTATGGGTGGTCGGCTACCCTTAACTATGTTTTCAAATTGGAAGTCTAGGTTTCCAGCTCATTTATTCAAGAAAGATTTCCAAAATAGGTCTCCTGTAGAAAATAAACTTAAAATACTTCTCAGAAACATTGTTAACAGATCTGTTTGAATGATATTCCAGTCCTTTAAAGAGCAATGAGAGAAGCTTCTCTTTTCTTTGAATCACTATAAGTACCTAGCACAGTTCTTGGCACAAAGGCTGCAGCTAGTCAATGTGTGATAAATGAATACCCTTATACAATTAACATTAAGATATCATTCAAACTGACAATATACTATTTACATATTCAAGGAGAAATGATTAGGGTACTGATAGGATGCAGGCATTCAAATCAATATAATATTTCTCAGTGCCCTAATGCATTTATTCAATTGCCTATTCATTCCTTTGTTATAAAGAGAACAAATAATCACTTTAACCAGACTGTAGTTGTCACTGACTTCTATACAGCATATAATAATTTATATCTTTCTGAAAAGAACTCGATATTTTCTTTTAGCAGTAAGTAAATGAGTGAATCACAAAAAACTTACCTCAATACCTATAGCAAGGTGAGTCTCAGAGAGCTCCCAATGTCTCTGGTGGAAAAATAAATTTCATTGAGATCTCAAAGCCATTTTGGCCAATAATAATTATCTATATTTAGTTAGATGATTGGGGAAACAGGGCAAGAAAATGAGTGAGATAGTAACACAATATCTGGATAACTTTAGGTCCTCCAAGTCCAAAAGTTTTGGAGTTTTGAATTAAGGAAGTATTCCCAGAAATATTGATACTGATCTTGGTCCAGAAGAGAAGAGCAAAGTTACAGTCAGCATTCGAGGAGGTGGAAAAAGAGACCATTTATTGAAAGGCTCAGAGGCAATTCGGTACCTCTAGGCAAGCGTGAGTCCTCTGGGGACCAGGCCAGATCTGACATGGAGGAACCTGGACACCACTGAGCAGAGAAACACTGCAAAGGTGAGAATGGACCAATGAGGGATTCTTAACTGGAACATTAAGAGCAATTTGCATCTGGGACAAGAGTTGTGCAAAGAATGTATTGGCGAGAGTTAGGTGATGTGTAGAGAAGCTAGCTTGGGAGGTTATGACAGTTTTATGGGCAATAAACTCACGGGCCTTAAAACACATCTACTGCCAAACCTAGTTAATCGTGAAAAAAACTTACCAACTTTAAATTGCACCATTTCCCCCTATTTCTTTTCTTTTCTTTTTTAAGGGAAAGTCAGAAGGGAGTGGAGGAAGAAGTGTTTTAAGGAAGGAATTAAGGCAGCAGAGGAAGAAGCATCTCTACTTCTTATTCTGGCATTCCATCCCAGCCCCAGGTCCTGAACCGGGAACTTGGGCTTCACATGGTCCGACTCCAGCATCCCAGCCACCTGAGCCAAAAGGCAGACTCCCATTTTCCACTTTTTACTCAGTTAGGTGGGTTCACTAAGATACCTGACCAACAATACTCACTGCATCATGAGATTCCTACTCTGGGGCATCCAGACTCCTAAAAATACTGACTAAGCAGTAAGTGAGATTACAGACGCACATAATTTTCAAGCATAAGTCTCACCTTCAAGGCATGCTCAGCCCTCTAATGATCCCTCTTTTTCAAATGTTTTATTTTTTTGGCAACAATCTTAAACTTTATTTCAGGGCAGACAACAGGATGATTAGAAAGCATTCTGCACTATTTGACATGAGAAATATGTTACATTTGTTCGGTTCTTTCCAGTGGCAGTCATAGTGACTGGTTTCATAAATGCCCAAATGACCATATGAAACAAAATAATGTGGTTTATCCAATGTCCAAAAATAAGAACAAACATATTTCCTGTAATAATTATTTGACATTTAACTCAGGAACTGAGATTCCTGATTAGAAACTAAATTGTGCCATAGGCTTTAAAATAGGGCGAGCTGAATACTACAGCTAAGGTGTGGCTTATTAACACAGGAGGGAATTTTACATGCTAAATAAAGTAATACAAAGGCAAATAGTAAACATTACATTTGTTTTACTTAGTACATATATTTCTCAGTATACGTAAGACAAAATACTGAAGTGATATTAAACAACCAGGAAGAAAAACAATCACATAGCCCCAACATAGCCAAGTCCTTCATAACCACTCTGAAGGCTGTTACAGCATCCTGAGAAAGCCGATGGAAAACACTAACGTGGAAAAACTGACTTTTCAAATTTTGTTTATGCCTTTTGCTTGGACAGTTATTTTATTCACTTTAACTGTTCTTTTTAAAAACAGTTTTACTTTAAAAAAAAGAAGTCCTTCTTAAAAAAAAGCATGCTTTCTTTTTCTCCCCAGAGACATAAAGGGAAGGACCTACAATTTACCATTTGGTATAATGACAATGAAAAATGGAGGTTTGTTTCCAAATAGCAAGTAGGTTAGTTGCATTTTCAGTCAAGAAATAAAACCTATAAATTTTCAATAGAATTATTCAGCAAGTTAATGGAGGTCAAACTGACAATGGTCACTGTGCCTGGAAGCAGAAATAATAATGCTGTTATGAAATAGAAGGCTCCAGCTACTGTTTTTCTCTACTCGCTGAAAAGCGTTTATAATGACCTTTGATATTACTCTGTTTATAAAATGCATAATAGAAAAATAGAGAATAAGAAAGAGAAAGTCTCAGACTCTTTCTAATTTGTTACCTGAGTCAAAACTCACAACAAGTTAGATTTACTAAGTAGACGATATTTATTAAGTGATCATTTTCTGAGATCCTCAATGCAAAACAGGAAAATAATTTAAAACTTCCCTAAGTTCTACATGCAGTTAAAAAGAGAAAAACAGGAGACAGAATAGTAGGGAAGCTTTCAAAAACAGAAAAATATTGGAAACAAAAAGAGAAAAACAGAAAAGGTGGAGAAAGATGAAAGGGAGAAAGACTTAGAAAGAAGATTACATATTGTGTGATATAAAAAGGGAGAAAAATTAATTAAAAGCAAAGTCCAGTTTTAAGTATAATTTTCTTCCCTACAAAGCTTAACATATCCTAAGTAGAAAGGTTTGTTACTGTATATATTTTCCAAGAAACAAAAGAGACCATGAAATAAAACAAAAACCTTACCTGTCTTCTCATAAGTGTATTTAACTGCAAAAATCATAAAAAGTTGTCTAGAAGCAATCAATAAACTGTTAAAATAACATGAGAATGCATTCCGCACTGAAATTACGCAGAGCACATATGTGTTATGTCACAAACACGTCACACTGAACATGTCACACTCCATCCTTCCTATTCCAGTATTTTCAGAAATTTTCAGTATATTGCACACACAAATCAAGGAACGTGGCAATTATTTCAAGCAGAGAGTGACTTTTTTAATGAGTCGATTATTCAAGAAGCCCTTTACCCATCCACATAAAATAACTAATAATTCAAAAATTACATTGAAATGATCCGAACCGGAATATCGGCCAGCAAGTTAGCAATCGTTTGCTTTTGCCATCTGATTTCCATCATTCGAAAATAAATAAATAAGTTGCTCCTGCATAAATAGCACTTCAGTCCCTGACAGAGTTGGCAGCTAGGCTGAAGACAGCAGGGATATTAGCAATTATGACTGATGGCGAAATTCGGGGCTGCAGAGAGAGGAGAAAAAAATATACATTCAAATTTAAGGAAGCTGTTGTATTACAGGTTCCTTTCAAATATGTGGGATGACATATTGAGGTCACCACTGATTAAAAAGATGTGTCTTTAAGAGAGCCTTTCACATCCTCCAAAATCTTCCAAGAAACCACTGGAGATCTGCCTGCTCTTCTCCTGTGGGCGCACCGTGGGTGCCTAGGGCTAAATTTCTCTAAACTGGGTCCCCCACACACCCTACTGCATGGCCTGGCTAATTAGCGAAGGAAGTTGAAGACACAGTCCCCCTGGCTGAAATGTCGACTTGAAACCTCAAATCCACCACGGCAGCGCTGGCTGCACAGCCTGGCACGACCTTGATGTAAAACCTCAGGTGAACGACAGGTTTTTCTCACCAATTTCCTCTAAAGTCTATTTCCTGGGAGAGTCTAGTGACTATCCTCTTTCAGTGAGTTACATCCCCAAAACGACTGGCCAAAACACAAAGTCAAACTTATTAGATTTCCTGGGCTACTTTCTCCAAATATTTTTTTCAAAACTTTTTTATTAGGCACCTTGTCTTGAAAAACGATATGATCGACTTATTAAAACAGAAGAGGGAACATCAATCCATTTCCCCAGGCTCCCAAAGGAAACCTCTCCTTTCTAAAAGTTGGTAGAAATTTTAGTTCCCTTCTATCTGGCTTAAAGGGAAAGGTTCAGCATCAGAAACTATTCAAGGTCCCATTTTCCCCGCGTTCCTCATATTAATGACCCCTGAGCTGAACTGGGAAGACGCCATCCAGCCATAGGGTCCCTGCTTCCCTTGTAGTGAGCACACCCTTGTGATGACATTCTGTTTTTCGAATGTAATGAGAAATGTGAGTACAACTCCCAGGTCATGTCTGTATAAAGACAGAGACAGAATTTCCTCTCTTTCATGCCTTCCTACTTCTGTCCCTTTAAAAAGGGCAGGCAATTCAGATGGGGTGACTCTGTGACCCAGTCAGGCCAGAAACACCTATTGTCCCAGGGTCTTGAGGTTGCGCTTCTCTTAGAACACTAGATAGAAACTGTCTACAGCTTGGGAAGTTACAAAACATAAGAATCCACTGCTATGTGAATTTTAGAGCAGTCGAAATAGTAGACATTATAAAATTAACAGAAAAAAGTCAGAAATCCTAGTAAAATTTCAGAAAAAAACAATCACTTCTTTTAAGATATCTAGAATCTAGTGAGATGCTAGATATTCAAACAAGTAATTTTAATTAAGGCAGGATTCTTTTAAGTACTTGGAAACAAATAATAAAGAAAGCCAGCAGACGAGAGTATTTTTTAAAAAGTTTTTTTTCTAGTAACCCAAGAAATCTTCATTGAGATAGCATTTAACATGGGCCTTGCAAAATTAATAGGAATAGTCTTTCCAAAAAATTCAGGTAAAGAGATTAGCAAGAGCAAAGACAGAAAGGTGGGGGTTGGGGGGTGGGTGAGTAACATTTTAAATAAATGAAATAGTGTCAGGTGGGTAGGATATGGGAAAAGCTGAAACAGTATTACAATAAGGATCTGATTTTGGAGAAGGTTGAACGCTATTCTGAGATTTGGAGTTTATTCTGCAGGAAATGTGGGGCCCCTGAAGTTTTTGATGAAACATTCCTGGAAAGAACAGAATGGATTCAAGAAACATCAATGGTGTTCCTATCCACAGTACATATGACTGATTGGAGCCATATGAGCCTATGGAAGCCTCTAGAACAAAGGTTCAACTCAGCAAAAATGGTGAGGAAAATCCTAATCAGAACAACTTCTCTGCCACTCAAAAGACACTGCTCAAAACAGAAATTAAGTTCAGCTGTAAAAATATTAAATGAAGATTTGTGTTTTAGGAATGATAGGAAATAACAGATTACCATGTCATGTCTTTGAAACCTCGACTTGAAAAGATGCTAGTATCACCTATTACAGGTAACAAAGATGGAGGAGAAAATTACTAGCCTAACAGTTTTTTAAGTCTGCCTGATTTAATTCATGATGAGAATCATTCATTTAAGAAATTGCTCTTTCTAATTTCATTTCTTAAATGAATGACTATTGATTAGATTTTTCTCATACACATTTTTCAAAATTGAATTAGATTTTTAAGAAGTGAATTAAAATATTTGATAAATTAAAATCACAGAATTGAATCAGAAATTATAGTGAATCCTAAAATTAAGTGGAAAGCAAATGAAATGAAATGGAAAATATGACACAAATTAAAAATTATCTTTGTAAATTAAATGTCTACTTTTAATTTTCTGTTGAGTGTAACTGTCAATATTATAACAATGAAGTTTTATGACTTCACTATATTATTTTAACAACACTAATAATCAAAGCTTATGAACTGGGGTCAACTCTGTCCATCATTTATGATATTATCAAATCAGAAAATACTCTGTGCAACAGGCCAGCTTACCAAGAATTTTGAGAAAACTGAAAAGTGGAATTGGCATGAGGGGAAGTAAAAGGGAGGAGGAAGAAAGGAGAGGAGAGGAGGAATAAAAAGAAAAGACAGAAACGGGTGGGGGGAGAAGTGCTATGTCATGAAGATGATTTTAACAGTAAGGAAAACGGTTTTCCAAATTTTTTCCAAATTCTCACTGCCTCTGTTAACTTAGGCTGGACCAGACAGTGACATGCCCAGTTTAGCAATGTCCCTGACCTCCAGAGGAGATGGCTAACAGAGAGAGTTTGCATGCGTGCGCACACACACACACACAGTCACACACTGCAGAATTGTTGGGTCCTTCAGGACCTGAGGCAAGTGGGAGTGGAAGGATAGACTTCTAACAGATCAATATGTAAACAGTGCAGCTCTGAGGGATTTCCCACAAGCCTGTAACCATTGGGGGGTACATTTTCTTAATTGTCTTATTTTCAATAACCTAGGAAATGTTCTAGTCATTCCCACCAAACTAATCAATATCAGAACTGTTCTTTTTTTTTTTTTTCCAAGTCATGGGGAACAATAATGTTTTAAACCCTGACTACTTTAAAAGAACCAAAATTTAAAGCAAAATTCCTTGACTTCAAGTGCTTTTACATTTGCTGGCCTGCACTTAAAACAAGTGAGCAATTAAATGTTCCCCGCACCCCGCCTGCCCCGCTGCGGCCCCAGAAGGCTGAAATATTTTATTAGATACCTACTCTCAGTAATTAATAAAAGGGGAGCATGTTGACATGAGATTTAAAAGCTGATGTTCCGATACTTTATTTTGAAAGTGAACCCATTTTCTCTCACCACAGACCACATGGTTTACATGTCACGAATGTATGAATGTAACTTTAAATAAAGTAGGAGGTGTTGCCACATGCAGACAAATGAAATATTTACTCTTTTAATTAGGACGATTTTGCAGTGCCATCAAAGCATACTAAAGCTCCCTGTAAATGACACAGATACATCAAATCCATTACTTTTGTTGAGTGACTTCATCATGTAATTGCACCATGAATTCTTTGGAAGAAAGAACCCTAACAAATGTGCTTCAAAAGGCAAGGCAGGGATAAAAACAAAAACAAAAAGTAGCAACTGGTTGATCTGCAAGGAAAAATGCAGTGCCGATAACTGTCCCCAGAAACATTAAAAAAAAATTCTTTGTTAAGGCATTTTTGCCCCCAGTCAGAAATGTTTTTGACAGAAAGAGAAGACATTTATGAGAAAACGTTTCGTGCAAATTCTTCGACCACCTGGGATGCCGTGATATTAGGAATCAATTGAAGCATATGGAATTATAATATTTGACCTCTTTTGACCTACACTAACAAAAATTTCAAATGGCTTACCTAACAATTACCTTCAGAAAAACAAACTGAAAAAAAAAACCCACACTAATTAAAAAGAAATTCCATTAATTCAAATTCCCTAATAATCACAGTTACCTAAAGGTCTCTTCCTAAATTTTCCAGGCAGGTTTAATAAATAAGAAAAGTAATTTTCATGTTATGTCTTTTCCCAGAATCATCTCAGTCTTTAAGATAAGCTATTAAATGGAAGAAACTGAATATTTAAGATGCAAAGCGAAAGGATAACTTCTGTGCACGGCCACATTTTAGGGAATTAAACATTTTCCTTAAGGAAAAGATGTCAGAATTCTTTTCAATCCTAATGTCGGATTCCTCCAAAGAAGGTAACAAGGGTATCTGAGGCTAAACTAGGAGCAGAAAAAGAAGCAAATTTACTGGTGTCATCTTGATAAAAGGGAAAGGCTTCCTAGCAGAAAAATGATGCCAGGAAGGAAAAAAAAATGGAACAGAAAATAAAAATCTAACCACCCTGACCTTCCTTCTCCAGAATCAACCTTTCCTCACTTATCTTTAAAAGCCATTCTCTGAGAGAAAGATATTAGAAAGGGCAAGAGATTATATTATACAATTAATAACCCTTACATTCTCCTGCTCCATCTCTTTCAGTAATTCTAGTAAAATTTGGAAGAACAATTCAAGCAGCAGGCTGGAGGGGAGCCTCTTGGGCCTGACTTTGTGGTATCAGACAGAGATAAGAGGACTTTCTAAAGATTGGGATTTATGGATCTTCATGCTGATATCTTTCAGATGACTGAGCTGTTCTCAGTCTTGGGCTAAACAAAAGTTCAGAGTGTTCTGTTCTCAGAACATTGAAACAATTACTCACATACTCTAAGACCTAAAGAAATGAGGGATTCTGAATTAGCAAATGCTCTTAGAGCTGGTAGAGAGAGCACCTCTTCATGTTAGCCCTTTTGATGGGGCCTTTTAAGAAAAAAAAAAAAAAATGCATCCTTTACTTTCTTGCCTTCTTAAATGATTAGATGGTGAGGGGCTTAGAAAACAATGTGGATGGAGATGAGCTAGACTTGGAATCAGATCACACAAGCTGTGCAATCATGGAAATGTTACTTAAGATCTCAGAGGCTCAGGTTTCTGTCATCAAGCAGCCATCTCTTTGTTGAGAGGCAAAAATGTGGTAACACATCTGAAGTGAAAATGGGTGCCAAGAACCTAAGTCCTCAATAAGTCAGTTAAATCCAGTTCTTCTCCTCCTCCAACCCAAACATGACATAAGCCTACACTTCCCTCAACCCACTGTAGGACAGGTCAGTGCTGGTCAACTGTTGCTCAATACTGGAGACAGCAGGGGCTTTAGATAGTAACTCACAATTTAGGCCTCCTCCCCCAAACGATCCTCCATTATCTCTGGCTTTCTGATTCATGTCTCTGTGTCTCTAGCAGAAATGTCAACTACCTGGCCCCAATTCAGTAGACTTACCATAATTTCTAAGAGTTGAAATCACAACCAATCGGTGTATCACCCGGCTCACAGCCAGCATGGGGGTGATTCAGGCAAGGAACAAGGTGGGGCTGTGTGTAACACCCTCATGATCCCTGTCCAACAACTTGGAGCTAGTTCGTTGGATATGTGTTGGTCCAAATTATTTCACTTTTTTTAACAAGTCCTAGTCAATGCTATTGCCAAGAGAAAGAAAAAGTAATTATTGGCAAGATGTAGACATGATTAGGATATACACGTGTAGGAGTTAGGAAAAAAATTCTCCATCCCACTAGGGTTCTTCTCAGGATAGTCAAGCATGAAAAAAAAATTAAACAAAAATGATTAGTAGAAGAAAAAGACCAAATTTAGTGGCCTAAGTATAAAGAATTTCCATAGCTATAAAATACAAAGTAAATGAGACAGAATATCTATATTCTGTGCTAAACAATGGGAGAGGGATCTGGGGTATCACGGAGAGTGAGGAGATCTTCACAAAAGGGGATGACTATATAAGAGAGAACATTCTAGGTATTTACCCTGCCTTTTTCTGAAGAAAAAAATTCCTGAGATGATTCTCTACCCAGGTTATCTTTATTCTTTAAGGTAATGAAACAGTTTATCCTGAGACCTGTAGGGTTTCAGTTGTCCTGTAACTCCACTAAGCTGACACATGCTAGAAAAAACCCTGCTCTGGACATCTTGGAAAAAGTCTATCTGAAAATTTTTGAGACTTATTCCACAGGCTTCATATAATTATATACTCAGAAAACCCAAGAAAACTGAAAAACTATTAAGAGTGATACGACATGTACAGAGGTTTGACTATAGAACAAGAGAATTTATAAAGAGAAGCAGCGACCATGTAGAAAATAGATGGAGAATCCTTAGCTAAGATTACAGATTGAATAAACACATCTAACTTTGCTTTCTCCTGAACTTCACCAAAACCATAGCAAAGGGAACTGTTTTTAAGGGTGTAAATTCACAGAGAAAACAGAGAGAAGACAGCAGACAAACCATCAGTCAATTGGGAAAACTAAGAGATTACCTAATTTACACATAAAGCCCTCAAAAAGCAGGAAACATAGATCAGTCTACTTCTGGTCACATGTCCACCGTTGTCATTGCCTGTTTTTTGTTGTTTTTTGTAAACAGTCTATTGAAATCTATATACCATCATGTTCACTTAAGCGTACAATTCAGTGATTTTTTCTATATATTCACAGAGTTTTGCAATCATCATAATCTAATTTTATAAAATTTGCTTAAGTGCAGGTTTCTGTTTAAATGGTACCGCCTCCTGAGGTCCTCTTGATTACCCTCAATTTTATTATCAAGAACAATAATAGTCTGCAGTTATTACACTTAGTTATGGACTTCCTTGATCTGGTCAGCCTTTCTCAATAGAATGGAAGCTCCATAAAAGGGAGTTTTGTCTCTTCATCTTTCCAGTCCAGCTGGTAGCACACCATAGGTCTGGCACCTAGTATAAATGTGTGGCCACTAAAAATATTTGCTGAATGAATGAATCAGCAGTGGAAGATGAGCTCTGTGGGGTAATGGGTGACCAGTTGTCCAGAGGAGCACCACATAGAAAAAAGGAAAGCTAGAGGACTGGTGTTTGGAAGATGATGCAACCCTGATGGAGTGAGTGAGTGTGTTAGGGTCTTGAACAGTTAGAGAGAGTGAGGAGAGAATTCTTCAGGAAGAAACTATTTCTACTAATCAGAGCAGATGGATCTCATGGAATCAACCAGAAAAGTAAAGCAATATGATCATATATGCAGCTCAGGCTGGCAATTCATTCATTTTGTTTACATCAACATACCAAAATTTACAAAGTAAACATGACTTGGATGCATCAACCCCATGTCTGGCGTTGTTAATGCAATACAGAGTAGTCGCACAGGCAAGTGCAAGTTTCAAAAAGCAAGATTTTTACCTCCATTCTGACACTTATTAGCACTTTTGGCAAATCGCTCAACTGCATTGTTTTGATTTGTACATTTATGAAGTAGAAATATTAATAATTGCTCTACTATCAGAGCTGTTGCGAGTATTCATTGAAAACACTCAGAAGAATGCCTGGCGTGTTCTGAATGCCTTATAAAAGCTATCTACTAGCCATAGGAGCAGCAGTAATAGTTGCTACAGTGGTGGTGATGACGGTGGTGGTGATGATGATGGTGGTGGTGGCATCAACAACAGAAATAATAATCGGTAGCAATAAAAAGATAGCGGTGTGGCCCATCATGCTGCTTTATGGGGCAAGACAGTCAGACTTAGCTCAGTGTCAAGCAGTGTCAAATACAAAGCACTAAATTAATATTGAATTGACTTGTGCTCACAATGCTTCCTATCATACTGCAAGATGATTTGACACAATTGATTTTTCCTCAAGAATTGAATGAATCAGCAGATTTGTAGTCTTCTGTCATTGGCAAACGGATTCCACATAATTCATTCTCAACTTCGGCCCAAGAGTGTCAGGACAGCAGACCTCCTGAGTGCATGAATTGTGTGCAGAGATGACACATATTGGAAAGTGACTCTGTGTGTTGCAAGAAAACACAAGAACATCAATCTTTTAGGAAGCAAAGTGGTAGAAGTGAACAGTGATGCAAGAAATAAGCTACAGTATTCACAGATGAAGAGAATCATTTCTTTAAAGGGAAGAGTCACTCGTTTGCATTTATTAGCATTATCTTCAATACTTGTTCTTCAAACATGAACCAGAGAAGCCTCATTTGTTTGTTAGTTGACTTCAGAATTTATTTGTCCAAAGGCCACTGATTCTTCACATGCATTATCTATGAGAAGTAGAAACGTGCTTTTATCTTATGATCTGCATCAGAAGCAGCTGCAGAATCAGGGCAAGCCTCAGGGTCCGAAATGCAGGGAGCGAGACCAGTTATTTAATTACCCAAGGAAAATCATGAACGAACTTTCAACAAGAAGAGGTTTTCAGCATAAGCAAGGGTAAGTGAGCTGACTTCAAGTTAAAAGAGAATGTTACTTTTTAAAATAGCCTAAAGGATTATTCTCCACCCATGAAATACAACACATGTGAACATTCTGCAGAATGATGTATGGAATAAAGTTAAACACTGAAGATAAGAAGAGGGCAGTATCACACAATTTACACCATAAGAAGGCAAGCTGTTAAAAGAGTAATGATGAACCACTCTTATAACAAGCTGCTTTATCTTTCCATTTCTAGCTCTTCCTAAAAAATAAAATTTCAGATGCATCCTCCAAATCACTCCTGTGCCTACTTAGGAGAATCACAAGTAAAGCACATTCTTGGCAATTAAAACATATAATTAAGTTCCACTGAGTATAAGTATTGGTATTCTTGATGCAATAACAAATTATATCAAATTCATCTTAGAACACGAAAAATAGGGATAGTCTTGTTTTGGGTAGTTGTGCACCAATCAAATAATAATTGAGTTTCCAGTACAGGCATGATGATCTCTTATTAATAATATCCAAAGCCTAATTATGTATGGCAACCCAGTTTCTTTCATCAAAATGCATTTCCATATACATAAAACTATTCATTTGCATCTGTAGGTAGTTAAAATATTATGAGTGGGAAAATGAAAAATCTTTGTTTGATCTGATAATCCTTGGGAGATAAAAAGGAGAAAAACTCCTAAAAGAGTTAATATGCTATGTCAGAGACACCTAAGAGCAAAGGCACAAGATAAAAGTGAAGAGGACACATCTTCAGAAAGTAAAGCAATATGAAGGATGCAGAGATCGGGCTTGGTAGGTGAGACTGGGCATGGTGCGAAGAATGTGCAGGTGTGATTGAATGTTCAACCTCCATTCTCACTTCCTAAATGGAGTAGAGCATTTCTCTCAGTGTGTAACAGGACTTAACATTTGGTTGCACAGACTGGCGTGAAAGAAGCTCTATAATGTTTGAAAGGCGGCTGAAAAACCAACAGTTAGGGTTTGAAGCAGTCAGTAACTGTATGATATTGCATCAATCTCGATTTCCTAATCCCTTAAGAGGGCGTAATGACAAAACTTGCATTACAGAGATGTTATCATTAGTAAATTAAATAATAATTCATGTGGAGCACTAAATATGTGGCATATCTAAAATGTTCCACAATGAGCTGTTGGTTATTTTATAACTATTACTCAATTCCTGTTTGTTGAGCGAGCACCTTCTACTTAGTAGGCACTGTTCTAAGTGTTGATGTAGAAGTAGACAAATAAATATTATAATATAGTATACAAGAGGTGTGAAGTGCTATGAAAATAAAAATAGCGGAGAGTGATAAAGGAAGCCAGGTAGTAGTAGGAGAAATGGTAGATGAGATTGGAAAAAGAGCAGGAGCTAAATCATGGGAAGCCTTAGAAGGACTTTAACAATGTCTTTTGAAAAATTGATAACTGGGAATAATATGGTTCAATTAATGAGATTTTTAAAAGTCATTTTGGATGCTACTATGCAGCAACTAGACTAAAAATGGGGAAGAACAGAAGCAGGAACTCCAGACGGGTGATTAACACAATTACTCAGAAGAGAGATAATAGGGAGTTGGATTAGGATCGCCACTCACAGTCACCCTGGACTCAGGATATCATTGAGAGTAAACCTGGCAAGATTTGTTAGCAGATGGACTGTGAAGCGTAACAGATTAAGAGAGAAGAAGGATACCTTTAAACAAATAAGTGCAGCTGTCTTATGAGAAAGGAAAAAGATTGGGAGGAGAAATCAAGATCCTCTGGGAGCAAAGCAATGTTGCAATAATTAGCAGATTTCTAAATGGAGGTGTAATAAGGAGGCAGTTAGATGTCAGAGTGGAGAGGTCAGGGTGGCAGTAAGAGCCAAAGGCACAAGTTTTGGAGTCATCGGACTGGCTGACACAGAAAGCCAGGGAATGAAAGAGGTCACCTAAGAAACAAGGACAGCTAGAGAGAAAGGAAAGCTAAGAACTACACTCTGGGCACTTCAGCAAGTAGGCATCATGCGGGAAAGAGAGAGGCAATGAGTGGAGAGGCCAGGAGCTGGTGGGCTTTGCAGAGATGTGATTTAATGCAGAAGGATGATTTCCAGAATGTGTGGTTCTTGGAAGGGAGGAAGTAGTTCCAAAATAAGGCAGTTAAAATGAAAATATCAAAAGCTGCTGAGAAGGTAGGTAAGGTAAGGAATGAGACTCCCCAGGGATTTGGGAAGTATCTTATGGAAACTAATGAGATGGGTGAATAAAGTCTGGAGATAAAAGTCCAGTTGAAGCAGAAGGGGATTAATGACAATGATTAAAGGCAACACTTTCATGGAGTTTTGCCCTTTCGGGAAGCAGAAAAGTGAACACTTTCAGAGGTATATGAAGAGAGGTGAGAACTCTTCAGTTCCTAGAGATGACATTGCATTTGTGTATGGAAGTGATTCTGTTAATGAAGGAAAATGGCCCATGAGAAGAGGAGGGCAGAAGCAAAGGGCACAATTAGTAGGTTTGCCTTCACAAAAGTGCAGACAGTTCACAAACTGTTAGAGGAGAGACAGCAGAGTATTGAGTAGGGTCATGCTCACTATGGTAGATTTTGTGACTGGTGAGTAAAAAGGTCCAGCTGTTTCCTTCGACTTTATCAGTAAAATAAAAAACAAGGGCATCAAGTGGGCTTTAGGAATATGAGAGGAGTACAATGTAAGGCCAGGGGGGACAATGTGAAATAGGCAAGTGAGAGTGGAGTATTAATAAGAGAAATATAGCAGGATGACTGAACAGTATTGAGAAGCCCCTGGAGGTCTGTGGTCACAAATTTCAAGTGAGAACAGTTGGCCACATTCAGAAGCTCAGGTTCAGGTACAAAACTAACTAACAGTGTGATTTAGCCAGGGTCATGGTTTTGCATGATACACTTCATCAAGAAAGGAAGACAAGTATTTTGAGAGTATATACAATAGAGTATGAGGAGACTTGGACTACTACATTTTAGAGAAAAAAAGGATTCTGAGATAAGAGATGGGAATCAGGGAGCAGGATGCTAAAACAATGATGATCTCTAATAACCACATATGGATATTTTTTAAGTGCTCCTGCAGCATTTACCCCACCCTTCTAATCATAAAAGAAACCTTGATAAAGACTTAACCCTATTTTGAATTATATAAACATACATACATACATACACATACATACACACATATACAGATATGTTTAAGTCATAACCCCTGTTACTTTATTATAAATGTGATCTTATTTGGAAACAGCATTTGCAGATACAATCATATAATATGAAGTTATGAGAGCAGGCCCTAATCTACTATGCTGGTGTCCTACAGGAGAATGGAAATAGAGGTGCAGACACATGAAGGAGAATGCCACGTGGCAAAAGAGGCAGAGATTGGAGTTAAACAGCTGCTCCAAACCACAGAACTCAAGGATTGCCGGTGGCTCCAGAAACACAGAGAACGGCAGGCAACAAGCTATTCCCGGACCTTCGTGAGAACATGAACTTACCAATGGCTTGATTTTGGACTTCAAGCTTCTACAACCATGAGAAAATAAGTTTTCTTATTGCTTTAAGTCACCCAGTTTGTAATATTTTGTTAAGGGATTCCAAGAAAACGAAAATACATTATTTCCCTATTTTCAGACAAATCCTTTGAATAGAAACTACTCCTAGCTCAAAGAGATCAGTAAAGTCCAGCCCCTTGGTCATGTGATTGCATCCGGGACAAACATATGACTCAACAAGAGCCTAGAGGACTTCAGAAGATATTCTGGGGGCTTCTGGGGAAGAAAAACTCCACTTCCTCTTCCTGGGATCCTGTCAGACTCTTTTCCTACTGAACGTGAGAAGAGTATTTTAATCCTGGATATTAGTGGCAGCCATCTTGAAAATCTCATGGGAAAACTATCCTTACACTGGTGTCAGGATCAAGGAAACAATGCACAAATAAGAAAAAGAAATTTTTCTGCCCTGCATCAAACAGTAACATAAACCAATACATTCCCTTTATCATTTAAGTCAGTGAGTGGACTTTCAAAGAAGCAACCATTTATATCTTTACCTGATCTCACTTCCTCTTACACACACACTATCAGACTCTTAACCTGTATGGATCAAGATGGGTTTCACATTCCTCTGAGTTTTACTATACTTTATTTAGTCAGATTTCTTTGTGACCGGAGACCCCTGACCGCCTTTGCTTGGATCAGCTATTATAGAGACTTCCTATTGTAAATTATTTCTCTGACCCTTAGAGATGTAAATCATTTTAAAAGCTTCTTACCAGTCTTACAAACCAGGAATATTTTTCTTAAGGATGTGGGAGCCATTCCTTAGAAATGTAATTATCTCTTCCAGTCTCCCTAGAAAGGGAGGTGCTTGCCTTCACTACATTAAGATTAGCAAACACAGAAGATTTAATCACATTGACCAGCCTCCCCTCCTGCCACCTTCCAGTAATTCCTACTAGCTCACCTCAGTTCTTGAACCCCTCTTCCCTTTTACTCTAGAGGAGTGAGTTCAATATCTCTATTAAATTACAATAACCTTGGATAGTCTTTCTTGCCTATTTAACTTCATCTGGTGCATTTCATTTCTTTTTCATTGATACGGCAATATTTCCTCTACCATACATTATGTCTTAGAAAACCAAGTACCATGCGAACTATTCAAATCTTTCACAATACAATGTTTTTTCTAGTCTGACATTTTCTTGAGTAGCACACAACTAATTTAGATGAGGGGAACTGCTCTAGTACTTAAGCCCAGAATGGTCCAGGAATCCCAGGATGAGTAACACCAGCAGTACTTTCCCTGTTTGGATTCTTCCCAGGTTTTTCATGCTATCAATTTCCTTCCTCTGATTTCCACGTGTGCTTTTTTCTCTCAGCCCCAAGCTTCCTCTCCCACAGCCAGGTTTTCTTTCCAAGTCAGGACACCTTAAAGTCTTTTTCTTGTTAAATAATCAGCTTTATCCTCTCACGTAGAGTAAGCAGACTATTTCAAACTGGAAATGTCTTGCAAAGACAGTCCAACTTAATTGTTAGGAAAACATACCCCGAGGCCAAACACTTTGGTCTATTTTGTTCTGAAGTAATTCTCTTGAGCAGACATAAGGCTCTAGGTGAAATGCTCAACAGAAAAATCCTTAGATTTCTCTTTTTGTTTTGGTTTTAAAAGTACTAACATTTAACCAAGTAAACATTAGAAATCAGTCTTTCAATTTTAGTTTGGCATGTTGATATTCAGTAAACCCTATCCTTGAGCAAGAATGTTGTGAAGAGAGACTATAATTAGCCTTGAATGCTCTGTCTTCCCCAGACCACCTATTTCTACCTGTTATCCGAGTGCTTTGTTTCTATTTAATTTCCCCCTAATTATTTCAAGCTTCCAGGCAGAGTTTCTGAACTTTCTTGAAGGAATCATGGGAACCATATATACACACACATATATGGCAGGTCCTCCCATCTCAGAACTAAGAAGCCTCGTGATGGGTTGTAGAGAACATCACATGTTTTCTCTACCTCTTTCCTTGGATGAATTATAGTAGCAGCTCAACCCCAGAGGCTTCCAGGATCTCTCATCTCATTGCCGTCATATTAGGAGAGCTCAGCTTCACAACTAGTCAATAGAGAAGGATGAATGAAAATACAGAAGAGATGAGTGACAGACCAGATCCTTGATCATTTGTACCAGCAGACTGGTTTCAGAGCACAGGGGGAAAAGCTCCTAGGCAAAGGGGAAGATCTTCGTGTACCCTCTGGGTACCCTTCTAGTGTTGCAGGCTCAGCAAGCAAGGAAACACCTGGCTTTCTCAGGAAACAAGGCTTATTCTGCCAACAGCGGCTCAGCGGATTCGCATTCAAGGGCTGAACCCCAGTTTTGCTGAGGTTCCATCTTTCATATCTTCAATTATTGCAGCATGACACTTTTCCATATATGCTTACAAAGGATTTCACTGGTTACATTACCTATAGAAGAGCATACATGTCAAGTCCCTCCTCCCTGCCACAGCAGCTCTACATTTTCAAACTCCTCCTATCACACAAGGATGGCAAATAATTAATCAGAGAGAGTGATAACTGAAAAGACCAAAAATAAGTTTAATAAGAACATGTATGTCTATGTGAGTGAAGTCTGGTAAGACTGATAAATCACCACATGACTTAGTCACCACATTATATAACCCAGCTAGAGACAAAGGACTGAGGGTTGGGAGGAGCAGCATGAGACCACCAGGAAGGGCACTGTGAGCAATGGCATGGCCATTATTCAGATTTAGGTTCTGCTTTCTCCACTGATAACTGAAAGAGATAAGGTCTTCCTTGTAAGGTAAGGGAGATGCCATTATGAGGAGAACTTTCCTTTAAATGTCTCACACAAAAGGGAAATCTCTACCCACTCATCAAAACCCCTCCTTAAAAATACTGCTTTTGTTAAAAGGACATATTTGGGGGTTGGTCAAGCTTTGGTTCCCTGGAGTAGGAAACAATATACCTCATCCCTTATAAAAGAAGGGAAGGGGACTGGATGTAGAAGAGGTAGGTAGATTTCTAGATCTAGTGGTGTAGAAGTCCCTCCAAAATATTCAGACAGGCCTCCCAAGATATCAGACCAGGCTTTTTCCAGTATAAGTCATTTTGGCATGTGGAGGTAATGTCCACTGAGACCATACAGCCTTCAAGAGGATCTTGAACCATTGCCTTAACTATCTAGAGTATGCGCTCTATCTCTACCTATCACCATGTGACTCTGAGTACAGTTACAGGAATGAATATACCTCATTGCCTCACTGGAGATGAGCTGGGTCTTACAATACTTTGTCCAATAGAATGTGAATGAACGTGATGTCTGGACATGGGAGCGGAAGCTTTAAAAGTCACTGTTTCTTTAGCTTATTTGTAGCAGACACAATCATCAGTCCAAATGTCACATAGATGTCATTGAACAGTGTACCCTTCTGATTCAGGAGGCTGAGACATCCATGTATAGACCATGTAAAGCTGAAGGAGCCAAGTTCACAACCTGGGGCAGGGATTGGGGAATTCATTTTCCCAATGGAATAGTATTCGGAGGTGAGGCCTTTGGGAGGTGATTAAGTCATGAGGGTGGGGCTCTCATGAATGAGATTAGCGCCCTTATAAAAAAGACCCCAAGAGCTCTGTTGTCCTTTCTGCCACGTGAGAGTATAGCAAAAAGATGTCTCTCTAGGAAGCAGTAAAAAGCAGTCTCTCACCAGATATTGAATTTGCCAGGGTCCTGATCTGGGACTTCCCAGCCTCCACAATTATGAGAAAAAAAAATCTGTTATTATAGACACTCAGCCTCTGGTATTTTTATTATAGTATCCCACACAGACTGAAAGACAGACCATATGTACTTGTGAGAGGTTGGATCATAGGCTATTATATGTCACTTTAACTTATTCAAAAAATCTTTATTAAAAATGTAGTATATGCCAGGCACTCTTCTAGCTGTTAAAAATATAGCTGTAAATAAAGCAAACAAAATCACACTCTTGTGAATTTCACCTTCCTAATTGATATATATTTCATTCCTGTGTCTGTTTTGTCATGGGGTTTTGAGTGCAGGTTTCAGTTGTTACTTGTCACTACTTTTTTTTTTAAGTTTGTACATACTCTCCTTTCTAATATAATTCTAAGGCTCCCATATTGCCTAATTTTTCAATAGTATAATGACAGTAATTGGTATCAATACCCATTTAGAATTACATTAGCATGCACTGATTTCACAGTCCCTGAATAGGTATAATCAACAAAGGAGAAATGTTTACCAAACATTAGCTAGTCTGGAGACAGAGATGATACTTTACCATCCATATAATGACAGACTTTACTTACCGACGATTTGAAAGAAATGTCACTCTATTCAAATGGTACAATAATGCAATTAAAACAAGACACTTGTCTTCGAACCTGCCTTCTCTATCTCTACTAATGCACTGGGTCATTAGCAGCAACACAGTGAATAAGTTCTCACTACCCCATTCGATTTAATTAGTGTACAAGATAATATATAAGAGCACACTTGGCGTTACAGCTAATAGTAGACAATGGCTCTTAAAAAGAAAGAACCATTGCCTTCTCTTTGATGGCTACTAAGGGAAAAAATATATATGTACATTAAATATGATGTCATTGAAAGATGTCAAAGCAAAGTAAAGATCATCCTTCTTCTAGAAATTAAGAATAAGCTCAGACTGAAATAAGTCATTGCCACACACCAAGAGCAAACATGTTTACCCCTCCCCTTTTTGTGGCTCTATTATAGTGTGGGGGTCAATGGCAAAGTTCCCCCAATTCTCTGAGGCTCTTCAACAGCCTGGACAAATGAAAAATCACTATTAGGCACAATTAGCAAGAGAAAAACTCCAAATTAATTACATGCATAGGAATTTGCATCTGGAGGTAGCTGGAGCAGACCAATGATTTATATTCTGTGCTGAGGCTGGAAAGCGGACCTGGAGTGTTGAAGGAGACAGGAGTGGGTCACCGTGACCAGGAGATAGGTTTTTAGATAGAGAGGACTGTTCATAGATAAACTATCTTTTGGATGAAAACCTTCCCAAACTACTTTCTTCTAGAAAATAGGAAAAACAGACCATTTCTAGATTAGGTGAAGGATGGAGGCCAAGGAGATGGCAGATGGCTACTTTGATTAAGGGAAGAGCTAAAGGTTTAGAAACATCGGAGTTTTTCCTTTACTTCTTGTGCTGTCCTCCATTGTCCTTAGTACTCCATGTCACAGTGAGGCATCCACAAGAGACCAGTTATGAGAAACATGGGATGCTCTGTTTCAACCCCTAAAACAGTGAGAAGAGTAAGACATTAGCTGGTTTGGTGCTCTTTACGGAGTACTCAACTCCAAATACTGAAGCAATTTACCATAACATCATATTGTAATGTATGTTGATACTCTGCCAGTTTCCTCTCCAACATGAGATAGAATCAATATTGAAACCATATCCTTAATAGAAAAGGGAAGACATGTTTCTAAGAGATGGCAGTAGTTTTACACAGTAAGAAATTTATGCAAACTCTAAAATCACGAATGCTAAATTCACCAATGCTTAAGTCTATCTTCAGTATGTTTCTAGAGGCAATTATCATAGAAATCACCAGGATACATTGACAAAGAGAGCTTTCACTTTCAACCAACCTCAAACAAATACCAGCTCTGTGTCAGACAGGATGCTAAGTCCTGGCACTAAGGACTCCGCCATCTTCAAATGGCTGATGTTTCGGCAGGAGAGATACATAAGGGAAACTGGGAAGACCTGGAAAGTGGTGTGACTACTCAAGAATTAGACTTCAATCAATACAGGACACAATATTTGAACAATTTCTTAGAGCAGCGCCATGTAAATACTGAGTCAACAGGTATGATTCAGCTGAGAGATTTATAAAACACTCTTTAAAAGGTGGGAAGGTTCCCAGACTAGAATGGGTAATTAACAAGGTATTGTGAAGGAATTAAAATATTCAGTGTCTGGGATTAGATTACTAACATAATTTTTCAAGAATTTTTGAGAGCTAATGTGACTGCACCCCAATATACACTATCCTAGAAAAGTTCGTACGCAGCCCCACTTAATTTAAACTAAGTTCGTAACATATGAAAATTCAGGCTATCTAGGGCAGAAGGACAAGGAAGGCTACAGCCCCAGGATAAAGGTCAGAGGCTGCCTTGTACCTTAAGAGACCAGGAGGCTTCAGAGTTTGGGCACCACCTCTAAATACAAAATTCAACGTGTATGTTTATTTGGGAGAAGAATTCAGAAGAGTTAGATTGGGGCTGGCAAGGATTGATTTTTATTTTCCCAAAAGGTGCAGCAGAGAACATTCACATTCAATAAATTTCTACTAGGTACCAACCTAGTGAGTCAGAAGTGGAGCCAATTTCCATTTAGCCAGTTATGCGGGGAGTCACGTACAGAAATCTAAAACTGTTTGGGCTGCCTCATAGCTTGCTACTCTGGCCAACTGTGTAGCTTGTCTGCCCGTGGTGTTAGTTCTGTCTGCAGGGAGAAAAAAAACAAACTGGTCAAGCAGTCACAGATGTCTGATTTGCATGATAGCTATGTTTCTCATTTTAAATAAACAACGTGATATATCCTGGCTTCTAAATTCGTCTTACAAGTTTCACAGCATGAAGCTGCAGCAACCCACACCTATTCTGGAATCCTGATAATAAAGACTTCCTGATGCTACAAAGCCAAATCGAGTTTAGCATAATTTACTAATAAAACCCAATCTAATGTGAACAACATGACCCCTCCTACCCTGAACATATGGATCAAGGACATGCCTAAACCATGCCAAGCTACAGAGAGCCTTTGTACAAGAAACAGGGCAAAATACAGAATCAGAAAGAAATGTTGACATAACTTCAAAAAGAGTCAAGAGACACTAGGAGAGATAAAAGTGGAGGGAGGGAGGGAGGGAGAGAGAGAGAGAGAGAGAATGCTGTGGACAGATGCCAAGAAGCAACAGAAGGTAGGCAGAAGAAGTCAAAAATAAGCAGAATCTGCAGGTAGAGAGGAGACTCGAGAGATGTTGGTCAGTAGTGACAGGCAGAGACAAAGTGGCAGAGGGACCTTAACATTGCAGAAGTCCTCCTTGGGGCCTCTTTGCAGTTGTGGAAGCACCTCCCCCTGCCTCTTTGATTTCTGTATCTGTCCTTCCCCGAAACCCCCACTAAGCAAGACAGCTGAAAGTGTTTTATTCCTTGCATCATGGAAGAGCCCAATATAATATTTTTAGAAACATTAAACTACAGACCTCATTGGATCAACTTTTCAGTTTCACAAGGTTGTTTTTAAAAGATACACACACTGGAATACTACCCAGCCCTTAGCAGAGATGAAATCCTGTCATTTGAATCAACATAGATGGATCTAGAGGGGATGATGCTAAGTGAAGTAGGGAAGGAAGACAGACACCAGCTGCCCTCACTCATAGGTGAAATGTGAATATAAATAACAACAACAACAAAGGAACAGATGGAAAATCAATCCAAGGAAACTTGCAATAGAATTGAAGTTACCAACAGGGAATGGGATGGGGGGACAAGTGGGGGCGGAGCTCACTGGACAATGGTGAAGACCACTTGAAGATTTGGTGGAAGGAAAGGTGTGTTGAAACACATCTGAGGAATGGGGCGACTCCACATTGGGGAACCCAGGTGTGAGGTTTTTAAATTTGTAAAACAAAGTTATTGCAATAACATACTAAAATATTTTTTAAAAGATTAAATGGCCTCCTGTTTGTGTGCTAATGTATTATTGAGATAAGCCCCATTTAGAATGAAATCTTCTTTAATATATTTATCCAAATCGATCAATGTATTTCTACAAACATATGAGCAAATTAGTCAAAAAGTTCAGAACTATCTCCCATAAACAGAAAATTATTACTTGTGATACATTCTGAAAACAAAGCGAAGCAACCCAAATGAACCTTTTCTATTCCACAAAACAGATGATACATGATATATTTTGTCACTGTTGATTTAATACAGTTT